>CM034356.1:68667259-68773063 GCA_019925275.1 Mytilus edulis
GTGTATGTGATAATATTCGATTATCTACAGGAAATTGACAGTCTTACTCCTGTGTTTATAACCTTGTTAGAGACTTATCAAAATTGTAAATCCTGTTTACTAGGATAAATTTTAAATATCATATTTGTAACATTAAAAACAGTAATGTGAAGAAAAAAAAATTAACATTCATCATAAAATTCATTAGAAAATACATTTCTATGAAAACAAAAACGATTATGCAATTTCTGTACAGGAACTGTATTTTTGACTTATTTAAGAAAATTTAATTAGCATCTTTAGAAATCCACCATTTGTTTAAGGGCAACAAAAATTCACAATAGATAAACAATTCCAATAATTCCACTGAGCTGAAAAAGCTAATGGAATACAAAATACCATTTACATCCCCTGAATGGTTCTAATAGTTTATGAAATTGACCATCTGATGTAGACCTTTTTTTAAATTTAATTGCCTAACACCATCTGGTGATTATTGGACCCCAAAAAAAATCACTTTCCAGTACCTATATATAAATAAACCACCAATTCTCATAGTTTACATTGCTTTGTCTCTTTAAGGAATTACTATGGATTTCTTTTTATTTGTGGGATACTAATTTCCATGGATTTTGTTTGTAAAGTTGAACAACAAATTTAAATGTTCAACGAATTAAAAATTAGACTTGTTTGTAGTCTTTGTTAGAAGAACCAAATCAAATATCGATGAACATACTGTATTTTCTTAAACCATGAAAAATTGGTATCCATGAACATAAATGATTCCACAGTACACCTTTTTATTGATGTGTAAACTTAGTAGTTAAACTCATAAACTGAATAAGATGTATAGTTTGTGAACAAAAGACCAAGTTTACACTTTTTTAGTATTTGTAGATGTGCAAATCATATAAGAATAATTGTGTTTTTAATGGTAGGTTGCTGTCTCATTGACATACACACAAAGTTCTTTATTATTCATGATGGACAGATGACATAAGACTACAAACTATCCTGACAGGACTAATGCAAGTATGCACATTGGCCCTGACAATGAATATAAGTTCTGTGTCAAATTATGTCATCATTGATTAACATCTTGCTTACCTGACTACCTCTACTTGGTTTTAATTTCTTCTCTGTTTCTGATACAAGATCTTTCTCTTCGTAATACAGATGACTTTTAAACTTCACAAGAGGCTGAAATAAAAAGAAAAGAAATTATATTTGTTAAAAATTAGAGGGGCTAACTGATTAGAGCTTAATGGTATTTTGTGATACTGACTACAAGTACTATAGACCAGTTATATCAAATAGCTATTTTCTTTTGCCATTTGAAATACTAGTAAAAGAATTCTGCTTGTCTCCAAGCACAAACAATCTTTATCCATGACTCTATTCAGAAAAAATAAATGGAGAAAGTGTCCATGGGATACAGATGATGCTCCTGTTTGCATATTACCCTGTTTGCATATAACGTTTAAAAGGGGCATAACTCTTGAACAGTAAAACTGACACCACCCAAATCAAAACTTGATCTGTGTTTTGTGGCAATAAGCATTGTGTATGAGTTTCATAACATTTGATTGAAGCATTGAAACTAAAGTGAGAGAACAGAAACTACTTTTAACTTACTGACAACTCTTAGGTTACAATTAATGCACCCTCCACTGCAGCGGGGGCATAAAAATTTGTATTTACCAGAAGTTCCATTTAACAGTTGTAATGTGTAACGTCAATTGAAACAATAGTCTTATTTGTTCTGTAATAAAACATTTCACAAATGAATATCTCAAAAAAAAGTTTAAAATGCGCTACAAAGGGCAGAAGAATACTGAACAAAACACTACAAGTTTTATGATATTATCTATTCACATAACTGTAAAACAATATAAGATTTAATATATGCTATGCAACAACTCCTTATACAAATATTTCCTGAAAATCAGCTGTTATCTGCAAGAATAGTTAAATGGAGCATAGATGTAATACATCTATGCATGGAGGAAAGTGTTATTTCATGAAATTGTCTACAGTAATTAAGTAAAAAAATAAAAGTCTAAAAACAGAAAACACATACAATGATATGCAGCTAGTATTAATATTCTTCAATAATATACTTCATATTAAAGCAATGTACCTTAAAACATGTACAATGGCTGAAACAATCATTTTCATAAAATTATTTAAATTGGCCACAATAAGATCACAAGTAGGTCAAAGGAAACAAAATTTATTTAAGGTAAGTATATACATAGATGTAGATAGATATATACTTTATTCTCTAAAAACTAGATACAAGTTTACAGAGATGTAATACCCATGGGTTTATATATCTATGGTATATATAATACTTTGTAACATCACATCACACAATCTTATACAAACCATAGCCAATTATTTTCAAGAAGTTATAAGAGGAGAAAACTGTCCAATTGTTGTAATTAGGCCAACACTCGACAGTAGGTCGTCCAATCAATATCAATATCTACAAATAGTTACATGCATCTTTCCTGTATTTCTAGACAGCAGTTGGTAGAAATTGTCTTCTAGTGGGTCAGTTGGAAAAATTATATTTTATCTTTAAAAAAAGTGTCTAGTTCAATTCTATTCTCAAAGGGCAAAAGCCTTATGACTGTTGGGAGTTATCATGAATGGAATAACATGATTGAATGATTATTGATAAAGTGTAAAAATAAACACATCTACAATGTTATGGTCTGAATTATTCATAAACCATATGGGAATCAATCAATGTTACCTGTAGCTCAGGTAGGTTTTTACCTGTCATCAAAATCATGTGAAATGCTATAACCAAACTATTAACAAGTTATTGCATAGCTGTAAATACTTCAAAAAGAACTTTCTCAAGGAGATTTTAACTTTGAAAGATAGTATTTAAATGCAGTTTTAAATCCTTGGATTTTATGATATACTTGTTAAAAGAACACTTTAGTTTACACAGCAGATTTAGTTCTTCATACAAACTAACGTAATTATGTACATTTATTCAATCTTAAATAATTTTTATACAAAATATCATTCAAAATACCTCTGTTAAAAGAAAAAATATTAGCCTTGATGATTTCTAAGTGATGAAAATATGTCAATTCTTTTCTGTTATCAATGTCAAAACTAATGCATATTTTATAACTCAGTAAGAAGTAAAACAAATATTGTTTATCTTAAGATTGTATTATAGGGGTATGTGGAATGTGAGTCAGGGAGATATTTCTTCCAGTTTTCTACATGGCACAGATGACTAATCGAGAGACATTATAATTTTACTTGGTGCAGTATTGATCTTTCAACAATCAAATCTTTCATGTCACAAAGGATTCAATCTCTCTCAATGTTTATGTCTCAAATTCATAATTCTGGTTTTTTTAAATTTTCTGGATATTTGCTGATTAAGGGATTTCCCACTAAACCACAGGTTAGAAATTTTTATTTAAATGTATCAATTGACTGTCTATATTGATCAAGTGTTTTCTTTTTTTGTAATATAGTGAGATTCCCATGACCTGGTAATAACAATAGACTGTGTTTTATTTGATGATCTTCTTAGTGTAGCGAGATGAAGATCAGCTGGTCAGATTATAACACAAGGAATGTAAACTAAGTACTTATGTATACACACACTGGATTACTAATTACCTTGTTCTTTCCTTTCAAACTTTTATAATTGATCTATGTACAAAGAGTACCTGCAGGGTGATTGCACTTATATACACATATACACAAGGATGTATAACACCAGGATAGAATTGGTGTGTAACAGTTCACAATGATTTTGCACCTCTGGATTTATTTATTTCCTGCTCAATAGAAAATGAAGTTGTATTCATTTTTAGGACGTTTGTATTTTTTAATATTAATTTATATACCATTGACAACATGGTCATTTCCATATGAAAAGAGATCTTATTCACATGTGGATACGATATTCAACAAAAGAAAGCACATCAAAGAAGATACATATGTAAATAATAAGTTAAAACTGCAATTTAATATCAAGGATCCTGCCAGAAATGTTATATTTAAACCAACAGATGTACATTATGTACAACTGCCTCAGGAAGTTAAGTACGTTACAACCGGTACACACAAATATTCAGGAAATGTTAGAGAATATAAAAATAGTGATAGTGAAGATGTGAGTCTTGCCGAGGCATTGACTCAGGAATCAGAGGAGAATAAGTCATCATTTAGTATGGTTCTACCTATAGCAGGGACTTTAACTGTCTTATTTAGTATGTCAATATTAGTGGCTATATTCCAATGTTGTTGTCGGAAAAAACGACAAACTTCAGCAATCAGAAGAAGTGAAGACACGAAATGATAAACAAGTGGATTCTGGAAAAGATTCCGGAGATGAACTTCTAAAAGATGAAGAGAAAATTCATACTGAAAGTCAGGGGTAGGTTGTCTGGAAATAACACTAAACATGCTTAATCTAACCAGGGCTTGTCTTCAATCTAGTTTATCTATTAACAAGCATATCTTTTTTGCATCATTGTCAAATATTTAGAGAATGTTCTGTTTTATGCATTGATTGCTAACTGTAATGTATTTCACAAATTCTTTAGATTCTTTGGAAATTTGAAAGAGAGAGATACTCTTTGTATCTTTGAAAGTGAAAAGAAACATAGAAACAAACCCCCACTATAAACTACTTATGTTTTTGAAATAGGGTTTCAGTGAACTGTTGTCTTTCCCATTATTCAAAATGTGTAGGTGTTGTTATATCATATGATAAATTTATCATGTTTATCTAAGAAAGTGATTTACAAAATATTATGCATACGTGTGTCTTAACCTAATTGGTTGGTACACTTACAAATATTTGGAGTAGAAAAGGAAGTTTATACTTGCACTCGAACACATAACAATGACCTCACATATACATCATGATACATAATAGTCTACATGTTACATGTTTATGCCTGGGCAATGACAGCTTTTATTCTTGTCAGCTAAAAATATATACCTGTAATGATTGAGTCATGTACATGATATAAGTAACTAATAAAAATATCCAAAGAATTACCTCTCAAAAGGTAGTGACTCTGTAAAATGGAATGTAAAAAAAAATATTTTTAAATATAAAGTTGCTTGTAAATAATATACAGGAAATCATTCGATAAGGTTTTGACCTCATCTTAGATATCACCCTTATATTGAAGTATAATATTGTGCGTATATATTTATTCAGGAAATAATACATCTCAATTTAAACTTTAATATCAAATAATGGTTTCATAACAGTAAATAACAAAAGCCTTTATAAAAAAAAATTGACAGCAGAGGATTTTCAGGTTTTAAATTTTTTGAGAGCACGGCTCATCAAGACAATTTCTACACCTTTGTGAGCATCAGTGGCTTTGTGGGTATTCATTACCTGATGTCAAATATAACAATTAAAACTACAGTAGTGAAAACCTTTCTTGGCAGGTCACCTTCTAATCTTCTAACTGCAGTAGTACTTGTGTATTTTGAACCTCAGTTCAAAAGGGCACCTTCTTTAAAGGTCAATTTTCTTTGACCTTGAGAATGACCCTTTTATATACAGGACTTTACAGGTCTGACTGTATGTTCTGTTCTAATTCAAATATCAAGCATTGGTTCACTGACAATAATTGTGCCCCTTACTATACAGTGTTCTCAACATGAACTTTAAAACTGCTGATGTAGTAATGACCATTGATAAGGAGTAATCTTACCATCTGGGTTTTACATGTGTAGATGTTGATTGCTAATAATCACATTAGTAAGGTGTCAGAAGGTAAATAGGATAATAACCACTAGAAATGCCAAAAAGTGGTTATGGCAATTTTCTTCTCACTTGGTAACTGGCTTAGCCATCAAACTAAGAGATTTTATTAATTGATTGTTAATTGTTCAATGTCCAGTGGCAAATATTGCATGTATGTTCAGAACAAATAAACAATAGGTAGGTCATATAATCATGATAATAGAGGCCATCTGGGATAAAGGTCAGACAAATTTGAACTGTGTCTGGAGGGTATATTGGATAAGGACAGAAATGCAATCTACTGACCCCTCAAAGAGGTGTTGCAAGGGTCTTTTAAAGTGAATACTAAGAGGAGATTTAGTACATTATTATATAGCATTGAAAGAATAGGTTTGAGAGGACTTTGCATTGTCAATTGGTAACTGGTAAGTGTAGCTCATTTACAATGATATAGCATGCAGTAATTCAATGTGAATTGCTTGTTTCTATTGCATATATCTATGAAGCAAATAATTCATGGATAATGAGTATAAATCATAATGCTCATATAATACCATAAAACCACACCTCATTCATTTTTTCATTAGAATAATTATATGCAAGTATATTGATTCATCTTTAATAGTCAAGGATAGATATTGATGGTCTAATTCCTTTGTTTTGTTATCACATGATAATTTTATACAAAAACTTATTTTTTATTAACCATACATTTCCTTGTTAATTCTCTTAACATCCTCTTAAAGTTTTAATTGTATAAAATTTTCACATGCTTTTATATCTTGACTTTTGTCCTCTCCTTAACTTATATTATTTAGTAAGATATTCTTCAAACAAATGTTTGATATATCATTCATTTGAAATTATGAAACACCAAAGTATATACAAAAGTTGAAAAAAAAACATACATAATGTATGATATGTGTTTTACAGATCAGAAAAAGAAGAAAAAAAGAAATAACATCTATAAAATCAAAGATCAAAGCATTTGAAGGAGTGATACCAACCCAACCATCCCCTGGTCCAATAAGACATGTGAGGAAACGGCCAGAAAGTAATGCTTTCAAAGCTTTGGAGAACCAGGGAATTGTATATGGCATGGTAGGTATAACCCTAGTTATAGACCCACACAACCATCTTCAGGTCCAATAAGACATGTGAGGAAACGGCCAGAATGTAATGCTTTCAAAGTTTTGGAGAATCAGGGAATTGTATATGGCATGGTAGGTATAACCCTAGTTATAGACCCACCGAACCATCTTCAGGTCCATTAAGACATGTGAGGAAACAGCCAGAAAGTAATGCTTTCAAAGCTTTGGAGAACCAGGGAATTGTATATGGCATGGTAGGCATAACCCTAATGATAAGACCCATCTCCTTTATGTCAAGTCTGCAGGATATAATAATCTTGGCACTTTTATTTTAATGAAATTGTAGATATAGCCCAAATAGTCCTCTCACAATCATGTGAAAGTCTTCACAATATATTTACCTTGAGGTTGCAGTCTTGTAATTGACTGCTCCATAGGCTTACATGCTAAACAGCTGATCTTTGAAAATAAAAAAATAAAAAATGCTACATAGAAAAAACATTTCATGTTCATATCATGTATGTACTAATGTGAAATTGTGATTTAATTGAAAAAAAAGTGGGTCATGCCACGAAGAATAAAAAGTTACGTAACCCTGAAGTCAAAACATTTTTTTTCTACTTTCTGTTTGCTGTTTTTACTAGGCGGCACCACTTCCAGTAAACATGATATCCTTTCACTTTCCTGGATTGATATCCCAAAAAGATGCAAGATTTTTTTTAAAACTATATATATGTTTCAATTCAGCATAAACCTATAATCAAACAGAAAAAATTTGAGTCCACAAAAAAATTCAGAAAAAAATGAACTATTTTGTTTCCCTCCATGTTTTGACATACACCAGAAACTGGAGTTGTAATACAAGACTGGTACCTTGACAATGTGTATGACATGGTAGGTTTTACCTATATCTTATTCTCATTTATAAGAAATAACGTCTATAGAATATGATAAACAGGGCATTATATATATGCCACATGAGTTATAGGATCAGTTGATTTAACAACAGGATAAAAATCAAAATTTGAATCACACAATATTATTTTGTATTTGATTTTCATAAATAAGACATTCAAAGAGATTCATTAAATTTTAATATTTGCTAGTGTTTTTAATTGCACTGAGTTATATATTTGTTTACATTTAAGTCCATAAAATGTAAATAGACATGTAGACATTTGCTTATAAAAGAAATTCATTTTTTCTTAAGTCAAAGAATTTTTAAACACAGTATGACCTTGGGTCACAATGACATAACAAACTGACAGCTGCTCAGTCTGATTTATCAATGATGCCCACTCTCTTCAAAGATGATCTACTATTTACATACGACAGCTTATACATATAAACATCCGAATCTAAATAATCCTACAGATAATAAAACATAAAACACATTAGATACCTAAGGATCAAAGTACTGATGATGATAGCAGACAAAGAGGGAAAATTCTTGGCAATTTACATTGGGTGTGTGTTTACATCTGTTTATATTATTATTGCTATGGAAACTTTATCAACATATTTGTGTTTTTGTTTACTTTAATGAAAAGTATCTTAATTAAAGTGAATATTGCAGGATCTGCAAATCTTCCAGAACAAAAATGCCACAAGTTTTAACTTTAGCAGAAAATTTTGTGTATATGTGTAACATTTTGTAGCAGGTCACTGTTCTTTTGACATCAGAAGATTTGTACAATTATTTACACTGAGTACCACTTGAATAACCAACGCCCTTTACTGAAAAGTCCGATTCCTCAATCTTTCTGGCAGATTGGCACAGCATCAAATTGTTCCCAATATATAACCTGTGTGGTTCATCTGATTCAAAATAATGACAATTAGGATATAATTATAGATTTCTCCTAGCATGCCATATCACTAAACCCTTGCAGCTGATCTATCATAATTTGTTACAAATAACTTATTTCCTAAAGGCATGAAGGATATAATCTACAGATATAAACAAATATAAAAATTGCTGATTTTTTGCAACATTTATTTATAAAACTACATCTCATCAAATCAAATCAAAACATAAAGCATAGGAATTGGCTAAAATAGAAACAGAGGTCAACATCCTGGTAATGAACTCTGCACAACACGATTGAAGAAAACATTAACCTAAAGAAATATTTTAAGAACTACAAAGTCTGTAGAAGCAATATATTATGAAATAGACAACTGTTTGATTTTAGAAATTATGCACGAGTTACTCCATCACAGGGGGTATTTCAAAACATAGTACATTTGTACAGCTAAACAAAAGACACCCTTGGTTAAATTTATTTCATAATTTATAAAATATGGCAGTATTAACTAAATATTATAGTCAATTTCTTAATGCATGCAGAGTAAGAGTTGGTTGGCTTGCTCTCCTAGAAATAATGAAATTTACTCTAATAAAGATTTCTACCATCTCACTTATTTAGAAAGATCAAGGTCATCTCTATATTTGTATGCCTAAAATATCTTACTGAAGCTACAAAGTCAAGTATGCATTAAAATAATTTGATTAAATACATGCATTTTTTATTTTTTATTTTAAAGGGTAAAAGTCCTTCTAGGCTTTCAAAGACACCTGAGGATGAGAACCAGAATGCAACTGTCTCAGAGGAAGTTACCAGGGCAGAAAGGGAGACAACTCCTGATGATGATTTAGGGTAGTTACAAGAATAATGCTGGCTCTATTAAACTTAAAATAAATTGTTTCTAAGACTTTTAAACCTTCATATCAAGCGAACTCTGAAAGTGCCTGTGTAGTTTGAGATGTCACTGATAAAAATATGTCCTGGCAGATAAATGCAGAACAACAAGCTGTCAAGGAATAAAAGTCATATATATATTTTAACAGGATAGAAATCCCTTCAATGCAGAATTATGCTGTATTTCAAAGCTTCCAGTAATTACCTATAATTTATAATTGTTTGCGCCTTTTAACATTGTCTCTTAGCATTCCTGGTAAAAAATATTTAGGAAAAAATTTAATCTGAATGCATACAATTCAGTATTTTTACTTTGATTCATATAATTATTTCATCAAAAGTTAAAACAATTGATGCTAATAAAATAGGACTCTTCTGACTAAGAATAAACTTTGTACAAACTACCTGCTACCATCTAAACAAACGAATTGAATGAGACACATTATCTTTTTACTTACAGGGGATACAAACAGCCAGAGAACCCAGATGTAGTTATTGCTGATGTAGATGAGAACGATGAATTTGGTGTGATAGTCAGAGATACTTCAGTATTAAGATCTGTATGTACTATTTCTAAGATGTCATTTCATTTTCTATCACAGAAATTATCTTGTGTCCCACAAAAAAAAGTATATTCAGATAAAAAATTCATTCCAAACCAAAATTGTTACTTACATATATACATGTAGGGATAAATATTAATCCAGTTTGCTAACAAACAACTTTCTATCGTGGCATATGACATTGCTTTTCTTTTAAAAACAAAAGATACCAGCTGGATATGGTTATATTATTTTTTAGACTTACATAGGCCTTGAAATATATTTACCACCCAGACTTCAAACATATGGGGACAAACAGTGTATTGTTCATTCAAGGACCTTTCCTTTCAAGATAAGACTCCAATGTCATTGAACTATAATTTTTTAAAAGGTCATGCAAGTCTTCAGGCTAAATAAGTCAGTTTATTTGTTTTGAACATTGTACAATATGCCTATACAATTGAAAATTAATTGATGTTCCTTCCAAACAGCATAAAAGAGCTCCACCTCCAAAGAACAGAAACAGATCATCAGCTGCTGTTAGAAGAAAACGAGCAAGGGAGACAAATCCAGATATTGTATGTATATTATTCATAACTTCAGGGATGCTTAATCACAAATTCAATGGCCTTAATAATCTATATCTGTGTAGGATTTGCTGGCAATGAAATCTGTGTGCAAAATATTGCATCATTATAAGGAAAAGGTTTTTGAAAAAATTGAGGACAAAACTACGGATAAATTGCAATTACTTGTGTGTTTTAATTAATAGCTGATGGTTTTGGGGAAATTGATTTTCAAGGTGTGCCAACAGTTTTTAGATATCACATCAAGGTTAATTCAGTATGTTAGATAATTTTTTACCAAGTTAGTATCAAGTTGTCAATGCAAACTGTGCATCGAAAATCCATAAATAACTTGTACTTTTTTAGTGAAAACTGATTTGTTTTGGCAAAGTACTCTTTAAATAGAAATTTAAAAATTCCATACAATCTGAAAGGATCTAAAACAGTTTGAAAAAAATAAAAAAAATGTCTTCATTGCAAAAGGCTAAAATAGTTACAAGGTGTGCACACAGAGTCCTTCAAGGTTCAGTTTTAGGACCTTTATGAGTTTTCTTTTACATAAATGATAAGGCTCTTGAAAAGTTTTTTTCACATTGCAAACTTAACAATAGAACTTGCTTATTTGCAGATGAGTTTGGTAATGTATCTGTCATAAGTATTGACAAGATATACTCTAGATATGCAAATATACATTTAATTGCAAACATCTACATCATTTAGGGTCTGGTGGAAAGTTGTCTTGTTGGCAACCAAACAACATTTTCTTATTCATTTATATAAAGATACATTTGAAAAGAAGTAAATCTTTCTGTTATTTTGAAGAGATAAATTCCTGTTACATTGTATACACTTTTCATGCAACTGACCATGGAAGTAATATTTAACTGACACATTTAAAAAACAGTGTGGAATATAAAGATATTAATAAGACTGCATTTAAAAGCATAGCATGTGAAAGAATATTCACACAAACTTTTAAAAAATAGAAAAAGATTTAATAGATATGTTACTATCTAGTTTTATGTAAGAGATCAAAACTTGACCTTTTTTTTTCAAACTGAAACTTAAACTGCTGATTCAACATAAAAACTACAACGAAGTTATTCATTTATTCCTTAGTTTAACATGTATAAATTTATTGTTAAATGCATTTGACAGTATACTTAATCATATGCATGTACATGTAAATTTGATCTTTTTATATATTTATTACTTTTTTATTGCATTGTATCTCATTATAGACGTCTGACAAAGACATAAAACCCATTTTATAAAGATTTTTATACTATAAAATTATATTTTTACCTGTATAACACATGGAGAAAACTGGCAAGAAACATTTTATAAATAAAGTTATTACTTTTTTCCAACATTTCAAGGTTAAGAATTACTCCTACTAATGACAGGAACGTAAACTATCAAAATAATTTGAAAACTTAACTTTGTAATTTTCATATATATAACTCAATAACATATGTGAATTAGTCATTTTGATTTGTAAATAGATTAGTGGTATAAATCAACATGACAGCAACACCACAACACAAGTTTAAACAATATTCAACATGGCCATTAACAATTGACAAAAGAAAATAAAGCAACCATAAAATATTTCGATTCCAGAAAAATAACAAATAAATAACATATTTGACTTCTTTTACAGCTTTTTAATGACAGTTCAAACAACTCATCTTTAGCTGTGCCAGATGACCTTGAACTAGTGTACTCAGACAAAGTTAGTGTTAAAAGTGATACAAGTGATTCAAAAGACAGGAAAAAAGACAAAACAGATTCGTCTGAAAGGAATAAAAATAAAACTGATTCTGCTGAAAAAAGTAAACAAAAGAAAGACAAAATTAAAATTCTGAACGACAAGGATTTAATAGAGAAAAAAAGGGAAGAAACTCCGACTATAGTGACATCTGACCATAGTGATGATAATATAATAGATATATCTAAACAAGAAGTGCCACCCGAAGTGTTCTCAGGAGGAAATATATTCATGCACATTGATCCTACTGTGAAGAAAAATGCTGTTAAAGTAGAAAAGAAACCAGCTACACCTCCTCCGACACCACGAATACGGACCAGTCAACTTAGTAAGTATAGTCCTACATCTGCTCCGACACCACGAGTACGGACCAGTCAACTTAGTAAGTATATTCCTACACCTCCTCCAACCCCACGAGAACGGACCAGTCAACTTAGTAAGTATATTCCTACACCTCCTCTTACCCCATGAGTATGGACCAGTCAACTTAGTAAGTATACCGCTACACCTCCTCCGACCCCACGTGTATGGACCAGTCAACTTTGTAAGTATACTCCTACACCTCCTCCGACCCCTCGAGTATGGACCAGTCAACTTAGTAAGTATACTCCTACACCTCTGATTACGGACCAAGTCAACTAACTAAGTTAGATGTCTTAAGTCTGTGTGCTAAAGAAATAGCCATCAATATCAACCAGAATTGGTTTGGTATTTTCTTAAATAAGTACATAATTCCTTCTTTTTCTTATCAAATTTGGAATCAGAATAGTAAGTAGTAAAACAAAATATTCCCCTTATGATGACAGTGACTGATTTATATTGATACATGTATGTGTATAACTGCAAGGTTAATGAATACATTTTTAAGTAGCACTATCTAGAATTATATCCCTTTCGACATGTTTGATATGACTTTGATTCAAAATTGAATTAGAAGGGACATGTGAATACATGTTAATGAAACAGCAATCCACCAGCATAATAAGCAACAACATAAAGTCTGATGGTCACCATTATATTAAACATATGTATAAGCGACTACTGGTTTACCATAAGGCTTTGTCCTAAATTCTGCCAGTTTGCAAGGACCCTAACAGGCTACCCATAATCTATTACCAACTCATTACTTAATTTATACTAATCACCAACTAATGCATTGTTGACCATGGCAACAGTGTACATATGTCTTACTTTTTGACTCTCTCAAGGCGAGACAAAAATGTGGGCACTAATAACTAAGAAATACTTAATCCTGAAAAATGTATGATATACCACTTTTAAGTGTAACATTTTTTTTTTAGGTGTAGAGGAAAGGAAAGAAAAAGCCAAATCTACGCCATTATTAACTAGTCATGAAGATCTTGCAAAAGGTACACTCATTTTAATTTTGTATTTCCAGTCAGAATCTATCATCTATTTTAAACTTTCATAAGAATGTTTTGAAGAAGTTTATCATATTGTTATTTATTATTAGACTACTGCAACATATGTGATCTTTGTTTTAAAGAGAAATACAGGCTTAGAGTATACGCAACTTCTTAAGAAATAAAAAGCAAAAAGTATATCTAAAAAGAGAAAAACAAATAAAATAATACAGTCATTGGAATTCTTAGATAATATTACACGTTTTCAGTTCTGATTACATCATGTTTATTCGTCAAAACAATTGTAATTAACAGAAAAGTCTGACTACATGTACATGTATAATTCGGAACATTTTTATGTCATAACCACACAAACAGGACATGTTATGCAACGGGAAATAAGAGATATAGGTATTAAATACCACAGAGATAAAAAAAAAAAAAAAACAACCTTCATAATGTTTGACTTTCAACAATGACCCTTTCAAGCAATTCTCTTGTATTATTTGTATATCATGTATAACGGTATTAAATTACATGTAAATGAAACATTAAAGGTGGAAGAAGTTTAAGTAATATTCACATGATTTTCAAACAAAAAAAGAAATACAGGAAATTCATATAATAAACTCATCATAGATTCCATGATTATATTTTTACACAAGATCGTGTTTCTTCTTTACAAAAAACTCATCAGAGACACTCAAATCAAAAAGTTAAATAAAAAAAAAAAAAAAATTAAAAACAAAGTTAAAAGTTGAAGAGAGTTGAAGACCAAAAATTGAACAGTTTGCGAAACGCAATTCAGGTAATCTATTCATGGGATAGAACATCCTCCTAAGTTAGCCCCTTATAAGTTATATCTAATATATATACTTCTTTTACAGCTCTTGGTAAACTCAAGTCCCCAGCAAAGAGGTAAATACTTTTATTATTTTACAACAAAGTTTATAAAACCTTTCTATATCTCCATAAGAATAGTGTGCCTAAGTTAGCTTTGCTGAACACCAATCAGCTTTTGATTCATTGTAGAATCTGAAATGTTCTCTCTTTCAAAATTTCCAATGAAGGATAACATGGCCAACAGTCTAAGACAAAATTAACAGATACAACTAGTTGTTGCTTAATTCCATTGATAATATTTAATCCAACAAAAACACTTATTGGTAAGCACTTGTAAATTTTTGTATGTAATATTTTAATTAACTGTTTTTTATCTAATTTCAGAATAACAGTGCTAAGACTGCTGGAAAGAATCGTTCATCCACCGATCTCTCATCTAACACTAAAATGTGATAATTGTTATTGTAAACATTGTGTGATTTACAATGGAACTCTTTATTTATAGTAGTGGTAATCCACTTTAATATACTTGATTAATCATTTAAAACTTGCTAAAACTTTTTTCAATTGTATGTTATATGATAGTATTACCATTAATAATTTGAACTTCAGCTTATTTTCAATTTATTTCTAATCAAACCATTAGTTTTAATTCCATACTTATTTTTGAAACTTATAGCAATAATGTGGTGCTTATATATATTATGAATCTTATTTTTTCTACACTCTGGTACAGAAATTTTAAAAGGAAAAATATTTTACTTAATTTACTCATGTGCTGTCGAAGTTCTTTTCATGACAGTAAAAATATATTTGAATACATGAATTATTATTGTTTTGACTACACATGGCAAAGAACGGATCAAGTAATTAAATAAGATATGTGTAGTGCAAAAAAATTGCCAAAATGGGAATAAGCTGTACAAAATATATTCAACATGAGATATATTTTCCTAAAGCTGATTAAATCAGTCTAGATAGATTTAAGACTTTTTAAACACAGTTTATTTAAATAACTCATACCAAATATACTGCTTAAGAAATTTATAAATTCTTAGTGTCAAAAACCTATTTCTCAAAAGTTCTCTGTAGATCAATTCAATCTTTGCTATAGGCAGTAATTCTAGGAAATATCATTGTATGTAAGTTGGTGATGATAAGCTTCCCAATTATGTTAAAACTGGTGATTTAGTGTTTCCAAAGCTGGAAAACCAAACTATCAATCTGTTTACAACTTATAAAATGTTTCATAACTACATCAGGTATATATATAGTATTTCTGATTTGGGAGACCCCAATAAGCTCTATGCTAAGCTTTATGTATGAATAAGGCATCAACAAAATTAGTTACAAAGACACTATACATGTGAGGTGTAATTCAAAACAATAGTTATCTCCCTTTTATTATTACACAAATTATATTAGTTATCTCCCCTTTTATTATTACACAAATTGTATTAGTTATCTCCCTTCTGACAGTGTCAATGGATCAGGTTTGATTTTTACAAATTTAGCACTATTCAAGTGGTACTAGCTTTTGCATATATAATGTGTTCCATTTTTATTTCTTCCATTCCATCAATAGTGCCAATATAACATTTATAGCAATTTCAATTAGCTGTATATAACATTGCACAGTTCTTTCATACATGTATTCTGTGCTTTGACTGTGAACAATATATTGAATACTAATCTTTTAATGATCAATCTACCATGTCTACTATAAAGTATTAGTTTTTGTATTTTATTTAAATGACACTTTTTTGTCTCTTCACTGCAGATCAGGTTTTTATGTTTGTACAACAGTGTATCGCCATCCTACATTTTGCAATTCATTGAGAAATTTTATTTTCAATTTTTTAAAGGATTTAATAAAAGGGAATTATGATTGATTTAAGTAAAAAAAAGCTGTCATATTTTGGTGAAAACTGTCATCAGAAATTGTTCTTAGCATGACTTATGACCACAATATCACTTATCAGATATTTTTTTTTATGATATCTATATGAAAAATATATATATATTTTCTCCTCTCTATAAATTTAGGTACTTCTTTATATCAGACATTTCAAAGAATGCCCTATATTTATGCAAGTTTTTTTGGTATACATTCAAAAGATTTATGAAAACTAATGAAAATATACAAATAACACATTAAAAAAATTCAAATATCCCCCAATATTCCTTTCTTATTTATTAACTAGTCTAATATAATTGTGTGTGTAAAGCAATAATCATTATCTCACTGATTTATTTTTATTACTTTTTATTTTAATTCAAATTTAACTGTTGTCTGTTAGAGATAGTATTAGCTAGAAAAACGTCATTAATTTTCATACACTGTTTATACATCAGCTACGATCGTTGGTTCCTTTATACAGGAGATAATCTTAATACATGTTGGAGAAAATACCACATGTTATGTCTAGGGATTGATGAGGTCCCACAACTAGCCAATCTTTCTTGCTTTTTCAACAAAAATGAGGACCAATCGGTATCAATTTGTCAAAGCAATTTTATTCAATTATAATTTTTTGTATTTTTCTGGCAGAAATTATTGATGAAAAATTATTCATCTGTTAACTTTAAAGTATTTTTTTTTTATAAAGCATGACAAAATACAATAATACATAATATTTTGAAAAAAAATTAACAAAAGTCCTTGAGTCAGTTTTACAAAAAGACTTATGACTAAGACTGATAATAAGTTTATTGAATTGTTCACGACTTAATAATTAAATTAGATGTATGTTTCATTATGATACTTTATTCTGATTGGCTTACTGCACATCACGTGTTATTCCGTAGGCAATTGCATTGCTCAATAAAACTTTTCATTCATGATAACACATGGTCCCACAATAAAGTGCACAGGTGAATTAAATAAAACAATAATAAAATTCGTGTTTTCATGATCATTGCTAAAAATATGTAATTATAAGTATTGAATGCTTCTTTTTGTAACTTCATAGAGTTGTAAAAGCGTTGACCGAGCGCACATTTTTAGTATGAAGCGCAGATACAAAATGTACTTCGGTCAACGCCTTTACACCCCAATGAAGTTACAAAAAGAAGCATTCAATTCTTAAATATAATCTTAGTCATAAATTTTTTTATGAAACAGACTCCTGTTGTATGTAAGATAAGTTTTTATAAGGTTAATGGTTCCTCAACAAATCATTACTGAACTACACATGTGGCATTTTCTAGTGGCTCAAATCCAACAGTATTTACATCAGAAACACAACTTGCCGTCCTGTATGCAGCTTATTGTCAGATATCAGTTCTTCCACTATTTACTCACATTTTTATATTGTTAAGAGGTATTTTTGTATCTTGTTAAATAAACAAAGTGCTTAGAGTCTAAAATATTTTGTTGTTTTTTGTTTCTGTCTTTTTGTTAAAAAGACCAACCAAGCCATTTGAGGACAATTACAAACAGAGTTCTACTCTATTCCTCTTCCACATTAGAACTTATTGATATCTTTGTTGAGTGAAATCCTGTGATAAAATCATCACCTAGACAAAGAATATACCCCTCATTTGTTGTGAACAAAATGATTGGCAATAACTAATTTTGTAATGATAAGATGAGCATTTATATCTATGAGATTTTATATCATAGACCATGTACTTCGTTTTATTCATACCAAAGAGGAGCTAAGCAAAACAAAAATGTGTCCAAAGTACACGGATGCCCCACTCGCACTATCCTTTTCCATGTTCCATGGACCGTGAAATTTGGTAATTATCTAATTTGGCATTAAAATTAGAAAGATTATACTATAAAGAACATATGAACTAAGTTTCAAGTTGATTGGACTTTAATTTCATCAAAAACTACCTTGACCAAAAACTTTAACCTGAAACTCCCACTTTAATTTTCTATGTTCAGTGGACCGTGAAATTGGGGTCAAAAGTCTAATTTGGCTTTAAAATTAGAAAGATCATATCATAGGCAACAAGTGTTCTAAGTTTCAAGTTGATTGGACTTCAGCTTCACCAAAAACTACCTTGACCAAAAACTTTAACCTGAACGGACCCACAGACGAACGGATGGACGAACGAACGGACGGACGAACGAATGAATGCACGAACGGAGCCAAAGACCAGAAAACATAATGCCCCTCTACTATTGTAGGTGGGGCATAAAAATCCTGTATACTTTACATAGACAGATCTAGACCAATATAAAAATACATGTGTAAATGCAAGCTTTGGACTTTTGCTGTTTTAGTTTCTAAATTAACTCAAGGGATACTGTACTTAAAACTTCACAGATAGCAGCACTAAAATGAATCAAAATATTTTAGTGAGTGGAGAAAAAGATGACTTACTCTGTCTTTGAAGGTATCAGGTATTAATTTCTTTACTGCATGTGGTTCTGGAAGATGTATCATAAAGCCAAGGACATCACCCTCCCCATATCCTGTTTCTGCATAATGTTTCCCTCGACTCTGATGGAATTTGGTACCTTTTCTTGACCTCCATGAAAAACTGAATTTGTCATAACCACATGGAGCTTGCAAGTTACCTAAAATAATTATCAAAAAGAACTGTATGACTTTAATTACAAAAAGGTTTTCCTAAAATAATAATTTATTCAAAAGCCTTCAATAGTGGATTCCGATAATTTTGTGGCTTCCAATTTTAATGGATTGATAGAAATATGTATTTTCTTGGATACTCTGGGATTTAAACAAATTCTGGACACAACATTAGCAAATCTGTATTTTATTAAACACTTCATTTTGTAGTAAACTTATTACTGCATGAATCCTCACTATATAAATGATTTCCTCATAACAAAGTTGTAGGAAACATTCATTTCAAAATGCTTATACACCCAAATACAAAATACCATTGACCAATTACTAGTGGTTCACCTTAAACTGACCAAATCACACACAAATGCATTAAAACTAAACATAAGTTTTAAAGTCAATAGGCCATGACTGAGGGGGCGAGTCAAATAATCTTAATGGAAATGAGATGAGCCAATACTAATATATAGATCTGCATACCAAATATCATTAGGAGTTCCCCACTAACTTAATCACAAATTAATCAAACCAAGATCCGATTTTAATTTTGTCTCAATATTTACCTAATTCTAGTGACCACCCTACTCTACAAGCTGTGTCAGCTGGCATTTCATCTATAATAACTTCATAATACCAAGACCCTCTTCTTACACCTGAAAAATAATTAATATGTGGTTTTAGCGACCTTTCTTCTTTACATATAACTTTGTATTTTTTACATCTCTACTGTCCATAGCTTGATATTAAAGTCTGCTTCACTGATCGTTATTGAGTTTATGTTCAAAGACTATAAGATAAAGATTTTACTACAAGTTTCACATAAACTTTATATTACCAACAATCCATGTAAATGAGGTTAAGGTAAAAAAAAAAAAATCCTGTCAGACTAATATGTTTACTTCACAATCACCCAATACACAAATATAGCTGACCTATTGCTTATAGTATCTAAGAGACAGAATTGACCATGACAACCTAACCTTTACACATGAACTACATAACAAGATAAGATGAAAAATGACAGACAGGCATGAATAATTAACAAGAGGCTCTCAAGAGCCTGAATCGCTCACCTTAATTCTTTTGGTTAAATCTCTCATCAATGATTATTTTGGCTTTTCAATTTATTTAAATGTTTTTTGGATCGTCCTATTTTCTTCAAAAGCCAAAAAAAATAATCATTTTCTCCTATGTTCTATTTTAGCCATAGGAGCTATGTTTCTTGACATACAAGGAAATAAAATATAAAATTTATACTAGATACTCTGAAACTCATTTAGCCTAAGTTTGGCTGAAATTGATACAGCAGTTTCAAAGGAGAAGATTTTTTAAAGTAAGTCAACATGATGAACAAATTGTGAAAAAAGTCTTTGAAGGGCAATAACTCCTTAAGGGGTCAATTGACAATTTTGGTCAAATTGACTTAATTGAAGATCTTACTTTGCTGAACATTATTGCTGTTTACAGTTTATTTCTATCTATAATTATATTCAAGATAATAAACAAAAACAGCAAAATTTCCTTAAAATTATCAATTCAGGGGCAGCAACCCAACAACAGGTTGTCTGATTCATCTGAAAATTTCAGGGCAGATAGAAATTGACCTGATAAACAATATTACCCAACGTCAGATTTGCTCTAAATGCTTTGGTTTTTGAGTTATAAGCCAAAAACTGAATTTGACCCCTATGTTCTATTTTTAGCAATGGCGACCATGTTTGTTGATAGATCATAACTTCGGATACAATTTACAAACTAGATACCCTAAGGAACATTCAGTTAAAGTTTGGAAGTATTTGGCCCAGTAGTTTCAGAGGAGAAGATTTTTGTAAAAGATTACTAAGATTTACGAAAAATGGTTAAAAATTGACTATAAAGGGCAATAACTCCTAAAGGGGTCAACTGACCATTTCCGTCATGTTGACTTATTTGTAAATCTTACTTTGCTGAACATTATTCCTGTCTACAGTTTATCTCTATCTATAATAATATTCAAGATAATAACCAAAAACAGCAAAATTTCCTTAAAATTACCAATTCAGGGGCAGCAACCCAACAACAGGTTGTCTGATTCATCTGAAAATTTCAGGGCAGATAGATCTTGACCTGATAAACAATATTACGCCTGTCAGATTTGCTCTAAATGCTTTGGTTTTTGAGTTATAAGCCAAAAACTGCATTTGACCCCTATGTTCTATTTTTAGCAATGGCGACCATGTTTGTTGATAGATCATAACTTCGGATACAATTTACAAACTAGATACCCTAAGGAACATTCAATTAAAGTTTGGAAGTATTTGGCCCAGTAGTTTCAGAGGAGAAGATTTTTGTAAAAGATTACTAAGATTTACGAAAAATGGTTAAAAATTGACTATAAAGGGCAATAACTCCTAAAGGGGTCAACTGACCATTTCCGTCATGTTGACTTATTTGTAAATCTTACTTTGCTGAACATTATTCCTGTTTAAAGTTTATCTCTATCTATAATAATATTCAAGATAATAACCAAAAACAGCAAAATTTCCTTAAAATTATCAATTCAGGGGCAGCAACCCAACAACGGGTTGTCTGATTCATCTGAAAATTTCAGGGCAGATAGATCTTGACCTGATAAACAATATAACCCCCATGTCAGATTTGCTCTAAATGCTTTGGTTTTTGAGTTATAAGCCAAAAACTGCATTTGACCCCTATGTTCTATTTTTAGCAATGGCGACCATGTTTGTTGATAGATCAAAACTTCGGATACAATTTATAAATAAGATACCCTAAGGAACATTCAGTTAAAGTTTGAAAGTATTTGGCCCAGTAGTTTCAGAGGAGAAGATTCTTGAAATAGTTTACGACGACAGACGACGACGGACGATGACGGACGCCAAGTAATGGCATAAGCTCACTTGTCCCGAAGGGACAGGTGAGCTAAAAATATGTACATACTTAACTACGGTTGACCTTTTTTGCTAAGAGGCTTAACCTGAACTTGCTGAGCACAATAAGTTGTCTTATTTGTTGGCATATACCAATCAACAATTTCTAAGTTCACACCTTCTGTACATTGACAAATCCTTAATACTATTCATTTTACAATGATCTTTTAATCATTTCTCATCAAGCACACTTCAAAAATGTCACATTATATTTAGTTCTTTTTTTATCATTAAATTTTGTTCCTATACAAAGATGAGATACTAACCATGCGTAGCTCTAACCATACTGTAACCTTTTTCTCCAGTCACACTTAGTCTGTCATCAGATATCTTTAACTGTGGTGCTATTAACAAAACATTTCTGTTCAGTAAAAGATCCATCTTTGACTAAAATAAGTTTACTAAAAAGGATGGTTTCTATAATGAATAGAAACATGTCAATACTTTTCAAGATATGTTGGGTTTTTTTTCTTTCTTATATCACATAAACTATTTCAGTTAGAAATTCTACAAACTTTTAAAATCATCACCTGTTTTACATTGACTCAAAATGAACAATTTTTCTATACAATTTCTCTCCAGTAGGTCAAAACTTTAAATTGGTATTTGCTCCTTTCTCACTAAGCACAAAACATTCAGGAGTAAGAGCAAATTATAAAAGAACAATCAAGCTATACCTCTGTCGTTTAGTGAAAGGAAAACTTCTGTCCCTAAATACATTCTGTACAAGTAACCAGGGATAGGTTTGCCTGCCCAGTCAACACTTTCATCAAACGCCTGTCTGTTAGGTGCATGAGGGTCAGACTCAGCTAAAATATATCTGTAGCCATCTTTGTTGTATGGATGTTCCAATGGATATCCATGAACAGCAACTTTTGTACTTGGTCCTATGTCACTGAAAAAGAAAATATGTAACTTTTACAACATTGTAACTTATATCTTCATAATCAATTTTTAGTGGTAAAACAATCTATTTTTAGTGGTAATCAAACTGTCATGATATTTCAAGGTCACCTACAAATTACAAAACATAAAATCAATAAAACAGTACACACCAGGGAAAAAACTTAAAGGTCGCCCAGTCGCCCAGAAATTAACCTGAACTTTTTTTACTCAGTTGTGGTAGCCCAAGTGGCGAATTGAAATCAAGTTATTGACTGACTGAAATCCGCCATTTACCGTGACTCCAGGTACTGGCTACTTCACGGACAAAAATTTAAATTCAAAAAGAAAAATCTTTTTAAAATGTATTGCATCGCGGTCGCGATAAACAAGGATGTCAAATCTGTGTTTACCTGTGACTAAATATAGTTCACGTTAATTCAGGTCACTGATTGGTCGTCTATTTAAAGTCGGAATGTATCGTATTCTTGCAAGGATAACAAGAGAGGTGTTTCGATGGTCATTAACAATATCAAGCAATCACGGTTTTGGCTTCAAGAAAACGAAGAAAGTCAGGGAAGATGACAATAGCATGTCATGAAGTAATATCAGTCAAATAAAAGAAAGTATGATATATATAATGCTGTTAAGACTGTGGAAAACAGTACCTTTTGTAGTTACATTTTCAAAGCCCACATGGTGTACAGAGAATGAAGGTCAAAAACGAAAGTAGAGTATTGTCGACCACAATAAATAACATTTATAGTTAAAAATGATATATGTTCCTTACTAATTGAACAGTTTACAAAAAAAAAGAAAATCAGAGAAGATATCAAGTTCATGACAACGCTTTTGGAATACGTGAAATAGTCGAGAAAAAAGGGGGTCATTTGTTTACAAATGTACGTAGTTTAATAGGCAAAATGAATCGACCAAGATATTTAATAAATTAGATTATTATAGAAATAAAATGAAATATTTCATCTATCATCTACATGTTTTCCATAAATGTCCAAAGTTTCATTTTATGCCAAAGTTATTTTAAGTTTATTTTTTATATTTTTTCATTCAAATGACAGTAACTTATTTTTTATCTGAACTTTGGTTACAGGCTGACAGAGGAATCATAATATGTCCAACTCCAATGTAGATGACACTCAAATTGAAAGCACATTTATATGAACATTAACAAACCTTCATTTCTATACATACTTCTACATCATACATACATCAAAAGAAAATCTTTAAAACATATTTATCAAAATAATATATACCTTCTTTTCAGTTTATATCCTGGCTGTGAACTTTCTAATGGGGCTTTTCTTTTAGCACCTCTACCCTTTCCTGAAAACAAAATATATTGTTATTAGTCTGCTACTGAATAACTCAAAGAGTATGGTTTCAATAATCTGTTCCGTTTTTCACTGATTATTTTCCTTTTGGCCTAAGTTTAGTATACTAGCATGTGTATTTTGTACCCTTTTTGAGAGGCATTTCATCATTCTGTTCCTTTTCAGACTGTTAATTGTATTAAAATATTTTTTTTGAGCCTATATTGTTTCATTAAACATGTTTCAGTTTCCTTTGAAGTAAAACTGTTTATTTAACTTCAATGTCCTGCTTGAGTGTGTTGTCTTATTTAAAATCTGTTTCATTTTTAGGTTGTCTATTGCACTTTCTTTCCCTTTTGAGGTTGCCTAGTGATGTTAATTCTTTCCTCAGAGGCCAGTGTTCTCCCCAGGCCATTTTAGCGCTGCGCTTTTCAGCGCTTTCACAATTTTTTTCAAATTTCTCGCTCATTTTTCACTTCGGATCACGTGATCGACTGGTTTACTATTTCTGAATGAATTATTTCCCTTGCATTAGGTAACTTCGCGGAACCAGTCTAATAAATTTTATAAAATGGTGACTTTAAAAGATCAAAATAATGATTTTAAAAACGATCAAACACAGGGGTTTGTTACAAATTATTTGCCGGGTTTACTATCCATAAGAACCCCCAAAATACAAGTCTTTGAAGTATTAATTATCACCTATTTGAACTTATAATTGTTTACAGCAATTCTACCATTTGAAAACAATTGAGATGATATGATTAGAAAAACAAACCCCAAGCTGATACGACTTGAGAAATTTCACTTTCTCGATGACGATGTCCAGCCTGGATGAAGCCATTTAAATATTATAAAACGTTAAGGTCAGAAAATTGAGAAATCATTATGCTAAAAAATGTCAATTCCTGTCAAACGTCGTAAGATTAACAGTACACTGCTACAGTGGGTTACAAAACCAAACACAGAAGCTGACAATGACTTTATTGTTGGTCCTAAATGTTCTGCAACATCAGCAGTTAGTGCTAAAAAATCTTCACATAGGCAGTCTGGTATAGACCCATCATGGAAAAAGACTTCTCTTTCGGTTTTATTCACAGATAATATGAGGATTTAATATATGAATTTACAATGGAGAAAAAAAAGTGTCGTCTTCTATATCCAGACAATAACATTAACAAACAAAGGGGTATTTTCCATGAGCATGATGAGGACATCATTACATGAGAAAATATCAATAGTATAATATAATAAAAACACATAACAAATCAATTAGAAACAAACTGCGCGCCGCGATAAAGTTACTTAGAATTGTCAAAAATCACGCGCTTACCACAGCGCTATCCAAAAATCCTGGGGAGAACACTGTGACAGCCTGTATCAATGTGTTACTTACCAGTTCCTTCTGGTGCAATATTGGTTTTGACAGCAGGTTGAAGAGCTTGAAATGATTTTAATGGCTCATAATTTGGTCCAATCTTTTCCAAGTCCTAAAACAGAATTTTTTTATATTTTTACCACATATTTACTATTCTAATTTATGCCTTATAAACTGTTGACACAAAGACATGTCAAACATGAATGTTATTGATAGTAAAAAACAAATGATAAAATTAAATGGTATAACTGTAACATGTTTATTATGAAAGAACATGCAAAGTCAATGAATCATGACTGAAGTGGCAGGGCCAAATAACCTCCCTAGAAACTGTAAAATCTAAAACTGCATACCAAATACCAAATACAATACTGATCATTGGTGGTAAGTCAATGATATTGGTATGCAGTTGTGTATGAATTAACAATGGAGATTATTTGAAAAGGAACCACAAATGGTGTATTTAGGGGCCAGATGAGGATCACCTCTGGATGTGTGATTTTCTCGCTTTGTTAAAGAGCCATTGATGCCCATTGGCTGTTGTCTGCTATTTGGTCCGGTTGTTATCTCTTTGACACATTTCCGATTTCCATTCTCAATTTTGGTTCTTCTTAAACCCAACTTTTCACAAAATAATACATTGTTGATGCCCCTGTTCTGAACCATATGAGTATTTGGACCAGACTTGTAAGGTCATGACCATATGCCTATACTCATATATATGGTCCAACCATATGCGTATGGTCGGACCATATGAGTATATACTTGTTTGGTCTTTAACGGGCCGGACCATATGAGTATTTGGACCATATAGGACAGGTATTATGCATTATAAACGTTTCAATAATACAATAAACTTTATCTAAAAGAAAACAATGATGATTACTTGAAAATGTATTAATTTCATAATTCAAAGGCCACACAAACATTAATAATATCTATGCCACAGTCAGATTTCATTGCTAATTATATTCTTGCATTTATGCTTAGGGTGACATTTACTTCCATATGGTACCATATCTGATCTGCATTTGTATGTCTTGGTTGTGCAAGATCCTTTGCAGTTACATATTTTGTTTTCGAGTGAAAATCGTGCAGTGATACCGTGTTCTTGGGACATTCCATATAAGTTCATAAAGAAATTTAGAAAATATCTTCCTGAGTCGACATATTGCCGATCCTTCGTAATATCAAATCGGTAATGACCAAAGGTATAAAATGTTTTTACTATAGTTGTGATTAATGAGTAAAATTAAATGCATGAAACTGCTTATTTGTATTTGGTTAATCTGTTTATCATTATGATATAATAAAATGACCTTTGATATCGTCTTTTTAATTAAGTGACAACTAAAAGCCATACCTATTAATGAAGAGTTTTTTAAGTGTCAATGCAAACTTGTTTATTATCCTGACCATACACGTACAGTCAGAAAATATGTGTATGGTCAGACCATACCATACACCTATGGTCCAAATACTCATATGGTCCTAAACACCCCCACCAGAAACAGAACACCTTAGTCGAGGCACAACAAAAATATGTACAGATCATGTGTAAAGATGGCTGTAAATAATTCATTGGAGAGAATTGTAAATAATTTGTGTCTTTCATACTTACAGGTGTAATTAAAGTGAAATACTGTTCTGATAGATTATCATCTGTACATACAAATAAGCTATCTTCTTTTGACTGAAAATGAAAGGATATATAGTTAAATTGAAAATTTTATACAAAATTCAAAGACTAATCATTAAACAATCAAGAAAGTTATAAATCTTCTCTCAAGACAATTAAATTGAAATTATTGAGTGAAAATTATCACATGAAATGTAAAGTAGAAACAGAATCTGATATGTTTAATTGTTAGATATTTGATCAATAAGCAAATATTTTCGGAATAGTGGATATTTTTGTATGTCATCACTGGACATTATTGTTTTATTTATAATGCCAGCACATATTATGGCTATTCTACACCATAATAAAATGTAATCAATGAAACTTTTACAAAATCCACAAAGAAAACATGTTCCAACTCAAATTACAAAAGAAGCAGAAAAGAATTTATTACTTATGGTCACAATTATGCCAGATTACTAAGTTAAAATTTATCTTTCTTTAAAGAAGAGTGAGAAATTGAAACAAATGAATTGATTTTTCTTGTCCATACTATTGTTTTATGTGTTGTTGCTTGGTCTGGTGTCTTTTGGTTGATTACTTTTTACGTTGTCTTGAAATTTCTGTGTATTGAAAAAAGAGCCTTTTCTTTAATTATCTTACCAAAGTTTTAGCTACTGTTGTATGCCATGTAAGCTTTATTCTTCTTGGCATTGTTGTTAGATTTTCCCACTGTTTATCTATATACGGAATAATGTCCTGAAAACAATTTCAATATCATTGGTAGTTTTGTTGGTACAATTCAGGCAGTGATTTGCAATATAGAGAGACTTGCTTTGCAATTTGACGATATATTTTGAGGTTTATATCATTTTAATTGCAAAAATTAATCTTCTTTATTTTCGATACTGCTAAAAAAATTGCAGTGTAACAACAAACTTAAACTCCTCTGTCTACACTGATTATTGTATGAGAGATTTTATGATTCCAAAAGTAACTACAATTTTTTGAGACATTTATAAGATTGGTTGAATGCTGTGAGTTCATTGTGACAGAAATTAGTTTCTACTTTGAACCGATTGATACCTCATATTTATAGTTGTAAATTAGGGAGATATGCATCTCTGAACTAAAATTTCTTACTATTTCAGACGGTACATCATAATTAAAATAATGTGTGTGTAGTGTCCAGCCTTTTTTTTCCTTTCAAGATACTGCATATTCATTATTATTTGTGGTATAAAAAAATTCTTGGAGTTCACAGGTATAATTAAAATTAAATTTAAATATTTCATGTAGTACAAATTTTCTATAAGCCTGTATGCAGACTTTGAAAAGACCACAATATCAAATATCAAAGAAAATGCAAAATGATCTCAATCCAAGAAAATTGATATCCAAGAAAATAAATGACTTTACAATAGGTTAGAAATCAACCCCATTATTTATACCTTATCTTTACAGAAACTGCCATCATTGTCTCCCCTTGCTCTAGCTTGGCACATTAAATTAGCTATTGCTGTGCAACAAATCTGTGGAAAACCTACAAAACAAAGTAATATACAATAAACTTGATGCATACACATGTATCTATAATTATTCACTGTTATTCATTTCCTTATATTCTTATATTGTATTGGTTATGACCATCTGTTATACTGTATCCCTATACAATAGTTTTGAATATTTGATAAATAGCCTGCTGTAGTATCCATATCCCGCAACTTTGATGCCCACCCTTTATCATACCCTTTATCACACGCTTTATCACATCCCTACCTTTTTTTTTTTTTTTTTTTTTTTTTTACAAAAAGTAAGTTATTATTTATGTAAGTTTCTTAACCCTAGTACTGCAGGACGTCGATATAGTGACCACCTGTATAACTTTACTCTACTGCCGGTCAACGATATATTGATAACTTCCGGTAGTTTCATTCATTGCTGGTCGTCGCTATATTGACTTTCTATACAAGGCAAAGGTTTCGAGTTAAAGCCGATCAAATCATGCAGCTATTCTTATTTTTAGTCAATATTACGTCAGAAGAAGGATTTCCCCGTAAAAAGATGTTTTCATTGGTTGCTTCCAGCATTCCATTCTAAAATTATTTTGATGACATAATTGACCCCGTAGTTTGTTTACATTCGAGTTTGAAACAATGGAAGTCGTCAAAGAAGTAGCCGACGGAGATGCGTTTTAATAGCAAGTAGACCCTGAAAATCGTGATTGTATTGAAGAAATAATTCTAAATGATGATTGTAATAAAGGATTAATGTTTTGATAAGGATGATCATGAAAATGATGAAAAAATAGTGACATTTAACACTTGGAAACCTGGATACACGTGGTCTTGCTTTTGATGCTGTAAAGAAGTTAAAACTCTGCCGTTGGACAAAATCCAGTGATGATAGATCTTTTTAGTTTAATTATTGATTAAAATTTCATAAATAAATTAGTTGAAGAAACAAACCGATACACTATAAACCTTTTTTTCATCGGAAAGGACAATAACATTGAAACCACACTCGTGGTTCATATTCAAATTACCAGGGTTGACATGAAGTCGTGTTTGACAAAATAATGAAAATATAACATTGAAACAGCTATTTGACTTTTAAGTGCTAATTAAATAAGATAAACAAATATGTTTAATGATCAAATAAATAAAAACATAATTTTTCTACTTTTATTTGATTTAACTAAATAATTTCATAATCCACTGTCACTTATTTTACACTATGAAATTCTACATTCAATTCTGCAAAACACATACATTCAATGTTATTTCCTAAAATGTTCAGAAATTAAAGAAAATTAACAAAACAATAACATGGTGTAAAACTGATAAATTTCTGGAAAACAACTCGGCACAGTGAGATGCAGGGGCTAATTAGCATCATGGCACTGCAGTGAACTGATAATCTATTTATAGCTGGCAGTACTAGGGTTAAGAAATATTTTTCCTAAAAATTGATCCAAAATGAACGGTCATTCGAGAGTGACACAATTTATTGAATGATGTCATTGTTTGGCAGGTGACGTCACCAACATCAAGTTTTCATATTTTTTGGCACACTAAATCCAACTATAAAAAATACAAATCACAAAAAAAATACATTAAACAAAATATTTTTGAAACAACAGCACGCAAATTGTAAGGTAACCCAGGTGCTTTGGATAAGTAATTAAACAGTTCTTTTAAGGCTTTTAAAACAAGACAAAAGTAGAACTGAAGGTAATCCAGTGCGATGGATCAGAAAACAGTTCATATAATATAATACTCTCCTGTTGAAATATATGATAAAGTGTATAAAACATGACAAAATCTGTATCACATGCCGTATCACCCTCGACCAATATCATCCTTTGGGCTGATATTGGTGTCTCGGGATGATACGACATCTGATACGGATTTTGCCATGTATTATTCTCTATATATGTTAGACTCAGATGGACGTCCGGCCTCTAATCAACGTCCGTTTCTCAAATCTAATATTTTGATACCTTTATCGCTGTCCAATGTGACAGAATGTATTGACAAAACTACGCAAGAATGATTGTAGTCCTCTCTAATCGATGTCCAATGTCTATAAATAATAAATTCCTGGACTTATTTGTTAACACTTATACATGTACATGTTTTGTAGGGTTCAAATATTCATACCTACTTTCCATATAGATTTTTTCAACCCGAAATAAGTATCATGCATATTTAAGTTTATCTTGATAAAAAGTTAATCGAATCGATCTACACAGTAGTGTGTCATTCCTATTCATGTTATTGCGAACCCTATCATAGTTTTCCATAGATTCACCTGCAAGTTACCTGTCCATTTAAACTTTTGTAAGTTCTATTGTCCCATTGAACAAATACAACAGGTATTGTTCTCTGTATAGTTTATTTGATGGGACCTTTAAATTTCTTCCAAGAGAAATCTATCACTCATTGATTAATTTACCTGAACAAAAAATTGATGTCAATGATAAAAATACATGTACAATATAAATAGAAACTCCTGCAAAACTGCATGTGGCATTTGATTTATTCAATATCAGATAATACATTTCATTGTTTCAATATAACAATGATTCAAAAATTAAAAGTTGATTCTGATCAAAGTTTTGCTATAATAACTCCTATAGAGGGTTAGCTTGTCTAAGGGGGATTAGTTTGTTCATACTTCAGTTTATGATAGTAAAATGAATCTCACCAAGTTTGATTGCTATTATTAGTTAATTAGTTTGCAAAATAAATTCAAAGTCATTCAAAATTTCCAAAATTATTCAAGATGGAAAAAAAAGCGTTGTTCAATCATTGAATCATTTAACAAAAGATTCTATTTTACACTCCTTTACCCCTATTTATTTATTGCAATCCAGCTGAAAGAAATAAATAGTAAAAAATTGCAAATATGTTAAACCAACTAATTTTGCAAGCATTTTTGTGGTGTTGTGTCTTATTATAGAGTACAAATAAATCATTGTACAAATTAACTTTTGGTATTCCCTACATAAAAACAGAGAAACTTATTCATTCTATTAGATACATAGCTGGAATCACATAAAGAATAAGTTGAGAGAAAATTTTTGTGAAAATAAGTGGTTTACAGATATAAAAAAATAAACAAAAAACACAGATTCATACACCTTGGGCATCTATTATATTGATTTCTGTCCTAATAAATACACTATTGACATCCTTTCATGAAAACATAACAAAGCCTCAGTTTTGAATGAAGAATAAAAAAACAACAACCAGGGTATATTGAACAATTACAAGTGTATTTTCATTTATTTGGAAGAATTTTTTTTTACTCAGGTAAATTAATCAATGAGTGATAGATTTCTCTTGGAAGAAATTTAAAGGTCCCATCAAATAAACCATACAGAGAACAATACCTGTTGTATTTGTTCAATGGGACAATAGAACTTACAAAAGTTTAAATGGACAGGTAACTTGCAGGTGAATCTATGGAAAACTATGATAGGGTTCGCAATAATAAATGACATGCATGTAAGTGTATGTCAAGAGAAAGCAACCTAACGACAAATAAAACCAAACGACATCTATAGGACAATATGTAATCTTCAACAATAGACAAAATAAAGAAGTACAGCCAATGTTTTTTTTGTATTATAATTCGGACTCTGTAAGATACTTTACAACAAATTCCTGATTTTTAAACCTGGAGTGAAACATATACGCAAGAAATTGGCATTTTTTATGTTGTGCTGTTACACAATTGTTCTAGGTTGTATGCCCATACACACATTAAACCAAGATATATTTTATATGGGCCTGTAGTACAGTAGTTTTTGATGGATTTTGTCTGTCATTTTTGTTTTTCGGATTTTTTTTTATAAATAAGACCGTTAATTTTCTTATTTGAAATGTTTGCATCATTCGTGTCATAACGCCATCTCCTTATTTTTATGTAATCTCTGAAATTTAAAAAAAATGATATCACAACCTGTTTACATATTTAGTCTAGTATATTGTAAGTCTTTAAAAAAAAAAACTTTATTTCTAAATAGATCCTATTTGTCACCGATAATTTGTTTAAAGGTCTAAAAGTTTCAGCTGCTGTCGGTTCTGGTCAATTGTGTATTCTGTGTCCAAAACGGACGTTGATTAGAGAAGCTAAAAATTGGCCGTCGATTAGAGAAGCCAAAAAATGGATGTCGATTTGATAAACATAAAATTGGTTGTCGATTTGGAAGGATATTTTATTGTGACGTCAGATTTGAACATCAATTTGAGGAATGGACGTCGATTAGAGACCGGACGTCGATCTGAGTCTTACATATATATCAACAGAATAAAATATTTCCAGAATTTTTTCATTTGAAAGTATTGATATAAAATTTAACAATTTTGCTACTTTCTTTGACAGTTATCTTACCTGCTTGTTTTCTTACAAAAGATTCCGCACCATTTTGTCCACAACTCTTACAAGAAAACTGGTAATTTGTCATAAACGGTATACATTGCCTGAAATTGATGAAATATAAACTAGAGACTCTAAAGAGCCTATGTCCCTCACTCAACTCTATGTGCATCATGAACAATAGACACTCTACAACATAGTTGATTTGAATAGAATTAATGACAAAAATTTCTTTTTTGTTGATCTTGCATTGCTGATCATTTTTTTGGTCTACAGTTTTTCTTGATCTTCTTTTAGGTTTACAAACAAACAAAAATTGGTAAACATTTTCATTAAAGGGCAATAATTCCAATAAGGAGTAGCCTGGTGATTTCTGCCATGTTTACATACTTGATGATCTTGCCTTGCTTATCAATTTTGATATTAATAGTTTTTCTCCTTCTATTTTACTTTTCAAGAATATAGTCAAAATATCGTCATGTCATTTACGAGCAATAACTCCTATTAGAGGTTGTCACGAGTTATTGCTTAAATGCACAATAGGTAGATCACAAATTTCTAAACACTTCCTGCTCCTGTGAGATTTTCTCTATCTATAGTGATTTTCAGGATATTAGATAAAACTTGCATTTCATCCCTTATACTCGCCATGTCCTATTTTCGTTTGATTTTTGGTCATGTTGGTTGACTGGCAGGGTCATCAGATACATTTTTAAACTAGATACTCCAATGTGACCATGTTTGTTTAAATTAGCCCAGTAGTTTCAGAGGAGATTGATTATTTGTTGGTTGCTTAACGTCCCAGCGAATATATTTTATGCATGTTCAGAATAATTTTCAGAGAAGCAGATTTATTGTATATGTTAAAATACAACGACGACAGATGCAAAGTGATGAGAAAAGCTTACTTGGTCCTTTGAATGTTTTGGGCCAGGCATAAAGCTCATACAGAACGTGTGTAAGTGAAAACACGAATGTGTTCATAGTACACAAATGTCCCACTCACACTTTCGTTTCCTATGTTCAGTGCACCCTGAAATTGTTTTCAAGTGAATTGGACTTAAAATTCATTAAAAACTACCTTGACCAAAAATTCTACTTGAATCGGGAGAGACATGCAAACAGACGAACAAACAAACAAACAACAAACAAACAAACAAAAGGATGGAAGAACAGACACAGACCAGAAAACATAATTCCCCTAGGTGGGGCATAAAATATGGGCCATATACATATCCTATTTAATCAGAAATACTTGTCATTCTTAAAATCTTTTTTGAAATGGCAAAATTGGACAGTGCTTGCAAAATCACAGTCTTAAATATTTTCATGTTCAGTGAACCATGAAATCATAGACAAAGCTGTAATTTGCCATATAATTTTTAATCAAAGTACTGAAGTACTGAACATCTGATCATCGGATGACCACAAGTTCTTGTAGATGGTCACAAGCACTTGTCTCAGAAAAAAAAATCACATCACTCTACTTGAAAGTGAGGTTATGGTGCATAGATATTTTCTTTTTCTGAGACAAAGCTGTATACTTTGGTTTGTTGTTATATATATTATATTAATATTTCCCACTACAAAACATTTTCATATCATTTATCAATGTTCTTATAAATTATCTTCATGAATATTTATTGCTGAAATTGTATTTAACAAGCAATAAGGAATGTTACTTTGTGTTTGCTTATCAGTCAAAAACGAAAGTCACGTGGGTTGAAATGTTTATGGCAACAATACAACGAAATGCCCGCACAGTCATCTCATGTTTGAAGCACATTGTTATGAACAAGCATACTAAATTTCCAGTCATTGTGATCAGAAAACTTTATGAGAAACTACCTCAACAACTCAAAACGTTAACCTGATAATGAATGGACAGATACACAAGCCTAGAAAACATAATGCCACTTTTTCAAAAAGCAGGACATAAATATTTCATATAACAAGCATAGTAGCATGATACCACAATAGGTAAACACTTCACTGTAGCACTTTAATATTGAAAATATTTATCTTTAGTAAATAGAGAGAAGCATTTAGAGACAGCATGCTATCTACTCATACGAACATAAAATTGTGGTTCTAAACAGTTGATTGATTGATTGATTGGTGTTTAATGCCACTTTCAGCACTATTATTAGCAATCAGTTTCTATTGGTTGAGGAAGCCACAGTCTCAAGAGAGAACCACCAACCTTTATTAGGAAAATTAACCATCCTCTTAAATTAAGAGTAAGAGTGTAATAGTTCTATACAAAATAATTACCCTAAATAGCAACCTATGCAGTCAGCATGGTACCACTTCATACAAATACTACACTGTAGTTCAACAGCTCCTAGGTTCCTTCCTTTACCACTGAAATATAGAAATTGATAATATAAAAGAACAGAATTCCAATGTCCCCTGCATTGCACATATTGTATCTTTTCAAGAGCAATAACTAAAAAACAAATTTAAAACTTTTAATACAAATGTATTTCTCACAAGAAAAGTAAGAATGTGATTACTAGCAATGTTATTTTTCCTCACATTGCTATTTGAAAAGTGCATTACTCCTGTAAAAATAGTTTGTCTTCATTCATCATATACTAACTATGCTGATATCACCCTTTGATATAAACTTCATAAACACAAGAAATGTAGGTGTGAGGGTGCTTCCTTTGTAATATTCAATATAAATAACATTAGTATCAAAGGAGCATAACTCTTCTTTTTTTTTTAAAGCACTGAGTTTTAGAATTTAGAGACATTGCTGATCAAAAAAACCTTGGATACAAGTTTCATAAATATCTGTCAAAATTTTTTCAAGAAATGTATGCCTTTGGGTGCTCACAATGCATTTTTCCATATAATCATATTACCAAGGGGAATAACCCCTTTATTTGTTGGAACTGATTTTCAAATTTGTCTGAGACATTATTGATATAAACCTTTGATTTAAATTTTACAATAATCTGGCAAGAATTGTGCATGTAAGAGCCCTAACAATAACGAACTCCTGGTATTTCTATGTTCCCCTCAAAGTGTCATGTATGGACAAAAATCTTATAATTTGATCCATTCAACTTTAGTAAATTGAAGATAATCTTAGAAACTACAACAAAAATCACCAATTTTTGTGTCCTTTTCAACTATAAGACATATATTTATAAACAATGTATACATGTAATACTCATACCAATAACACAGAGAATCTGTTTCCATAGCTTCTTCAGTCTGTCTAGATTCACCTGCAAATAATAACAACTACATCTATAAGATAGTATCATTAGTATGGTATATAGACTACATGCAGTATAAACAAAAAAAATATTTTTAGACTTTGATAAAATCTAAAATATACATTTCTATAAATATCATAAAAACTATGTCCCTTTACTGAATTTAGAGCCACAGGTTCTCAATAATTCTCATTTTGTGTTTACTAGGATTATATTGATTGACTGAGGGTGTGCAATGCTTCTTTAAGCACACTTTGCTATATCATGTGCTGGAAGAAGATGGAGATCTAGCTGGAGAGAATTACCAACCCTACTACAGAAAAACGAGCAATCCAACTATGTAGAGGAAACGCACACTAGGAATTCTGTGGTTGATAATTTATATATTATAACTTACAGTTCTATGAAAAAAATCTTGATGGGAAATAGAGTAGTTTTCACCATTTCAGATGAGTAATTTTCTCTTTATCATATCTACATGTAGTTTTCATTCTTACAAAATAGAGATCACTTCTTTACCTTTTTCTAAAGTTCCTTCCACCATTTCTGATTGATTACTTCTACAAAAAAACAGTTAAAATTGATTATCATGAAGATATTTTGTTTAAAAAAGGCTGTAAATCCTGTCATTGTTAAAATCTTTGCTTATTACAATTTCTCTCTTTCTTTATATTAAGTTTCTGCATCTATCTTTCAAGGGCAATAACTCTTGCTACTCGATTTGGATCAAATTGACAAATTTATAGATATTGCTGAACACATTTGCTTTTTGCAATTTCAAGGGCAATAACTCATGCGGCAATGGACATTTGAGCGCATTGACAGGACATTTGAGCGAGAAAAAAAAGGACGTTTGAGCGCCAAAGTATAGGACATTTGAGCGCCTAAATTTTAGGACATTTGAGCGAAAATAAGAATAAGCGTAGGACATTTGAGCGAAAACAAGTCTTGGATAGAGAATTGTCTTATTGGCAATCATACCACATTTTCTTACGAATATAGTTCATTAAATGAGGAGTTTACCAACAAAAAGATTAAAACATATTTTAATTGTAAAAAACAAAGCACTAAAAACAAAGCACAGTCATAAAACAGGAGTTTACCAACAAAAAGATTAAAAAATACAAGAGGGACATAATTTCCTTTGTTATAGCCATGAATAGTATATAACTGTTTAAAGAACTTTGGGCAATATTTGTAAGTACCATCCATAAAAATCTCCAGGATATTTCTTCTCCTTTTAGTGTTTTGTCCACTCTATATCGGAAACTGTCACAAACAAGGCTTCTTTTTCCCTTATTAGTCTCGGTCAAAATAATATCCATTTTAACACGTACATGTATTATTAGTATTAAGATTTCAAGTGCCAAGGGACATTTCACTTAATAGATATATATATAAGAATTTTAGAACAAAGAAAATTTGCATAGCCAATGAATTATAGTAGAATTGATTGGTAAATAGAGATCAACTTAGGATTTCACTTACATAAACCAGCCAGAACCGGTCGAATTACTCGGGTGTGAAATAAAATAAAAAATATTTATAACTAAATCTTACTTTTTTTTCTTACTTTTAAAAAAAAATCTTAATTCGTGTAAAATTATCAGGGAAAATTTCGCTCAAATGTCCTGTCTGAAAACTCAGGTAAGGTTAATATCCCGGCGCTCAAATGTCCTATGAAGTCGGCGCTCAAATGACCCTATGTGCTTTTTTCTTTTTCGCTCAAATGTCCTATGCCCAACTCATGTAAGGGGTAATTTGAAGAAATTTTGAGTAATATATTTAATCTTATTGATCTGGTCATTTTTGCTATTTAAAATTTGTTTGATACATGTATAATAATAATTCAAGATTGTAATTCCCTCATCATTGTATCCAAAAACTCAAAAATAAAAAAATAAAAAAAATCACATTTCAGATGCAAAAACTCAAAAATGGGATATTCAATTATTCAAAATTCTGCAGAATGACCTTTACCTACTGATCATGTTGAGACTGTCAAAACCTGATAATAGGTATCACAAGGAACATCCAGGTAAAGATTGACACAACAAGTTTCAGGTCAGACTTTTAGTTAACCATGGGTGCCCAAAACTCACATTCATTTACAATGTTCATGCAGGTGAGCCAAATAGCTGAAGGTTATGTGTATACCATAATTTAAAACAAAACAATGAAAATCTATAGTATTTCAAATCTATACCATTATAGTTATCTAAAATTGTCTGAAATTATTACAAAACTTATAAATTATGCTGAGAAGATCAGTTTCATAGCCTATGGTGTTCCTGCAGTTCACTTAGTTAAAGTACATATAGATTTTGACAAAGTGCATGTTTCTTAAAAAGTATCAATCGCTTGTGATATTTTTACTGTTTGTCATTTTTTCAAAAATATTGTGGAGTCAATTCTTGTTGGATTGTTATCATTTTGATACCAATAGAAGTGGAAATATCACATGTTTATTGTGTTATATTTTTGTGAATAGATAACTTCAGCACAAGTATTATTTTTTTGTCTTAAAATTTGCTAAATATTTCAACCTAAGGCTAAATATATTTATTAAATTTTTTGACATCATTTCAAATCAAAAACAACCAAAGACAACATTGTAACCTTTATATACTTCAGACAATTCTGCACCCTTCAACGCAATGTTTGTTAAAATCCAATCACAAATGCCTTAGAAATATGTATTTGAATATGTATATATGTGTTCATGTTATCACTGCAAAAGAATTTATATACCAAAATATTGCAGGTAACGAAGACTTGGCTTTCGAGACGCGACGGCCATACTTCCATGACGGCCCTAGGATGTGTCGGCCATACCGTCATATCGTCCATGGGACATATCGGCCACACATTGTGAGACGTATCGTCCACACTTTTAATTTTTTTTTATTGAGTTTATTACATAAAATATAATACAAAAAATAAGTATTTGTTCATAATAATAACATAAATATGATTGTGTAGTACTTTTTTTCTGTACAGAAGATTTTATTTATTCTTGTAAGAGTTATCTTTGCTTGATCATCATCACTCGTGTTTACAACTTGTTGCGGCCATATTATGTAAGCATATTGATTATTTCTTCATTATCAGTTGTAAACATTTTCTGACGTATCATTTTTATTGTAATGTGATATTAAGGCATCATATTTTATATGAATTTTAAACTGTAGGAATGTTAACTGTCGCTGTCAATGACGATATATAAATACAAGCACATGTTACAGATCTTTTTATTATATCTGTAAAAAATATATATTATTCTAAACTATAAAAATCTTCTCAATCTCAGTCTTGGTGAAATTAAAAACAGGACTCAGTGTAAAGGTTAACTCTAAGGAAGGCAATTCATCAAGTTCGAGTGATATTTGTCATGATCATCAGACACATTGTTTAATAATTCTGATTTTTTCTTTCTTTCTTATAGTTTAGAGTCATTCTATTTGCTGAACATCTTTCCAAGACAGAGACTACTGCAGAATTTTCCAATAACATAACAAATTACCCGTAAAATCTGACAGGAATGTGCACCCGATTGCCTAATTACATGATAAAAGATGGCCAGTTTCATTTTTATCATACTGAATCACGGTTCTTTTTGCTTTGTTCATTGTGTTGAATACTATTTGTTTACAATTTAAATGTTCTCATTTTTGTGCATTTGTTGATGGATAATTGTATTATGGGCAATCATACCAATATACTCTAGTATAAGAAACAAAAAGATGATATTTTTTTTAATATATTTTATTTATTCATTCAGTCATACAGATAAACAAATATACACCAAACATATAAACCTTCTTCATACATACAACATACACAAACCATTCATATATATATTTCGTTCATACATGTAGGACATTCATCTTATATACATTTTTAAATAACAATCTCATACGTTTTCTCTCATATGCTCTTGTCACTCATTCACAGAGGTGCATACAGATGGCCTACGGAACGGAGAAAGTCATATGTTCTGATACTGGTGGTGCTGGTGATGGTGGTGCTTCTAATACTTCTGGAGCCTAAACGAAAAACATATGTATAAAAGTCGTGAAACAAAATATAATTGTGTATTTTTGCTCAAAAGAAAAAGTAAAGAAAAAACGTCAAATATAATATTATATTATAAAAAATATTGTCAAAATATATAAATTCACATTAATATTTGTAACATTGTTTGATAATTGGCAATCACATAAACTAATTAAAGGATTAACACCTCCGTAATTTGTTTACTTTGCATTAAACAGAGACACGCGCCCAATGATTGGATTAATATGATTTATGATCGGTCTTTTATAGGTAATCATACATTATCATAAGTAACGGTTTGAGAACTTTGGGATAACAGCACTTATTCGGAGTGACGGGACTAATAGTCAACCACAAAAAATGAAACATTTATGTTGAATACAATTTTTCTTCTAATGTAATAAAAAATAATAAAGAAACGATAAGAAATTAAACAATTCTGTCGAACACACAACATTTAAAGAAATAATACAATAACGTATATGTACCTCAACCTCCATATCTTGTGGTATGCGGACATTCTACACAGTGGAAAATGATATTGCAAAGCCTGTGTTGCCATTTATCACAATCTTCACATTGGAGAGCATGTTGTCTTGGTCGGACTTGCTGGTGACGTCACAAAGCACACAAGGGTACGACATGCTGAACAGCAATTTCCCAAATGAGTGCTACTGACATTTCTGGTTACTTTTATAAAGCAAGGTCGGTACATCAAAAAGACTGCTCAAACAGCTTGTATTTTTACAAGAATTGCTAGTTAGCCAATCAAAATAACGTATTATAATGAAACATACATCTAATGTAATTATTACCAAATGTATAATAACCCTCTTATAAGTATCAAAATAATTCATCTATAATATTAAAAAAAAAAACAAAAAAAAACCATGGACGATACGTCTTTACAAAGTATGGCCGTTTTTGTACTATGGCCGTTTCATCTTTTCGGGGTATGGCCGTTACGTCCTGCATCGAAGACTTGTGTACATGTTATTTACCACAATCAGTATGTTGTGGGTCTCATTGAGACTTAGGGTGACGCAGGATTAACGATTTTCTGTAAGTGTGACACCTGAAAGTCAAATTATTGTGCCGTGAAAACGGGAAATGAAGTCTAGCGGACACAGGAAATTACAAAAAAATGAGTTGCTTACATACATAGTGTAAGCGGGATACAGGAATCTGACAAAACAGTAAGCAGGATCCAGGATCAGAACCCCACAATGAGTCCCCTATGTATGTTAGATTGCATGTGTTGTTTGTTTTGGTTTTGTATGTTGTGAGTTGTCTGTTGATAAATATGTCATTACATATAACTTTTGATGTTTGATTCGATTTCTGTCGTGTATATAAAAATGTGACACTATGTAAACACAGTATTTATGATAATGGGTGACTTTTTGTGAATGACATTGTTTTAATGTGAATAAACAATCAAGAAAACCTATTTTGTTCCATCGAATGTATCCCGATTGCCGCTTTGTCGTCCATATTGGAAATGTTGAAAAGGCTAAAATATGGTTTGACCCGAGCCAAGGCCGTAAACCCGAACCAGAGACTATAATATTATATGTATCTGTCCGAATGTACATTAAATTTTTACATAACTCAAATCAAGTTATTTTGTATTAAAGTGCCCCATATGGTATATCAATTATAAACAAGAAAATAATAGAATAGACTACTCTCAGTACTATATTAAGATCTATTAAAACTGAAAAAAGGGGGAGCCGGTGTCATGTCATATGTGTTGATAAAAATATAATTATAAAAAAAAAATAGCACAAAATCAAATTTTAAATGTTTTGTAAGGTCCCACTACACACAGATTTAATTTTTTAAGTGTCAATACATAGTTCTTTAGTTGATTTATCAGTTTTCTTGCTTGAAAGGCCGGCCAGCCTGAGAACTTAAACTCATACGTTTGCAATACAAAGCAAGAACGTCGGGTCAGAGACATCTGACATATAATACAATGTATTAAATGTTTCTGGTCGGGTTTAAATCCTACAACAGAACACCAGGGATATTTAAAGTATAACTTTACAAATCCTTGAGAACACAAGGTACACATGGTTAATCTTTAAGACCAACTTAAACCAGAGTGTGACAAATCACATCCCACACAAAATGGCAAAGCAGAAAGACAGCTTGCCTTGGCTCACACCATCAGTACACAAACTAATAAAACGCCGTGACAGATTGTACAAAAAACATAAAAAGTCAGCTGTTCCTTCAATAAAATCCAAACTTAAAGAAACAAAGAGAATGGTACAAACAGAGCTCCGTCGTTCATACTGGAACTACATTGAGAACATCGTAACACCTAATTATATAAGGAGGAAAACAACCAATATAGTAGTATGAAACGGTTCTGCACATACATCAAACATAAAAAAAAACAGAAAGCAATGGAGTTGCTCCACTTCGCAGTGAAGGTATACTACACACCCACCCTGTAGACCAAGCTACTATTCTAAACAAGCAATTTCAATCTGCCTTTTCCGCCAAGGACACATATAATGAACACGAGTTTAAATCCAGATGCAATATGCCAGGTCAATATCCCAAAGCAGAGGAACTCAACATCACAGAAAATGGTATACTCAAACTCCTGCAAAAAATAAATCCAAATAAAGCAGCTGGACCAGATAATATAAAACCTAAACTTCTCAACGAACTGGCCACAGAAATAGCCCCAATCATTTTCAAAACATCAATAGAAACTGGGGAAGTACCAAATGATTGGAGAAATGCGAACGTAACACCAGTATTCAAGAAGAGAGAAAGATTTAAAGCAGAACACTATAAACCAATCTCTCTAACTTGTATCTGCTGCAAACTAATAGAGCATATAGTTACAAGCCACATCATGAAACATGCTGATCAACATCAAATCCTCTATCCATTACAACATGGTTTCCGTACTAAACGCTCGTGTGAAACCCAACTAATCGAATTCGTGGATGACATCACTAAAAATATGAGTGCAGGTAAACAGACAGATGTTCTTATAATGGATTTCTCAAAGGCTTTTGACAAAGTCGGTCACAGTCTCCTAGTACACAAACTAGAACATTACGGTATCAGTGGTAAAACCAATAGATGGATAGCCAGCTTCCTATCCCATCGAACGCAAGCAGTGGTAGTGGATGGAGAGTGCTCATCACATATTGATGTAGAATCTGGAGTTCCCCAAGGCTCTGTCCTTGGTCCTGCATTATTCCTAGTACACAAACTAGAACATTACGGTATCAGTGGTAAAACCAATAGATGGATAGCCAGCTTCCTATCCCATCGAACGCAAGCAGTGGTAGTGGATGGAGAGTGCTCATCACATATTGATGTAGAATCTGGAGTTCCCCAAGGCTCTGTCCTTGGTCCTGCATTATTCCTAGTACACAAACTAGAACATTACGGTATCAGTGGTAAAACCAATAGATGGATAGCCAGCTTCCTATCCCATCGAACGCAAGCAGTGGTAGTGGATGGAGAGTGCTCATCACATATTACACATTGCATGGCCACAAACCGGAACCTGTCAAAAGTGCTAAATACCTTGGTTGCACCTTCACATCCGAACTGAAGTGGAATGATCATATCAATAATACATGTAACAAAGCCAATAGGACAATAGGCTTCCTTAAGAGAAATTTAAACATAGGAGCAACTTCAGTAAAAGAAAATGCATACAAAAGCCTCGCAAGACCAATAATAGAGTATGCAAGTCCAGTATGGGACCTATACTTTAAAACGTAAATAGATCGTTTAGAAATGGTCCAGAGAAGAGCAGCAAGATACGTTTCCAACAAACACCATAATCACTCAAGTGTCAGCAAAATGATTGAGCACCTGGAATGGCCATCTCTGGAAAAAAGGCGAAAAGACGCTAGGCTAACTATGCTCTATAAAATAGAACACGACAAAGTGGCTGTAACTAAGGAAGGTCGTCTTATGCAACCAACACGACTGTCGAGGAACATGCACGACAAAAGTTTCCAAATTCCTGCAAGCAGAAGTGATTACAGGAAATACTCATTTTTCCCAAGAACAATCAGGGATTGGAACGCTCTCCCTCCTGGGGTAGCTTCAGCACCGTCAGTCGAGGCCTTTAAAGTCTCACTGACAAAGCTGAACTAAATTATCGAATGGGGGGGGGGGGGGTCTGTATACGCACCTAAGTCATGGCATAATAATCAGCTCGTTGATTGTGGCCATTATCAGGCAGAAGCAGAAGAGAAGCAGAAGCACATTTGCCTATGCGGTCAAGTTAAGTAAATCGTGTTTCTGCGTTTTAGTTTTTAATGTCAGATGAAATTGTTACACAAAAAAGGTTACAATTTGAAAGGTAAAGTTTTTCACCTGCTGAATATAAGAGAGACATAAAGATATATCAAAGATCTTCATTCAAACTCATAATAACGTCGAAAAAAATGCATTCGCAAAAAAAAACCCGAAAAACGACGAAAAATTAAAATACAGCACAGAAAACCATCATGACTGTACATGGACCCAACTAAAAAACGGGGGTTATTTCATGTACTCCATATGTGACAACCGTGCAGTTGGTCATGTAAATATAAATCTGGTTATAAGTTTGAATCGGTAGGTCATATTCGAGGACAAGAGGATGGGAGTGTGGTGTAGACAATTGGGAAATGTCTGTTGTCATCTGTAAAACTTGAAGGCCGCGAGCAACTCCCTATGAAAAAAGTAAGTATTGGATGTGAAAACTCTGGACTAACGGCGTATCAACTGGGAGATATTATACTCTATATATATGCAGGTGCTTTCAGATTGTTGCTACATAGAAAACTTCACAATTCAGAGACTAAATCATACCTTTATAGTCGTAAAGTTTTTGTTCCGTCAACCGCGACCTGCATTGTTAATTTTAGATGTAAGTCATCAAGATATGAGCCAAACGTTTACGTAACTATAGTCTAACATATATCTTATGTATTCTTTATTTCATGTTCGATGGGATAAATGCATTTATGACTTTGAATTACTTAGTGCCGGAAAGAATGTAAAATCTATATAGAGGGACGTGAAAATAAAGGATAATTCGATTACTGACCATTAATTTACTTCTTTTCGTTCTTTCTTAGAAACTGCTCATACATGTCATATGAATATTTTCTTACCTTTTGGAATAAATAGGGCAAAGTATCTGCAAAAGGCATAAAAAAATTAATAAGACCGTGTTTTAGTTTTGAATTTTAAGTTCTAATATTGATTTTTTTTTTTTTGGGGGGGGGTAAAAAATACGATTTTTGAAATAACAATTTTATTATAAAAAATAAGAGAGAATAACATCTCGCTATTTCAAAAGACGGACGTTAAATAACGTAAAGTATTTATGATGTCTGATAAATTTGACTACAGTGATATTACAATATGATTAAAAAAGACCTGTCGAGACAAAAGATTACCGCAAGATTGCGACTAAGGAAATATCATCACTGCGGGATACTACATACTTGTGTGATACTTAAATGATAAGAGTATGTGTGGTAATTTGATCAGCAGTCAAAACAGCAGCCATGTTATAAATACTGTGTAAATCAACTTATCAACAAATTATACGAGGAAAAAGTTAACAAAAGACGCAAATGGTAAGTTATATTAGAAAATATTCATATGCAGCTATTTTTGTAACTTCACACGCACAAGAAATTATTACGATAACGGATAGAGTCAAGAAAAAACTTTATGCAGGGTTGTTTATAAATATTTGACTGGAGTCAATTTTCACTCTGAATGGAAATCATTTGCGTTCTATACAGGTCTAGACTGTGATGGTGTGCATGTAGATATAAACATGTTAAATAAAAATAGTGATAATTTCTAATGGTTTTACATCTGACGAGAATTCCAATGAAACAACGACGAAGTTAAAAATACCTACACAATATTTCCGTTTTTTTTTTATCGACATGCACTAAGTTAACGTAACTACTGTTGAGATCTTGTTCATCGTTTATAAGTATAAAAAGGTTCAAGATTATCTTCCATTATGTAATTTTAATTATACTTATGCATTGCATATTAACATAACAAATAAAAATCAGTATTGTTTGCTGGTGCACTGAAAAAAGGGCAATCAAGATCATGTTGTTTCTACTGTATCCTACTGCTGTATTTGTGTATACAATACAACTCAATACAATATGTGTTTTATTCCTCATGATGCAACGACAAAGATAAATCAGAATTCAGTTTATCAAGGAGGTTATCACTTCCTTGGTTTTACAAAACATGCAGTGTAGATTCAAACAATTTAGTCATTGACCATGAAAGTATTATTGTGACCGTCAATATAATACTTTCATGGTATGACTAAAGTTACCCAAATGTTTAACTACTGATGTGTCCTGACAGGTCTGTAACCAAAGGAACATTTTACAGGATTCTTATTAGAAATCATTACCCATAATTAGAAAGAAAAATTACATGTGATGGCATTTTTGTTAGCTTTTTAAAATGTTCTTTCTCTCAAAAAGAGAGCTGTTCAAATAAGGCAATTCCAACTTTAATACGGTTTTTTAATGTTTTGATTGCTTAAAAATTAAAGTGATTTCGACATTGACGAATTTCACGTTTGCCGTTCAATAGTATCGATCATTGATTGATTGACATTTGATGCCATTTCTGCGAACGCGTAATCCAGTGAGTATGTTGTAGGGAAAACGCACGCCTGGGGTAGTAAAAAATAATAAACATGGTATCTTTTATAAGTTTCAGGTTTCAATATGCTGTTTCTCTTGATCAAACAGAGGTCAGGACTGGTTTTGACGATTTTTAGCTTTGTTGTTTTTGACTTGGTGATCCTTAGGCCTAATTGTTTTCAAAACGGACACCAATGCACACAGGTTTGTTGTCCTTTGACAGCCTCAAGGTGGACCATGGAATTATTATATTGACTCAAAATTCTATATTAAACTTCTATGGGTGGACGCAAATGTCCAGATGAGAACTAGGACACAACCATTGGAACTCAGTCCAATCTTTGCTACGCGTTTGCTTTCGACCAGTGAACTAGGATCCCGATTTAGTTATAACGTTCAGGAAAAATGCTCTCATTTATGTATAAAGTGTGTTTACATGCATATAAATGTTAAAACAAAAGAAAACTGTGCACATTATTTGACACGTTGATGTATCTTGTACCTGTGTGTTTTTTGTTTGATGTTTACCTGTATTGTAAATTGATGAGATATCATCAGTTTATATATTATTTCAGATTATATTTTAAGGACATACGGTAAGAAATATTTTGATCAAGTTTTAGTCAAACTCCGTTTTCGTGACAACTATATATATAAGTTTGACGTGTAACACAGATAAACATCATTACAATTCATTTATAATCAATTCAAATCAAATCAGTTTTTTATGTTCTTTATTCAATTTTAAAAGGTTTCACATGGGAGCATTTACAAGTAACAATGTTAACTTCATTGTCGTTCGTACACATAAGATGCCTCTATTGCATGGAAACTTGTGGAGTCCAAAAGCCTCGAGATTTTATTTTATATTTTTCATGATAAAACCACAAATACTTTCATTACAAAATTAGATAATACCTCTCTAATTATACAATAATTACTTGGAATTGAACAATGATAACTGTTATAACAGAAAAAGTGTTGTACATATTGAAAGTGTGCATGTACATACAGTTAAATATACTCGTAGGAAAAATACTTTACCTTCATTTTACAGGTCGTCAAAAAATCGTATGTCGCAGATTTTCTTAATTTGAGGTTTTGTAAGCATTCTTTTGTAGGACTATTTATCCGAGACATGTAGTTTAAATCTTTTATTTAAGAAATAAAGGATCATAATTCTGTACAAGCGTTCATACGCATAGCATAAACTCCTGAAATATTGAGCTAAGAAAGTTATTCAGTGGCATACACAGGATAGTGCTTAGAATACGTACTCCCCCTTTTGATGTCCAAAATATGAAAAATCTCATATTTTTCACAAATGTGATTTTCAATCAGTAATTGTCCAAACAAAAATTCTGTAATTTCGTACTCGACCCCCTCCCGCCCTATATGTGTTTCAATCTCAAATTATATTGTTATTGTAATGTAAACTGATAAAATCTATTTTTCTATTCATACTTTGACATAAGTCGCTTGAGGACTAAATTATATATATTTCAGTAAAGCTTTTGGGGCAATGTGTAAACATGCATTTCTTTTCTGGTTTTACTTAGTCTCAATAAAATCTCAAAATTCCATAATTCAAAAGGCGATTCTAGTAATATACAATTGTTTGTATTTATTTCAACATGCATAAGGTGACTGGTGTTTTTATTGGTGCATTTTTAAAACCATTACTGTGGAACCCACATATATCAGTCTGTTTTTGTTATTGTGTTGTCACTTTTGAGTGTACCAACCTAACCCTAGGTGTACACATTTTAGATGATTCAACTATCATTTGGCATAAATAGATATTTATCTTATTTTTGAAAATACTCACTCTGCTCACCAGGGATACATCATAGTACTTTAATTGACACGACAGATTTTTTTACAAATAATAATTGTTCTTTTGTTCACAGATTGTTGCGGCGACAACTATGGATCAACATATTGCAAGCAAACAATGACAACGAGTTTACTAGAGCATGGTTTAAATGCAAAGCAAATTCTGCGGCTGATTTTTCGAAAGTTCCGAGATTTATGTAATCTACGTTGTATATCGATTATAGGACTTGCTTTTCTGATTGTCCAGTTCTTGCTTCTAATTCTGTATGGACACACACGATGCGAAGGCGAAATCTGTGTAACCGAAAGTAGAAATACTTCCTCTTTCTACAGTATCTTTTTTTGGAACTGGAGAAAAAAAGGACCTCTCTTACCATTATGCCCAACAATACCACCTGGCCTTTGTAAGTATTAAAAATAATACAGAAACACGATATACAGCATGTACAGAGAAGGAACAATAAATGCACACAAAAACCAAATAGAAAACAAACGTCTTGTATGTTTTATTATTTTTAGTAAAAGTGAGGGGAAAAAAGTGTCACTCCCAAAAAACATAGTAATATTTTTTTTTTACATTTGGCAAATCAAGAAAAACACACGTACTGCTTCTTTATTTTATTGAGTCGTAAATCAATGATAATATATGCCCCCCCACCCCCCATATATATGAATCGGATTTTTTTTCCTGTTTTATTTTTAATCATAAAAAAAATCAAAATATGAAATAGATCGCAGTTCCTGTTTCAATTTGAAAAACTAAAATGGACGAAACGAAAGTATGGTTGTATCATAAAAAAAAGAACGATAATTGACATAGCTACGGGACTCAGAACTTTTTTTATATTTTTAGATGGTTATATCAAACCAAGCACTGAAGTTTTAACTTGGGCCGAGCTCGAGTCAAAGTTTTTGAACCTGCATTATGGAGGGCGATATAAACCACCTAACTGCACATCCCGACACAGAGTGGCCATCATAGTACCATTCAGAGATCGGGAAATACATCTGAAGATTTTTCTAAATAATCTTCATCCTATATTGCAGAGACAGCAGATAGAATACGGAATATATGTTGTAGATCTAGTAAGTAAGATAGATCTACAAGTAAAACATGTTAATGCAAATGACCATTTTTTTACGCTATTTTTAGAGGGCTATAGTGTGAAGTCCATACGTCCCAAACTTGGTTTCTGTTCTCTAACTTTAGTTTGCCTCAACCAAATGATATGAAACTTATACACAATGCGTATTACCGCAAAATACAGGTCAAGTTTGAATTTTGGTGGCGTCACTTTTACCATTCTAAAGTATTCCCCAAATACAAATGAAAAAAGCTGATTTTTTTTGTTTCTGTTCTCTAACTTTTATTTGCCTCAACCAAATGGTATTAAACTTATACATAATGAATATTGCCACAAAATAGTTTTAATTTTGGTGGTGTCACTTCAACCGTTCTAGAGTTATACTCCTTTTCAATAGATTTTTCTAAATGGAGTTATCTTCCTTTGTCCATAATTGTAGTTGAATCAAATTGTAGTTGAATCAACTACAACCAATGCTCTATAATCTAATATTATTAATTCGTATATTTTAACAAATTTGATTCGTTTAGTGATAGTCACATATTAAACTATATTTTCGAAGGGAGAGAAAACGGTGGATAGCAAAAAGCATATTGCACAACAAAAAGCATATTGCACAGTTATTTTTAGAATATCTAAAAACCGATATACTTTGTGACGTCATGTAGGATATTGTTTTAAAATGATCGTCAACGTTTTGAAACAAATGATATCTGTGATCGAATATTTGACGAAAACAATCTTAAAATACATAAGATGAAACAAAAACAGTAATTGAAATAACAACTAATATTTTGTTATTGTCAAGGAGACAATATGATATCTCTAAATTCCAACAAAATCAAATGACGATTTTGATACAAATATGGTCGGGAATTGATAATATAACACATATATCCAAAGACTATCCATATCTAATTTAAACATTTTCTTTAAACACGTAACCCTTCTTCTCATTTCAGAATTTAAAAGTTCAATTTAACAGAGCTTTACTGTTGAATGTTGGCGTTTTAGAATCGTTACGACTACACGACTATCAATGCTTTATATTTCATGACGTGGATTTACTGCCAGAAAATGATAATAATTTATACACCTGTCCAGATAATCCAAGACATATGTCCGTAGCCGTGAATCGTCTAAAGTATAAGTAAGTTGAAACATTCGATATTCATTTGTAGACATCTGACATGTGTCAGTAGCTGTGATTAGGCTCATGTACACGTAAGTTGAAACAATCGATATTCAAATGCAGTCATTTGACATATGTCAGTAGCCTTGAATCGGCTCATGTTTAAGTAAGTTGAAACAATCGATAACCAAATTTAGACATCTGACATGTGTCCGCAGTTGTTTAAAATCAGCTAAAGTACAAGTAAGATGAAACAATCGATATTCAAATGTAGACATCTGTCATATGACAGTAGACGTGAATCGGCTTCAGTACAAGTGAGTAGAAACAATCGATATTCAAATGTAACATCTGACATGTGTCAGTAGACGTGGATCGGCTCAAGTACAAGTAAGATGAAACAATTTATATTCAAATGTTGTTATTTAATATGTGTCAGTAGCTGTAAATCGGCTCCAGTACAAGTAAGAAAATTAGTTGAAACAATCGGTATTCAAATGTGGTCAATTTACATATGTCAGTAGACGTGAATCGGCTTAAGTATAAGTAAGTTGAAACAAATGATCAGCAAATGTAGACATCTGACATATTTCAGTAGCTGTGAATCGGCTAAAGTACAAGTAAGATGAAACAATCGATATTCAAATGTAGACATCTTACATATGTCAGTAGCCTTGATTCGGCAAAAGTACAAGTAAGTTGAAACAATTGATATGCAACTGTAGACATCTTTCATATGTCAGTAGCTGTGAATCAACTGTACAAGTAAGTTGAAACTCTTTTGAAACATACGATATGGAAAGGTAGACATCTGACATGTATCAGAACTGCAGCAAGATTTGGTTATCCGACATTGAGTTTTACATATTATATCCATATGTGTCCATCAATTTGTCCCAAATTAATTTAAGAGGGGGTCGGGGGAGGTCAGTGCAAAAACTATGTGAATTAAGTTTTTTATCCTTCATTGAACTTTTGATGTCGTCCCTTAGTTAGTTGAGAATTGTAGATGTTAGTATATATAAGATTTTATTGTTTTAGCTAGAGATAGCAAAACATTTACACTGTTTAAGTCTTTTTAAGTTATCTAGAAATATGACTCATAATGCTTAAAAGCCATGCAGTACTATTGTTTTTATGCCCCACCTACGTTAGTAGAGGGGCATTATGTTTTCTGGTCTGTGCGTCCGTTCGTTCGTCCGTCTGTCCCGCTTCAGGTTAAAGTTTTTGGTCAAGGTAGTTTTTGATGAAGCTGAAGTCCAATCAACTTGCTTGAAACTTAGTACATATGTTCCTTATGATATGATCTTTCTAATTTCAAAGACAAATTAAACTTTTGACCCCAATTTCACGGCCCACTGAACATAGAAAATGAAAGTGCGAGTTTCAGGTTAAAGTTTTTGGTCAAGGTAGTTTTTGATGAAGTTGAAGTCCAATCAACTTGAAACTTAGTACAAATGTTCCCTATGCTATGATCTTTCTAATTTTAATGCCTAATTATATTTTTAACCCATTTTCACGGTCCATTGAACATGGAAAATGATAGTGCGAGTGGGGCATCCGTGTACTTTGGACACATTCTTGTTTTAATTAATTTATGATGTTGCAAATATACATGTAGAGCATTTTTATGCCCCACCTACGATAGTAAAGGGGCATTATGTTTTCTGGTCTGTGCCTCCGTTCGTTCGTTCGTTCGTTCGTTCGTCCGTCTGTGCGTCCGTTCGCTTCAGGTTAAAGTTTTTGGTCAAGGTAGTTTTTGAAGAAGTTGAAGTCCAATCAACTTGAAACTTAGTACACATGTTCCCCATGATATGATCTTTCTAATTTTAATGCCAAATTATAGTTTTGACCCCTATTTCATGGTCCACTGAACATAGAAAATGATAGTGCAAAGTTCAGGTTAAAGTTTTTGGTCAAGGTAGTTTTTGATAAAGTTAAAGTTACATCAACTTGAAACTTAGTACACATGTTCCCTATGATATGATCTTTGTAATTATAATTCCAAATTATAAGTTTGACCCCAATTTCACGGTCCACTGAACATAGAAAATGATAGTGCGAGTGGGGCATCCGTGTACTATGGACACATTCTTGTTTCTTATTTGTCTATACAGTTACCAACGATAAGGAGATGGAGTCATGAATACAAATCTATACAGATGAGATAAATAAATATAATTTTCATTTCATTCAAATAGAAAGGAAATAAGGGTACTATAAACATATAACAATTTGATGGAAATTTAAAAAAAAAACATAATTTCTACATCATACGGTTACATTTACGACAAAATTTATGTCGATAAAAAACCTCCTGATCTGAGTCCTAATCTCCTGACCAAAATTTCCAAATCCCCTAATCTGAGTTTCACAGTCCATCACATTATTCTGTGGTCATTTGATATATGCCAGTAGCCGTAAATCGGCTACAGTACAAGTAAGTTGAAATAATCGATATTCAAATGTTGAAATCTGACATGTGTCCGTAGTCGTGAATCTGGACAGTACAAGTACGTTAAAACAATCGATATTCAAATGTAGACATGTGACATATGTCAGTATTCTATCATCAAAAGTGCACGATTGATTAAATATAACGTAAACAAATGTAATTTGACAAGAGTTATCAAAATTATTCCATACATAATAATAATTGTATTCATAAATTGTAATGTACGACATTCATGGTCTTCATGGTCCTACAAAAGAAAAAGAAATGAACAGACGTATGTATTAAATTAGTGGCAATTATTGGTGCGAGAGAGAAAAAAATACAATCAAGTTCACTCGCAACCTTTTTTGTCTTCGTAAAGTCCAAATTATACATATTGTTATGACCTAAGAAGATATAGTTCTATAGCTTGTAAATTGTCTTTGATTTCACATTCATATATGTATAAACATTCATTTCCTATTGTTTAGACTGCCATATGATAAGATATTCGGAGGTGTGGCAGCTATATCGAAAGAAGACTTTTTAAAGGTCAACGGTTACTCTAATAGATACTTTGGTTGGGGAGGAGAAGATGATGACATGTTTAATAGGTAAGAGCCCTGAAAGACACTCCATTTTCAATATTCCGTAGACAATCGACTTTTATGTATCATGCATCTCTGACATTATTCATGTTTATTCTATAATCTGAATGTGTTTTGCTATTGGTTCGACTTGCAAGTTTTATTGAAGCAGGACAGTTCCTTTAAAGCAAGACAAATTTTATCACTTAAAGTTAGATATAACAATTAAATTGACATTCAAAAGAAAATTTCTCCAAGTAATATCACAATAGATATAGATATTGACCTCTGACTAAAAAAATAGCTGTCATACGTTTATAGTATATCAAAAGGCAAAACAAACAAAAATGGAAATGCTGTAACCTCTTATAAAAACAGACATTTCGCTCACCTAAACATATATGTATATTTTTTTCAGAATTAACGCAATGAATTTGACCATTACAAGATATCATCCTGGTATTGCTAAATATATAATGTTGCCGCACGCCAAACAAGAAGAAAATTTAGCCAGGTAAAAAATGATCAATATTATTTTGTTGATCTTCATACGAAAAAAAAAAGTTTAATTATAAATTTATAATATTCACTTTAATTTCGAAAACAGCTTTCAAGTTTAAATCAAGTATTAAATCCTGCAGTCTAAGATAAATCAATACAAAAGATTGAAAACGAAACAGCTGATCTTATTGTTTCACGTTTACACAGTTATAAAACAAAATAATGAATAAATTGTAAAATAAAGGGAAATAGCCAACTTATACTTGAGATTGATATAGCTTAAATTGTAACTAAAATATAAGTTATAAATAATTATGGGTATGACTTGAACCAAATACTTCTTTTTTTTTTCCAGAGAAAACGAATTATTTCAAAGGGGCATTAGCTACGACATTAAAAATAATAAAATATGATTATTTTTGGATCAGTCATTAATGAAAGTGAAAAAGTTAAATAATAATTTGCTTTTTAGCAGCGTAGTTGGTTCACAATTTTATCAAAATAAGCAATCACTTGCAAATAGAAATGCGACCGCATTGAATCATGGTACTCTTATTTAAACTCCTTAGCTGGAGATTGGTAACGCATGTATTCGGCTATTTAAGTTAAGGAAAAGAATGTCAATATTGAAAGTGACATAAGTATAAACAATTTGGTTGACTTATACAGATGAAAACGATGATAAACATTATTTTCAACCTGTATTATGAAATCAGACCTAGAAAAATTCAATTGCACTTTGTCGTTATCTATTGTCTGCAGTCGTCTAAAAGTGGTCATCTCGATGGTTTAAAATTAGATGACGTCTAGCCAAAATTACATACGGAAATGTTGATACATATTATCGAGTACTTGCACTGTTAATTGCATCTTTATTTTCGACTTTTTGTAATTCTGATGTACGTTTTAGTATGTTACTAATCAGATATGGAGAATTCGAGTCAAATCAGTGAACATAAAATTGACAGCTAATGCCCCTTTAGGATCTTTCTTTTTAACATAAATTTGTCATATTACCATGATTAAATTATATCCAAAAGTATACAATGTGTGATGAAATTCCAATATAACTTACTTTCGATGTGAAATCGAGTTCGATTGGTCAAAATTACGGGAAATGAAGGCTGTAAAGAACGAATGCACATGCATAGTATATCGGGACAGAATTTTTTTTAGAAGACCAGTTGTTATGAGTAAATTATCTATATGTTTATAAGATTTTCCATCAATTCATTATATTGTTAACTTGTGCTTTAATTTATATATTAAAAACAGGTTTGATATATTAAAGTCTGGGAAAGTGACTTTTAGGAGAGACGGAATAAATACACTGAAATACGATCGGCTGATACTGGATTTCCGTCGACTCTTGACATATATAATGGTCACTGTTAATCAAACAGAAATAGCTTCTGTAAGTACTAGGTAAACAAGTAAATATGAGTATATAAAGCAAAAACTATAACAATGTTACAGAAAAACAAAATAGCAAAAGTATCAAAACAGAAATTCCCTAAACAAATGACAATATCAAAAGCTCAAACACATCAAACGAACGGATAACAACTGTCATATTTCTGACCAGGTACAGGCATTTCCTAATGCAGAAGATGGTAGATTAAACCTACTGACCTTGCCGAGACCCTCGCGTGTGTTGTCAAGGTCTGTAAACACTTCCTAGTAGTTGAGATTTATTCCACTGATGATATTAAAAGTCAACTTGAGAACTCACAACATGTCCCCCGCCACATCTACATGATCTATTGAAGTGAGGAATTTTCCCTAATTGTGTCCGAATTTATAGTTATTTTTTTCCTTAAAGGTAGAATATTTATACTTTTGACTGCAGACCTTTGATCAAATCTATGTAAACACAACTTTTCTTGACTTGGTTCGATTTATTAACCTTGACATAATGTAGACACGGTGACTTGTATACTCCTAAGATCGTATGGTCATTCACTATCTTTAATCTTCTTTTTTGTATGTGGCTGTCCCATCGCGTCTATATAAATAGTTCACATTCACGCACTTTGAAAACTATTAGTGTCATCCAAAATTTTCACAATATACTTATCTTGCAACAGAGTAGCTATTCATATTTTGATATCAAATCAGAATTTCATTTCCAATCGGAATATTTTCAAATTGTTCAGACGAGGCTAGAAAAACATGTATATCAAATAGTAAATTACAAATTATTATTTAGTTATTTCAATTCCAACTTTGTTCGGGCCAATGTGTTAACTCGAAACAGAAAAGTTTAACCTTGGAGCATGCAAATCTGTCATATTGATTATCTTCGTAAATTGTTTTAAACTTGAAATTCTAGGGAAGAGGCATCAGATACGACATAGATACAAACCAGGGCTGATAACATATTGCAGAGATGGCTGACCAGTATATATGATACGGACCTTGACGTCTAATTATGATTGTTTAACAAGAGTGATCAGAAAGCTATATTGTGATAAATGTAATTGACATTCCAATGATGGGAACACTACCGTGGCATTGTTGTTCAGATACGAAGTGTTCATAAATAATAATGATAATAATAAATGTTAACAAATTAAATGTGTACAGAACTAATTTCAATTCATGGGATGTAATACTGTTATTTTAGTTTTGCCTAACCTTGACCTCATTTACATGGTACAGCGACTGCTTGAAACGAAAACATTCCATGGGAATTTATAACTTATTATGGATAAAAGGATAATCATATTTGGTATACATGATGCTGCTTTGCAAGGTCCACAAGTCCATCAGACAGGGTGTAAGGTGTACAGAGTTCACCTGACCTCGACCTCATTTCACGTTACATTTGCCAATGATAAGTTTGGTCTGTTTCTCAGACAGTATTTTAGTAGGTCAACAAATGTTGGTGCAAAGAATGATTTGTGAACATGTATGTGACTGTCTTGAAGGTATCATCTGCCCTTCACTTCATTTTTATGGTTCGTTGGTCAATGTTAAGTTTCCATAGATTTGTCCCTTTCCTCAGATACTACAAACTTTAAGGTCAAATTTATTTGGTGTATGGACTAATTGTAATGTATACTAGTTACAACGAGGTCAAGTTCAGATAATATCTTTCATACAACATGTACTAGTAGTAACATGTTGTATGGAAGATATTATCTGAACTTGACCTCGTTGTCATGGTTCAATGTTATTGAACTGTGTTTTCTTGGTTTTCTTGGTTTCTCGAATTATAGATATGACTGTCCCTTGGAAAGGTTTACGGACGCCATCACCAGTTGATTGACCGTTATGGAACATCTGTTTCACAAATGACTACGGATATGTTTCAATTGTAGTAACCACAATCCCATCCCATCCCCTTTTCCTCGAATTCACCTATGTCGAATTAGACTTATCACTGGATTTGTACCTGCATGAGCAACACGACGTGTGCCACACGTGAAGCAGGATCTGCTTACCATGCCGGAGCACCAGAGATCTGTAATGTAATGATTTGATAATAAAACGATGAATAATTAATATAACAACATGAAAATAATACGAAGTTTTAGTGTATGTGTGCAGACGAGTGCGAGCACATCAATAATCTGCCTAATCTAAAGATGCATCAGGTTTAATACTTACCTTAGAATTGTCTGGTGATTGTACAGTTCGTTCCATAAACGGTGATGTTTATACTAGAGGTTCCGTAATATAGGCACATGAGTAGGCACTATAGTAATGATCTAGATCATGATAGTGTGCTGAATATCAATTAAGGATCTGGCGATTAGTATTAATTTCTTCATTATGTTCCTGGCTTCTTGATATAATAAAGGACAATTGGATTGTTTATCATCAAAGCTAGGCGAATGGTCATCTGGTATTTTGCTTTTTCTGATAACTGGGTTGTAACATTCCTACATAAACATTGACATAAAATAAACTTTGTTACTGACTCCCCCTCCCGCCGTTCTAATGGGGTGTATGTTGCTCAGTCTAAAGTTTACTATAATGTTTGTCTCTTTGTCGTTTTTCGTTGTTTTTGCCATGGCAATCTCAGACTCAGTTAGGTTTCGACTTTTCAGCTCGAATATAATTTTCTTTCGCCTCTTTAATTTTGACTTTATTATAGAACTTGTCCTGCTGATAAACCATAAACGTGCTGGAGACGCTAGGTAAATATTTACATTATAAGAATGTCGGATCCAGACAGATTTTCATCTATATTGGTTTACAAGAACCACACATAGACAAAACTTGCATTTTATCCTTATGTTCTATGTTTAGGCTTAGCAGCTATGATGCTTGGTCTACAGGATAATAAAATACATAAAAAAATGTATACGATAATGATATTTGTGGCAAAGTTTTATTTCACATGATCTCAAAAAAAAGTAAAAACACAAAAATACTGAACTCCGAGGAAAATTCAAAAAGGAAAATCAAAAATCAAAAGGCAAAATCAAAAAAAAAATAGTGATGAAGTTTTACATTTATTAAACAATACCGACTTTGGTGAAATAAGTATTGATATTCTCGATTCAGAAATTACAGAAGATGAAATTATAAAAGCTATACAGAAACTTAAAACTGGCAAAAGTTCGGGAAACGATGATATAATTGGTGAAATGTTAGCTGCGAATCCTCTTTTCTTTGCGCCTATTTTTAAAATTCTTTTCAACTCTATGTTTGACAATGGAATATATCCAGATAATTGGACCGAATGTATAGTTATCCCTGTACCCAAAAGCGGTGATTTGTCAGACCCTAACAATTTCAGGCCGATTGTATTGGTGAGCATTCTTTCTAAGATATTTACTAGCATATTAACGGAACGTTTGCTGTCGTGGTCGGAAGACGAAGAGAAATTAATAGACAATCAGTTTGGTTTTCGTCCTGGTCGTTCAACTGTTGACGCCATTTTCACACTGCATGGAATTATATCACATGTTTTAGTACAAAAGCTTCAGCTTTTTTGTGCCTTCGTGGACTTTCGCAAGGCTTTTGATAAACTACACAGAAGAATTTTGATATACAAACTGCTAAAGAATGGCATTAGTAACAAATTTGTTTCTATTATTAAAACTTTATATTCATCAGTGCGTCTTCGTGTACGATCTGGAGGAGTGCTGTCAGATGCGTTTGACAATTTTCTTGGTGTGAAACAAGGGGAACCTTTATCGCCTTTGCTGTTTTTGTTTTTTATTAACGACATTATTCAAGATATTTCCGTTGAAACAGATAAAGACATCGTGTCTCTAAATGGATTTTTAATATATTTGATCTTATTTGCTGATGATACCGTACTTTTTGGAAAATCAACGAATGTGTTGCAACATTTACTGAATAAATTACTACTATATTGTAATAAATGGAACATACAAGTAAACACGGAGAAGACAAAAGTTGTTGTTTTCCGAAATGGATGGAGGCCTGTGGTAAACCATTTTTATTACAACGACAGAGAATTAGAAATTGTGAACTCCTATGTATACCTCGGTGTATTGCTCCACTATAATGGAAAATTTTTACAAACTCAAAAGCGTTTATCTCAACAAGGATCAAGAGCTTTATCTTCACTAATAAATTCATTGAAACAAATATATGTGACTACTGAACAACAAATTTTCCTATTCGATAGTATGGTTGGATCCGTTTTAAGTTATGGGTCTAAAATATGGGGTTTTCATCGTGCTGGTGATATAGAGCTTATATATAATAGATTTTGTAGATTTATTTTGAAACTTGGTAAAAAAGTCCCTACAAATTTTTTATATGGTGAACTTGGGCACCTGCCATTGCATATTTTGAGAAAATATAAAATCCTGAAATATTGGATTTATATTGTAACTAATAAACCTCATATTGTATATGAAGTTTATAAACTTTTGTACAAAGATGCAAATAATGGTAAAATTAATTGGGCGTCTAACGTAAAAAAATTGTTATGTAACCTTGGATTTTATGATGTATGGATTTCACAAGATACTAGTAAATTATCATTTGATTGTATAAAAACACGTATTAAAGATCAATTTTTACAAAGCTGGAATACAGCTTTAGAAGAATGTAATAAACTTTGTATTTATAAACGATATAAACTAGAATTTGGTTTTGAAAAATACTTAGATTTTCATTGTAATGTATCTATATTAACAAAACTACGTAGCGGCACACTTAAATTAAATGTTGAAGTTGGTCGTTATCTAAATACTCAAAGAGAAAACAGAATTTGTATGTGTTGTAATATGAATGTTTTAGAGGACGAGTATCATTTTGTTTTATCATGTCCAGCGTATAGATCTGTGCGTATAGAATTTTTACCTTTATTCTACTGTTCTTGGCCAAATCGGCACAAGTTAGATAATTTATTACAAGCTCATTCTAAATCTCTGACAGTAAAACTATGTAACTATTTAAATGCAGCTTGGAAAATTAGATCGCATATATTGTCATAATATTATTGTATACTCTGTAACTACTGTTCTCTGCTGTCTTTTGTTTGTCATATATTGTATATATTTTCGTTTGCCATAGCATGTATATGCTTCTTGCAAATAAAGTATTCATTCATTCATTCATTCATTCATTCATTCAAGCACATCAAACGAATGGATAACAACTGTCATATTCCTGACTTGGTACAGGCATTTTCTAATGTAGAAAATGGTGGATTGAACCTGGTTTTATAGCTAGCTAAACCTCTCACTTGTATGACAGTCGCATCAAATTCCATTACATTGTCAACGATGCATGAACAAAACAAACATACTCAAAGAGTAAAAATGTCAAAAATAGGGGTACAACAGTCAATATTGTGTTATCATCTTAATATCACTACATAAACAACAAATGTAACAAAGTAGCACAAAAAGGCATACATCAAATGGCACATTAGTTTCAAAGGAGATTTTTTTAAAAGATTAACAGACCATGGATGACGGACATGTGATTGCAAAATAGTACACTGGTGTATGGCAACCTCCAAACAAGATGCTTCACAAAAGATTAAAAGCAGCTGAATTGTAACTCTTGTAACAGTTAGCATAAATAATATGGATTTAACTACACTGCCTAAACACAGCCTTAAGTCCAGATTAATAATATTTTTTAAAGAAAGGCATGTTTTTTTGCAAAACAATTAAAACACAATTACAAAAAGTACCAACCCATAGTAGGACATCATCGAAATACTTTGACACAAACGAACAACAAAGGAAATTTCAAATGTTATTAACAAACCATTATTCAATGGGAGATGTTTATACCATTGACTGCAGTACAGTCGTCCGCAGTTTACAGGTTCAAGGAGTATCTTACACCATGTGTTCTCTGTCAACTGGTTTAAACAAGATACTAAATCACTGTTGTAATTTACATGTATATGCTCTTATTTGTTTAAATACACTTTTCATCTTGACAGTTAAACATTTTGGTTTTTATATCATAAATAAGCCACACATATAAAGGATGTTATCTCGAATTCGGTATCCCAGTTTTGGTAAGAGGATGAGTCAAGATTTTCATTCAAGGGCAATAACTCTTTGAAGGAGTAAACTGAAAATTTTGGCTGTTGTTATATAAATAGATGTTAATTGTCCTGCTGCTAATATTTGCCATTAAGTATCTCTCATGTGTCTCAGCAAAAAAAACCCATGCAACATACAACACAAAATTTGGTAAGAATATTCATTCAAGGGCAATAACTCCTGTAAGAAGATGGTAGACGATTTGGCAATGCTGAATCATCTGTTGATTTTGTTCCCCCCCCCCCCCCCCCCCAAAAAAAAGTGAATAAAATTCCGATATTAGGAGGGCAATAACAATTATAGACGGAATAACTAAGGATTTAATACATGTTTGCTTATTAATAGTTATTGTTCTGCTGTTCATTTAACAATTTGTATGTTTTTTAAATTTTTATTGATGTGTACGCAAAATGTGTACAAATCTATTTAGTTTTCAAAATAATAGCCAAATAAAAAAAAATTGAAAAGAAAAAATTCGTAATTTTAAGGCAACAACTCCTATTGAAGGTTGACTGACAATTTCATCATGATGACTTATTTGTAGATTAAGTCAACTGATATTTTTTTGTTCTTACTATAGTATATATATAAATATAGTGATAGAGAGCAGTCCAGCAAGGGCGGATCAAGGCATTTTTAAAAGGGAGTTCTCATCCCAGGATAAAGAGGGTGATGTTCCAACACTATCTCCATAATCAAATGAATTGATCATTCAAAAATAGGGGGTTACAACTCCTGGAACCTACCCCCTTTTTGGATCCACCACTAAACTATAAATAGCAAAAGTGGTTAGCAGGAGAGCTGAGGACAAGATCTACAAATAAGTGAGAATGACTAATATTGTAAGATGATTCATATTATATTTGTGAGATTATTGCTGTTGCAGAAACAATAGTAGATAAGGAGAAAATCTACTATTAAGTCAACATGACCAAAAATGTCTTTTGACCCCTTACAGGAGTTATTCCTCTTGAAAAACTATTTTTACAAATTTTTATGATTTTTTTTGAAATATAGAGAAAAACTTAACGGCCAAAATTGTCAGCACAATATCAAATCTCCTCATAAATTAACATGGCCAAAATTTTCATAAATTTTAACAAGAGAGCCCTTGAATGATATTTTTTTCTTTTACTGATCCTCTTTAAAAGTAGTTCATCAAACTCCAGGATACTGAAGATAACATTATACATGACTGTTGTATGGTATAAATCTGATAATTCAACTCATGTGTCTGAATTATTTTATGGTGTCTTCTTGTATAATAATATAATGGTGCACCCTATATGACAGGGTATGCAGTGATATACTTTAGTTTTGTAATTGTGACAAGGGAGATAATTTCCTAATGTTTTGTCAGGGACTTTCTTTAGTACAGAAAGTCCCTGTGCTTTGTTAACCACTATACCTTTTTATAACTTGAATTTAAAACATGATTATTTAATCATATTGATTGGAATATAAAACAAAGCTGTAAGTTTAATAAGGTGATGTAATCACACAGACAGAAACCATCTGCAGACTGCAAATAATCATGATATGCTATTCTGCAATTTTCATCATGTTATATATTAAACTATATGGTTTTTAAATTTTTATTGATTTGCAAACAGATCAAAATTGAATATATTGCTTTGACATTGAATGTGGTGTTCCTTTTTGCAATACAGTGTTTATTTTATTTATTGAATTTTCGGAACATTCTGTATCAATTATTCACTAGCAAACATAGGACACTGAAATTTAAGACTTAAACCGATTTAACTTAAAAGGGTGATGATACCAGTATATTGTAATTTGAGAAATTATATAAATAAGTGATCAACTACTATGGGCGCAATGTATATAGGGAGTACACTGTAAGGCCTCGAATGATGCATGTCGTTCCGAACTTGCAAGACTGCCTTTGAAAAATAGGATAATGTTATCTAGCATTAAATTCTGGGATCATTTAATCACTTCAGAAGGAAGTTTAGTTCACCAAATATATAATGCTACAAAAAAAAGCAACCCATGGGTTAAAAGGTTAAATATTATTATTCAAAACTTAGGTTTATCTTATTTGTCAAATGATAACCTTACTATTAAACCCCTGTTTGGTTTCATAAAACAAAGACTAACTGATCAGGGTTTTCAGGAACAACATGCAAATATTTCAGAATCTCCTAAATTAATTTTTTTCCAGAGTGTCTACAAAATTAATGAACGGGCAGGTTATGTTGATGCTTTAAAAAATAGATCAGATCGATCATCATTATGTAAATTAAGAGTTAGTGCTCATAACCTTGCCATTGAAAGAGGAAGATATTTAAAAATGCCCAGAGATCAAAGAATTTGTGAAATCTGTAAAAGTGGCGAAATTGAAAATGAACAGCACATGTTGCTACACTGTAGCGGTTACTCCAGTATTAGAGAGTCTTTTGTATTAAAAATGTTTAATATTACAGGAAAAAGTGTAACCACATTGTGTGATAAAAATATAATAAATCTTATACTTAATAATACATCTTATAAGGCACTAAAATTATCTTCCTCTTTCGTAACAAATTGTTTTAATGCAAGAAGTAATCTATTGTAATAGATTTTCATTATACCTTTAATCGTTTATTTACATATATATATATAATTGTTTGTATTTTACTACCATGTATAGCAAGTTGTTTATCCATTCGGTCATTACCATTTATTGTAAATGCGTTTGTGCCAATAAAATATTGTCTATTGAAATATTGTCTATTGTCTATAACTGTATGCTACAGTGCAAAAAGAAATCTATGATTAATTTTTTTAAATCATTGGTTATGAAATTAATTACAGGATAAAAAGTACCTTGTAGACTATATAGTTGGAAATTAAAAATTTTAATTAGTTTTCTTTTTTCTAAACATTTACCATAATGGGAAGATTTGATTTTATACCTTGTTTCTATATATTTAATTGCATTTTTTTTTCTCTCACTTAGATGACTCAAGTTAGTTCTAGCAAGGATTTGTATAGTGCAATACAATTCCTTGGTTCTAGAAATATTTGATTTACAGCTCTTCATGTCATTCAGCGGCAACTATTACAAGCAAGTTAAAGATAGGTACATCCTTTTATATATTCAAGATTAACAGGCCAGGGAACATTTTAATTAATGAATGTGCTAAATGAGATGAATGAAGATGTGTAATCCTATTATCAGACACACTACTCTGAGCTGATCATTGCTTTTATCCAATTCCTTAGTATACAACATGCTTTTATTGAACAGAAGCAGTTAATACAATTTTTAAAGTTTTTTCAAAATTGAACGCAAGTCCTCAAACACTTGAGGTTAATACACTACCACGATACCAAGTCAGCTATATAAACATGATATAGGCAAAAATCAAATGACTTTATATTTCATTATATTTGGTCAAATAATCAAAATATGTACCACGAGTGCAGTAGTATACATAGAATAAATGCTAGAATCTATGACATAGTAAAATATTTATAAATATGGATGCATCCAATCCTGATTTTTTAATCATATTTACAAAATAATGTTATTTTCATTTAGAAACAGGTTATATCTATATCCGAAAAAAAGTACATGTAGTGTTCATTTGGTTGAATATTTATATTGGAACCCCCCTTCCCCCTGGAAACAATAGCATATGCTTTTGTTGATTTATAAGTTAAAACATTTTAAGTCTTTCTCCTTTACATATGCATCAAGTCAATTCTTCTAGAAAGTTCTGATTCCAATCTGGCAAGCTCCTGTTTAAGTTCCTCTATTTTTACTTTAGTCAGAGAGACATCTGGTGGTAGACTATGGTATGTTTGTAATTTAGATTTCAGTGGAGCTAACTGATTCTTCAATGCCTGGAGTTCCTCTGAATTTTTTATTAACGATCCATGATATATGGAGGGATCTGCTTTACTTTTAACCAATTCATTCTGAAACTGAATTATTTTTTCTTTATATTCTTTAGCTTTATTGTGAAGAAAACCTGATTCTTTTGCTCTCTTTTCCATTTCTGGAAGCTGTTTAGATTTTTGTTCCTGCAGGTCTTCAGCAGCTTTTTTCAGACAGTTATATTTATGAATAGCTGATTTAGTTTTTTCTATAAGTGTCTGTGTGATTCTTTCTTCACGCTTCAATTCCTCAGAAGTTTTATACAATTCATCATGAAGATGTTGAAGTGCTAATAAATAACTGGTTTCAGAAACATCCTTAGTTTGCATTAATAATGCAACATTTGCTAATGTACGTAAACTCATGATACCAGACTGAGACAGATTTGCCACAGGTAGGTTAATTTTTTTCAAAAGATTTTCCAGTCTTCTTGCTTCACTGTTGTATTCCTCTGTTTTCTGTCTAAGATCATCAATAACTAATGATGTATCTCGGTCTTTACTTTCATTCAGTTTCATCAATTTATACAATGTGTCTATAGTCCTTTTATTCAGTTCATATGATGGTACAGAATCTCCGCCAAAAACTTTCTCTAACCAGACCTGTATCATCTCTGTCACACCGGGTAATGTATCCATCTTTCGAGTAAAATTTATCCTGCAATTAAAAAATAATAAATATTTATGCCATGACCATCACATTGTTAATTTTGTTGAGCCTGACATTAATGCTATGTAAGCCAAACAAAGGTTCCAACATTCTCTCTTGTCAGTTGTAAAGGTTTAGTCAGTCACTGCCAGTGGGTTGTATCTTTATTATTTTACTGATATACATGATATAGACTTAGTTTTATTTGCAGTTAATATTTAGATTATAGATATAGTCTTGTGGTTTAATTTTGTAAGAGACATTAATTATTTTGTCAAACTTTCTTTTAAAATTATGAAAAATATGACAATGTATGATGTTTCTATAAAATGTTGTTTTCATGGTTCTTTTTCATTTTTCAGCATTTTTTGTTAAAAAAAACTAAATGATCCTTTGAATAAATCTATTCTCAAGGTTGTAAAATTCACACAGTAGTAATATCTTTAAATTTTTATTTCTATTGGTATATATATATATATATAACATTGATTTAGTTTTAAAAATTAAATAAATATTTATACATATAAGTATGTTATGAGAATTCATGACCAGATAGTCCATGATGTAACATCCTGTCAATATTGTTTCAATATACTTAGGCAAATATATTATGTAGACTGTTAATTTTAAACCAATATGATTTTTTTTTTATTATCATGTGTGTGCAAGACATAATAGTGTCCTGTGAAAAAGTGTCCATGTGGACAGTTTTTCATTGAAATTTGGTATTTAATAATGTCCATTGCCATGGAATGTTGTCCCTCAAAAGGACATGTTTTTACTGCCAACAATATGAAATAGTGTCCACTTACAGGACAAATTTTCATAGTACATTTGTAGTTGCTACTAAATTAAGTCCTCCAAGGGAAGTAATACAAAGGTCATTACAAAGTTTTATTAGACTTGAATTTTAATTTAAATATGAAGGATTGATGAGAAATTAATCAATATACAAATGTAAACAAATAAATAAAGGATGGAAGTGAAGATAGAGAAATTTAAGTTCTAAGAACTATATCTATTATGTCAGAGAAGAAGGCAATAGAAAATAAATGATATCCGTTGCCATGAAATATTGTCTCCTAAGTGTGTCACAGAATATAAGTTCCATCTTAATATAGGTTCCAAATGGAAGAAATATCATGGAATATTATTTCCACTGGAACAAATATTACAGTAATTGTTCCTAACGGATCGCCGCGATATAGCCTTTTTGTGCTAATGCGGCGTAAAGCAACCAACAATCAATCAATCAACCTAACGGAATAAAGGTTATGGAATATTTGTTCCATTTGGAACAGGTATTATGGCATTGTTTATAACAAAGTTACCAGAACTTTTGTTAGGCGGAACAAATATATGTTGACAAGTGGACAGCATTTTACTTCAACAGTTATGAAATATGGTCCATCTGCAGAGCAAATTTTCGTAGTGAATGTTATTAAATAGTGTCTTCCAAGGAAAATAAAACTGAACAGCATCTGTAACTTATTCGAGTTTGAATTATACATGTATATAATTATGTTAAAAGATATAGATATGAAGATAAGAAGGGTATGAGTGCCAATGAGACAATTTTTATGTCAAAGTAATAATTAATTCAAGTTTGTAATTAAAGTTAAAATGCGTCCAGTAATAACAAGGCAATGGATATCATTTAATACTTTAATCATATAAAAAAAATGCCCTGGCGGACACAATGTTCTGTGAAAAAAATGTCCACCTGGACATGGTCATGGACACTTTTTTTTATACCTGAGGAGATGTTTTCATAGGAAATTGTGTCTAGGACACATTTAAATAAGTAAATATTGTCAAAATATGTCCGGTGGACATTTTTTCATGGGGGACATTATTAAATCCTACAGCTGGCATGGATGCAAAGGGTTACAATCAAAATTCCAGTGGCGGAACCAGGGGAGGGTTCCAGGGGTTGGAAGTTGGGACCCCCCCTTTTTTTTGATGATCAATACATTTGAATGGGACATATAGTTGGAACCCCCCTCCCCCTCCCTTTTGTCCTGTGTTGAGACCCACCCCACCCCTTAAAAATGGCTGGATCCGCTCCTCAAATACTATTGTGAATTTATTGAATGTAAACGGTGGTGGAACAAGAGAAGTCATTTTCATTAATATACTGTGTAGTATTTTGTTTATTAGAACATATTCTAAACTTATAACTGAATAAAATACACTGAAGGACACTATTTAGTTTTTATTCAACTCCATATTGGAGGTGTGCCTACATTTACCGAATCTACAAAGACAAAATGCTGAAATGACTTCTATATGTATTACCCTCAAAGCCAATGTATAACTTTCTTGTGTATTAGCCTAAAACTCAACAAATAATAGTGTATTCAACAAATCCAGTTTCCACCTATTTGATTTTCCCTCTGCAAAAATCTATCTGATTACCCAAAACTATGTGGTTTAAATTTGCATAATTTTGATGACTTTTATTTACAATACCTATTACAATTAAAAGTTATAAGACTCAAATTTTCATGAAATAATCTTACTAGTTCATGAGGCCAATGATAGTTCTGAACATATGATTTTGGTTACTTAGATATATTTTTTGGAATTCAGACAAACCTACATAAAAAATTCACGCGAGATTTCTTTTTCACAAATTGAAACCGTATCTTTATTTTTGGAAAAAAAAACCACTATAGTGCTAGCTAAATGAAGTTTTCATTATAAATTTCACTCTTTTAAACATAATAAGCCAAAGACTTTGAGAGAAAAGATCCAGTAGTTCATTTTTTAAAGAAAATAGTAACCCATTTTCAATCACGTGATTAATAGACTATCGTACGAGATTTGAAGGAATTTGGCAGCAGGTGCTTGGGATGAATCACAATAACACTTATGAAGAAATATCAACTTAGATGAAATAGAATTTACAATGTCATAATTCTATATATTTTGATTGACACCCTGTGACGAAATTATAGTTCCACATTACCTTTAAATATTGTATTAAGTGAAGGTTATACATGACAGACATACGATTATTGTGCTTCAGCCTGCAATTCTTGAGAACCGCCTACTGTTGTCAAAACATCATTTATTCTTGACATTATGCCCTTAGATTGCTGTTCTGATACAAGTTTAAGTTAAAGATGAAAAAACTATTTACAAAGAACGACTCTTCAGCACAGCAATATGTAGGAAAAGTGTTCACTGTAGGAAGATTCAGTGTAACAGTGGAAGATGTGATTGCAGAGGGTAAGATCATTAGAAAAGATGTAAAATATATATATATATATATGTACTGCTTGGCTGGCAGTGGTTCCGTATTTTTTTTTTTAAATTTTACGCTAGCCCCCTATATTTCAGAATTTGCTGTCACAGAAAAACTCACTAAATTCATCCCATCAAAAAGTAAAATAGCTACTAAGCTACAAAAAAATATGTAGGCTACAATTTCCTTTGGTCTGGTAGCAGGTGGTTTTGCCACTATAACTATTTGAACTGCATCATTTTGCTTCAGTAATTTCTTTAAATTAACACCAGTGACCTGATTCATTATGTTAAACAATGATACATGTACATTCTGTACACTTTTGGGATTCATTTTGCGTAATGACAGAAAGACTTATTGTCATATTACATTGCAGCAACTCCAAATCATTTGTGTGAGAATGGGAATAAGAATTGCCAAATAGGGGGTCCTGATCCCAAAATCCCGGGGTTAAAAACATGAAATCCCAAAGTCCCGAATTAAAAAAAAGTAAATCCCAAAATTCCGAGAAAAGAAATCCTGGATCCCGAAAGCGTGAAAGAGTCAATCCCGAAATCCCTTAACAATTTTCTAGAATTCAAAATCATCCCAGGTTCAAGTAACTCCTTTAAGCCTGTTCATACAATGTACAACATTTATATATCCAGTGATCGGGAAGGAAGTGCGCCCTGCGCCTATAGCACATATTGACTAGAAATGGCGCATACAGTGACAAATGTAAGCGCCCACGTGGCGCACGATATTTTTCACTTCGTTTTGAAACGCTAATATCGTCAAATGGATTTTCGATCGTGTTCCGTGCCGCCATGTGTGTATACACAACTGTGTAATGATCCTCTAATAATAGGAGCACCTATATATTTTGGGACGTCTCAGGTGTTTCCCTATGATAATAGAACCTTGCGGTTTAACGTCTCGGGTGTTTTCCTATCGTAATAATAGAACCATGCGATCTAACTGATAACCCGAAAAACGTAATTAACCATCAATCATGATATATTTTTTTTATAAACAACTTTAAATTTGTGAAATTTGGCTAGTACAGACGAGATTTAACTCCAATAATAATCTCATTTAGTTTAGCTTGCTATTATTTCGATTGAAGAACCCCAAATACTTTTTAGGAATATAGTTTTTGTCTCCATAAAAGACGTTTTACTGTCCTTGTCATTTTTTGGTCTTAAGCTCGTTTTGACATTTTGTAAACATGACTTTAGCGATTTGTTGTTTTGTTCTATGAATAAATGGTACTCTATAATGTTAATCTTGTCACCGTGATGAAGTTATAATAATACAAGAAGTGCAGAGAAAATGCATGAAATGTCCTCTGATACGGAACGTCTGGAATACATTTGTAAGTATGGTATCGACGAAGACCCAAATTGAATGTACAAAATAAACATGAACATGAACAAGGCAACAGTACCAGTTTAAACATTGTAAATAAAGGTTAACTTACATATTGTTCGGGTTGGAAGAAGTTATTGTATATTCATTGAAATTGAAATTACAAAATCACAGGAACAATATCCATGATTTTATTTAAAATCATAAAGGTAAGTACCAACACCTCTTTGCCAAAATATACTGATACATTTTTTTTTTATAGAAGTCAATTCAGATGGCCCACTCATTTGACAACATGGCCCATTATTTTTTAAAATGGCCCATTGAATTTATTTTTGAGGGGCCCTGGGCCCATAGGGAAAAAAACCTTCCAGATCACTGTATATCACTTTCAGATATACATGTACATGTATGAGGATAACATATCCTGCATTTTTCAATCTGTTCCTTCTTTCGACAAAATGGAAACACAAAAAAAAGTCACAAATTGTGTTTGTCTTTGGCAATTTTATGTGGTCAAAGCCTTTAGCATGTTTAGTCCACCATTTTTCGAGGACTCAGTTTAGGACAAAGATGAAAATCACTACATGTCATCATACCTGTATTTCCTTCAACAATGAGAAATTCAATACCACTCATGTTCGAATTGGAAGAGTACAAAGCTTTGTTTGTCATGTTTGTTAGTGTTTTATGTTTTACATGTAAACATTAACTTGATTAAACCAATTTTCATTAGTCTCCAGTTTGAGCTGAATAAGACGGTCAAGATGAGAAATATTTGAGTTACTGAACAGTCATACATGTAATTTTCACAGTACAGGACTCATCTGAATCGGTCAGGGCTCACCACTTAAATAGTGAGAGTTCTAGGATATTCTAGGGAGAACCCTGCAGTCTGCACCAAAAACTTTTTAACTACATGTACTAGTCCGAAGACCAACATTCTGACATTTCTCTTATGGTCTAAACAAAGTTTTGCAAAAGCTTACTAGTCCTAATGAAATTTGACTCGTCTGGATCATTGGACTAGTGGCTAATGGTGCAGACTGACTCCTGTCAAAACCCCATCAACTTACTTTTAAATGCTCCTGTGGATATCAGGCTTATGATTGATAATCATGTTTACCTGTGTTACATGCATATATTACCTAATCAGTGGCATGCAGTGATGCAGGTCCACCCTGGTATTGTTCTTGTTAATCTTATCATGCCATAAATAATATGTAAACTCATTAGATTTGGATATTTTTCTCTTTTTATTCTTTCAGATTCACTCTGTCAGGTTAAAAAAAGAGAAGTCACTTCTCTGTCATATCTTTCAATGTATGTCCAAACTGAATAATTTATAAAATCAAAATCTACATGTAAAAATAAAAAATTGAAGGTCAGATAATAGATTTAATAAAAATGAATAAATAACTTGTAAGACCAAGTTTTGAAGAAGCAAATTAGTTAGCTTTATTAAAAAAGAAATCTGTTATGTAAATCAAGTGATAAGTGGTTATAAGCATTGTTGACTTTTTTACCTGCGTCAACAACAGCGAAGGGAGATCTAGTAACCCCTAGCCTCCATCTGTTATTTGTTCTCAGGAAAGACCTTCTGTTAGAATTTTTTTTTTCCAATATCACTATGAAAGGGATAATTTATATTTGGTCAACAGCTTGAAAACATTTATTTGTATATGTATTGTAAGAAATTTTAAGGTCTATCATGCAGCTACTGGCTGTTTGCTGATACATGTAGTATACATTTGCAATCATTTATTCACAGTGACACAGATTGAATCCTGTATTGGTCTTGTTTCTAACAAACGAAATTAATGTGTTTGCTGGTGGCTTAAAACTAAAGCACCTGTGCTACAAAACTAAAAATAAGTCACATGTGTGTTCAGCAGTTACTTTTTTAATTCAAGCCTTAGGCCAAATAAAGCTATATGTGTCACTGTGGTTCCAGTTCAATCCTATAGAAAATTAGATTAAAACTATTTTTTTGTAAAATCCGTAAAAAAATTGTGTCTTTCCCGTTTTAAGTCTGTAAATCTTATTATTAAAATTCACATTCCTCAAAATATTTAATTGTTTGAAAATTAATTTTTCAACAATGAAAACAAATATTCTAGGGTACAGGGAAAGGTGTTTAAGCTACATTGTACATGACTGGACGGGTAAGTCGAAAACACATATAGTTTTATTTGGCCTTAGGGTATATTTAGTAGGTTTAAAAGTATTTCATCAACAGATGTGCCAATGTGGGTTGTTTCATCTTAAGTTTTCCATGTAATGTTTTGTGAACTTGTACATGTATGTGACATAATATCTTGTTTTTGTCTTTCCAATTTGGGATTGATTTTGGGAGTTTTGGTCCGAACAGTTTATGAATTAGGGGCCAAAAAGGGGCCCAAATAAGCATTATTCTTCATTTTCACACAATAACTTTAGTACATTGTATAAGTAAATAGAAATCAATGAAATTTAAACAAAAGGTTTATGACCACAAAAGGAAGGTTGGGATTTATTTTGGGAGTTGAGGTCCCAACAGTTTAGGAATTAGGGGCCCAAAGGGTCCAAAATTAAACTTTGTTTGATTTCATCAAAAATTTGAATAATTGGGGTTCTTTGATATGCCAAATCTAACTGTGTATGTAGATTCTTAATTTTTGGTCCAGTTTTCAAATTGGTCTACATTAAGGTCTAAAGGGTCCAAAATTAAACTTTGTTTGATTTCAACAAAAATTGAATCCTTGAATTGGGGTTCTTTGATATGCTGAATCTAAACATGTACTTAGATTTTGATTATGGGCCCAGTTTTCAAGTTGGTCCAAATTGTGGTCCAAAATTAAACTTTGTTTGATATCAACAAAAATTGAATCCTTGGGGTTCTTTGATATGCTGAATGTAAACATGTATTTAGATTTTGATTAGAGGCCCAGTTTTCAAGTTGGTCCAAATTGTGGTCCAAAATTAAACTTTTTTTGATTTCAACAAAAATTGTATATATGGGGTTCTTTGATATATGCTTAATCTAATAATGTATTTAGATTTTTTATGTTTGGGCCCGGCTATCAAATTGGTCCACATTGAGGTCTAAAGGGTCCAAAATTGAACTTTATTTGATTTCATAAAAAATTGAATTCTTGGGGTTCTTTGATATGCCAAATCTAACTGTGTATGTAGATTCTTAATTTTTGGTCCAGTTTTCAAATTGGTCCACATTAAGGTCTAAAGGGTCCAAAATTAAACTTTGTTTGATTTCAACAAAAATTGAATCCTTGGGGTTCTTTGATATGCTGAATCTAAACATGTACTTAGATTTTGATTATGGGCCCAGTTTTCAAGTTGGTCCAAATTGTGGTCCAAAATTAAACTTTGTTTGATATCAACAAAAATTGAATCCTTGGGGTTCTTTGATATGCTGAATGTAAACATGTATTTAGATTTTGATTATAGGCCCAGTTTTCAAGTTGGTCCAAATTGTGGTCTAAAATTAAACTTTGTTTGATTTCAACAAAAATTGTATACATGTATATGGGGTTCTTTGATATATGCTTAATCTAACCATGTATTTAGATTTTTGATGTTTGGGCCCGGTTATCAAATTGGTCCACATTGAGGTCTAAATGGTCCAAAATTGAACTTTATTTGATTTCATCTAAAATTGAATTCTTGGGGTTTTTTGATATGCTGAATCTAACTATGTATTTTGATTTTGGATATTGGACCATAATAGGTAATGTCCAATTTAAAATTTAAAGTTTTTAAGTTTAAGTTCTTAGACCACATTCATCATGTGTCAGAAACCTGTGTTGTGTCAACTATTTAATCACAATCTAAATTCAGAGCTGTATCAAGCTTGAATATTGTGTCCATACTTGCCCCAATGTTCAGGGTTCGAACTCTGTGGTCGTATAAAGCTGTGCCCTGTGGAGTATCTGTTTTTTTTTTTTTTTTTAAACACTGAAATTCAAGAGAAAACTCCATGAATATTGTTTGATTTTGAAAAAGATGTTGTGATTGTGGAATCAAAATGATATGAATTGCATAAAATCCTATTGGGATAAAGTACATTTTAAAATGTCATATACACATGATTGACTGAAGTTTGAATTTATGTTACATCTACAAGTTTGATATTGTACAGTGTTTATATTTTAATTTCAGGAGGATTTGCTATAGTCTTCTTGGTCAAAGCTCAAAATGGGAACCAGTATGCACTTAAAAGATTGTTTGTCAACAATGAGCATGACTTGTCAGTGTGTAAGAGAGAGATTCATATAACGGTATGTTCCTCAAATTTAAAACAACTTATTGTTTGTCAACAGTGAGCATGATTTGTCAGTGTATGTTGTTCCTGAAATTTAAACAACATATATCATGTATTAAGTTACCAATATCCTGGTTCATTTGATCTTTGAACATGTTGAAGTATGAATCATTATTTTGTAAATATTATGTATAATTTACCTGTAATGTTGTAATGTCTTTTATATGTTTTTTTTAATGGTTAATATCTGTACATGTTCATAAACAAGTCATGCAAGTGTGTAATTCTAAGTTAATGTCAGAAATGTGGGACAATACATTGATCAAGAGTTGACAATCTAAAGAAAAAATGGATGTTAGCATACAATGCTGCCGTGTTACTTGTATGTCCTTTGTCTGTTGGATGAAACGATTTTCAGATAATAATAATTTGTTTTCACTAAAATCCTTCTTTTATCTGCAGTTCTCAGATTCTGTCAATTAAAAGTAATCAATAGCTTATTTGGCAATTATCATGATTATAGATTGGTTCTTAACCAGACGAAAAATTGTAGGCTGCTACCTTTCAAAGCATATAGTTGAGAGAGATATACATTTAAAGGCATTTTAACTTTTATAATAGATGGAAACTAAAGATCACATACATTATGCACAGATAAATTTACCCTTCCCATTGCTGTTGATTGTCAATAAAAATGAATGTCCCTCTGAGGGAAACAACTCATTAATATGGATTTTTATTAATACTGAGTCAATCATCGAAATGGCAAATAGACCATTTGAGGTTAATTATCAATCTGATGTGCTATAATTTGAATGAGTCAATGTAAAACAATGTACAATGCATTGGATGCTAGTCATATCAAAACCAATTGTCTAAGTTCAGAAAGAAAAGAGAATTATTTACCATCTAGAATTCCTTGAACAATGAAATCTTCATACTGACATAAAAAATGGGCAATGAAAAGAGTCACTAGTAAACATCAACTGACACAAATTACTGTGGTTTCATTTATTTTCGTGATTACCTTTTTTGTGGATTAACATGATTAAGGAAAACTTATATGTTCGTGGATATTTAATTTCGTGGTTTTGCCGTAGTCTCCATTCAAGACTATAGAAAATTTGTTATTAGTTGAACATTAAATTTCGTGGTTCCCCTGTACCTACAAAATCCACAATAATTGGTATCCAACGAATAAAAATGAATCCACAGTAAGCTATATATATATATATAATGTAACAGATTACCAGTAAATAAAATTCTAAAGCAACCACCATTTGCTCTATAATGGAAGATACCTACTGTACAGGCACTAGTCTGAACTCTGAGAAACTGAAAGGCTCATAGATTCAGATAAATTCTTAAATATTTTGCTGTGTTTACATCATGTTTCTAGTTCTCAACCTCCAACTGTACAATTTACATTTGACAGCTAAACAATTCAACAAATTATACTTAATCAGATATCAATTATACTTTACTCATTAGTATGTATGTAAAACCAAAAAAACAACAAAAGAACATGTGAAACCTTATAATTTATTTACTATACAAAAGCTAGATATATTTCAGTTGGTTCATCGATCAATTATATAACTACTTGTATATTAGTTATTTATTATAAATTTTTCATTTCAGAGAACTTTGACTGGACACAAGAATATAATTCGATATGTAGACTCCAGTATAAATTTGACTCCTAACCGAGTTTATGAAGTGATGATATTAATGCAGTATTGTAGATGTGAGTGTCTTGTACATGTGGAGTTATTATTTTTAACAAACTTGCTAAGTAGAAACAATCAATTAATATTCAAATGTATGTGTTTTAGAAACTTCAGCAAAGTAGACAACATGATATCAGGACGATAAAACTTGTTTTATCTATGAAAGGGAGGTTTATTTCAAATTTTGATGAACATTGATAAATGAAATTTTTATGTCCTGACCATAGTGGATTGGCTATAAAGTTTTACCCTTGTTCGTCTGTACGTAAATACGTATGTATGTACATGCGTCCCAAAATTGTTTTCTGTTCTATAACTTTAGTTTACCTCAACCAAATGTTAAGAAACTTATACACAATGCTTATTACCACAAAACACACAAATCAAGTTTGAATTTTCATGGGGTCACTTTAACCATTCAAGAGTTATGCACCTGTACAAATGAAAAAATTGCTGAAATATTCGTTTCTGTTCTCTAACTTAAGGCCACACCAATTTAATTGATTGTTCTACAGATTTTTGGAATCCAAAAATTGGGGCGAGCGAGTGATTTGAAAATTTTAATAAAATAATATTTAATTTGCAAATTTTTGAGGCGAAGCTTGAAAAGCAAACTTGATTTAAACTTGTACTTTGACATTTCTTAAATTTATGAATTATTTTATAACCTTTCAACATGTTCAACAAGAAATAATTGAATAATTAAATGTGGTCTATGTATGTGTGACTGACAATGAGACAATTCTTCATCCAAGTCATAATCAGGTTCAGAACAACCCCTTAATGTTATAAATATCTCTTTTATGAGTGGTCAATATAAGTTATAATATATTTTTTTGTAAAAAAACACTTTTTAGTACACAAGGGCTCATATTTTCCGATAGAACTATAATATCTATCTAAATAGTCAAATCTTGTCCAAGAATTTTGTAATATTCCTGGACTTTAACCATGTTAACACATTTACTTTAACAGTTTAATATTATTCAAAATAAGTGGATCCCTCTTTTAGAAAAGTTGTTTAAAATATGATGTATTTCTCCTCTTTTTGAGTAAAAAATTCTAAGTTTTCAAAGGTTTTGTATAGTAGCACAATACAAATCCTTGGTATTTCTATTTTCTTTCTACAACAGTAAAATGACCTCTTGTCTGAGGGAGGGTCGTTCCCAACCTGATAATAACAAACATAGCATAGGTACGGCCTTTTACACAGATCCAGACCAATCACCAAGCTATAAGGGACCCCAAAATTATTAGTGTAAACAATTCGAACAGGAAAACCAACGATCTAATTTATATATCCAAACGTGAAAATACCAATGAACCCCATCAACAAACGATAACTGCTGAACGACAGGTCCCTGAATCAACCAGGACAGGTGCACAAACCTGCAGCGAGTATGGATAGTTTTGTATCGCCAGCATACAATATAATTGCAGTTGAAGGCAACTCTTTCAGAAGTTCTTAACATATTCTAACAACGAACATTTTTGATAGGGAATATGAGTAAGGGGGAAAGAAACCAATGTTTTGTTCTGTACAGGTATTTCTGCTGTTACATATTTATATAGGAGCACTCCCACTTGGGATTAATTGGTTTCATGCTGAAACAAATATTCTCATGGCTATTTACACAGTGTGGTGGGGTGCTTATAGGTTTAAAATCGTTACATACAAGTTAGACTGTGATTTTAAAAACAAATGTTGAGATCTGTTTATAATAATTACAACAACAAAAAACGGTGCGGGAAATGGACATAATTACATTTCCGGATGCGGGAAGCGGGAATATAAAATTTTTAAAAAAAATCTGTTTTGAAAAAAATAGGTGCGGGCGGGTCTGTCGCACAAGGAATTAAATTGGTGTGGCCTAACTTTGCCTCAACCAAATGTTATGAAACTTATGCACAATGCTAACGCAAATATTTTTTTGCATTTTATGTCTATTAAAACTAATGTCATGTGCTTTTAATTCCAGCCAATGTGATACAGTTAATGAATGACAGACTGACTGTAGGTTTTACAGAGAAAGAAGTGCTACGTATTTTCTGTGATACTTGTGAAGCTGTTGCCCGACTTCATCATTGCCAAACACCTATAATCCACAGAGATTTAAAGGTAAAGTTTTCAAAGTTTTATATGCTTTGAACACAACATTTGCATCATATGCAACATTTTTTTGAAAATGCCTCCTTAATCCTTAAATTATAAATTATTCACAATTAAGTTCTAACACTTTAGCTTTTCTTCGTTTTATGTTTTATTAGTCTAAATTTACTTTTATGGTTTCTCAAAGTAATCACAGTTTTGACCATTGATTTATATAAAGGCGGGAGTATCATTTTGTGAGTTTTCCCATGTAGTACTTTTAGTTTCATCTAGTGAATCGGTAAAAAAACTACCAAATAAAGTTATTAAAAGATATTACATTTGATCAATTAATTCTGTTTTCATACAATGTTTTGTGAGTTAATAGAGTTTTTATGTCCTTATATTTCATTCATTTTTATTAGTTTAACTTTTTTTCAGGTTGAGAATATATTATTATCAGAAAGTCACCATTATGTATTATGTGATTTTGGAAGTTCTACTGCCAGAGTTTTAGATCCTAGTCAAATAAATGTGTCACAAATTGAAGAGGAAATTCAAAAGTAAGATGTTTTTATTACCTTAGTCTTGAATATGTAGCATAAACTAATACATACCATTAAAAGTATAAATATATTAGTTCAATCAAGCCCATAAGTGCATTCTTGATTTTTTTGCAGAAATTTTTCCATTTCAGAACTTGCAGGTGATATACAATTAGCAGTTTCACCTGTTTTTAGCATGAATGAAATTTTCACCTGTTTTTAGCATAAATATTTCATTCATTAGGTTACGTAATCTGATCAGGTCAAATATTTTTCACGGCCAAATGCAAAAATTATAAGAGAACTGCCTCAGTGGTTCTCATGATATTTCATTCTAGCAAGAGGTTGTTAGATCTATCCCAAACCCGGTCAAACAAAAGAATTGAAAATGGATATTTGGTACTTCTCCACTAAGCATGAGGCATTTAGAAGTCAGAGTAAAGAGTGGTTACCATGTGAATTATGAATTAGCACAATAGAAGTTCGGCTCTGCATGTCTGTTCATTATCACAAATATTGGGGATTTCTGTTTTTTGATGTGTTGATGGCTGTTATTGGAATTATGCTCTTATGCACAAGTAGTTTTGGTACATTTGTATTTCTAAATTATATTTAACTTTTAGATCAACATAATTTCTGTATTAAAAACTTTTGTATATTTTCAGGTACACAACAGTATCATATAGGGCACCAGAAATGATAGATCTATATAATGGTAAACCTATAACAACAAAGTCAGATATTTGGGTAAGATATTGATCAAAGTCAATTTGCATTTACATTTGAATAATTTGTAATCAATATTCATATAAAAACCTGGCGCACATAAGTTGAAACAACTAGTTAAATACACTGTCCAAATTTATTCTCAGATTCAATTTTAGTTTTTTAAAACAATTGTATAGTAAACACCATTTCTTTTATAAGTTAACATCTTACAAAATCACTAAACTGAAGTAAGCCAACACCAAACTCAGTCAATATCAATAAGACCGAGGGTTAGATGTTTCATGCAGATTGCTTTTACTCACTCTTAAACTCTTTTGTACTAACAAAGAAGCTAAAGTCAAGTGTGCAAAATGTGAAAATTAGACTGCATATTGACAGTTAATACATGTTAATCTTTATATTCTGTTTGCAGGCATTAGGATGTTTTCTATATAAGCTATGTTTCTTCAGCTTGCCATTTGGAGAGAGTACGTTAGCTATTCAATCGGGTAACTTCACCATTCCAGATGAATGTAAATATTCAAATAAACTGTTGTCTTTAATAGGTGAGTACAAGCTGTGTATGGTAAATATTTCTAAGCTTCTGTAAACCTATTGAAAACATTGAATATGCTGCTTAGGATAAACCTAGACAACAGTTCTTTAGAGATGTTCTATAATTTATGTGGGAGGATAGGAAGGGACTTCAAAAATTCTTCTACAATCAACATACTTTTCTTAGTTATTAAACCAACCTGAACTAGACATGAAGCGAACATTTGACCCTCAATCTATGTTAAAAAATAATATTTCCTTTCCTTTGTTCCAACATGTATTTTGATAAAAACACCTTATGAAAATATGAAACTTTCTTTAGTTACAAAGTGACTTTCTGATTGTTCTTGTAACATTTGAATGAAAGAAAATACAATAATTGAAAATAGAAAGTAATTTTCAAAATTCTTAAACTTTTACACTTGAGTGTGTATAAAGAACTAGGATGATATTGTTAATTATTTTATGACTGCCTATTAAAAAAGAAACAATTCTTAATACTAGCTGATCAAATACTTGAATTGGGAACAAATATAGTATTGAAATCATTTATTTTGCAGTAGATAAAAAAAAATTGTGATTCACCTACTGTGAAAGTACTTTAATTCGTGGGTATCAATTTTCGTGGTTTGAGCAATATTTACATGCTCGTGGGTTTTTAGTTTCTTGGACTTTAGTTTTCTGCAAAAAAAAATAATTGAAAAATTAAAGCCTTTGGAAACAAAGGTTAGAAATAGTCTGGATTGAAGGAAATTGCAAAGTAAACATTGACCTGTGTAAATCGTAGTGACAACACTAATTAACCCACGATAAAATGACCAACAGATTAAAAACCAGCAAAGGGGTTAATTAGGCCAAAAACATGTCACCTAAAGAAATCAGTAACATAAACAAATGCTATAAACGTATCTTGAATTGTCAAATAATTCTTATCAAAATCAAGCCCAGAATGAAATTATTATTTCCCATATGTACGAGAACTATGAGGATATAAAATGAACACTTCATCATACTAGCATATCAATACCAGAAATCTGACATTCATCTATAAAAAAATATTTTTTATGAGAATTAAAAAGAATTAAAAGTTGTACAGTGTAGGTTATTAATGATTAAATGAGTATTATCCTGCATGCAGTTGTAGTTCTATGACTGCTATTAAAGTATTCTCAAGATTTGGCATTATTCACTCTATTCTCTAGATCATATCAGTAGTCAAACCAACATGGGGATCTTACCATGTCTTGATTTGGACAATGGTTGTTTTATTTCGTTGGACACTTAAATTCGTGGATAAAGTCATCCACAAAAACCACGAAAAATTGGTACCCCACGAATAAAAGTACTTTCACAGTATTAACAAACATGTAAATTAAACTTTATGCTATTTTGTAGGGTATATGTTAGAAGTTGATCCTGAAAAGAGACCTGATATATTTCAAGTTTCTAATTTAGCATTTAAATTAATTGGAGGAGAGACTCCTGTTCCTAACATGAATGTAAGTACAATAGACATGATAGAATTCAAAATACATCTATTTAAGTTGATTACTGTAAGTTTGTACTGTAAATGTTTTAATGGTATGCATGAAATAGTCTTGCAAGAAAAATTTGTATAGGTTTAATACCACCATTGATTTCTCCCTATTAGTCTTTGTTAAATTGGCATTTAAAAAAAATTGAACAGTATTTACCTTTATTACAACCAAAGAAATACTTTGCATGAATAAAGTTTAATCCTTTCCAGTGCTACAGTGAAAATTTCACACTACATTTCATTGCATATAAGAAAGTATTCATCACCGGAAGTCAACAACCCAATTTTTACACTGTTATTTACTGGTTACCTGTTTTGGTAACTATGTAACCGTAACTTTCCAAAATATTTTATAAGACCATCAAATAAAAAAAGAATGATGCTTTCAGACACCCAACATACATGTTAATGACTCAGAAAAATTTAAGGGAATACGATACAGTAGCAGGGGCAGATAATAACGTTTTCAAAACTGTTCGTATTGTTTTCCCGACGTTGGTAACCAGAACGTTGTAATTTCGCGATGTTTCTTATAAGAACGTTAATATTTCGCGACGTCGCTTTAAAAGAAGTCATATTTCGCGGAATATTCACTGACGTCATTAATTTCGGTTGCGCGAATTTCAAAAAAGTACCTGCTAAAAAATTGGCCATTTCTAAAAGACGGAGAAATCCGCCGAAAAGCAGTGAGATTAAAGGAAATACTTGAGATAACAAAAATAAATCAAATACAATTTTGCATAACGAAATTGAAGAAATAGTGATAGACACAGAAGAGAGTATTGACAGTATAACATGGAAAGACGGAAGAAGAATTGTGGAGCTTTTTAGTCTGATACTGAATAACTGTCAATACTGCACGGCCCCAGCGGAATCTGCTCAAGGTAGAGAAAGAAAAATTGCAAGGAATTGGTGTCTATCTTACTATTCGTTGCTTAAACTGTTAAATGCTGAAAAACATTTTACCAATAACACAATTCGGAACAAAACGACCTGCAATAGCTAATTATGAGTATTGGTAGCTGCTTAACGTCCAGCGGCAAATATTAAATTGCACATTTATGACATCCAAATGTTATTTTAATGAAACTTAAAGAAATGAGAAAACGTACGAACCCGTGATTAATGAGAAAAAAATTAACAAAATCTATATCGCGTAGGGTGGCCGAATCGGGTCTGGTGTTGAAATCCATACACAAAAGTCATTACTACGGCGTGTTGTACAGCTGTGCAATATTTTTCATGACGAGAACAGTTATTTTCATTTATTGATAATGAATTCGAAGTAAATAATACTATCTTGAATTGAACAAGAATGTGTCCATAGTACACAGATGCCCCACTCCCATTATCATTTTCTATGTTCAGTGGACCGTGAAATTGGGATAAAAAATATAATTTGACATTTAAATTAGATAGATCATAACCTAAGGAACATGTGTACAAAGTTTCAAGTTGATTGGACTTCAACTAAATCAAAAACTACCTTGACCAAAAACTTTAACCTGAAACTTGCACTATCATTTTCTATGTTCAGTGGACCGTGAAATTGGGGTCAAAAGTCTAATTTGGCAATTAAATTAGAAAGATAATATCATAGGTCACATGTGTACTAAGTTTGAAGTTGATTGGACTTCAACTTCATCAAAAACTACCTTGACCAAAAACTTTAACCTGAAACTTGCACTATCATTTTCTATGTTCAGTGGACCGTAAAATTGGGGTCAAAAGTCTAATTTGGCAATTAAATTAGAAAGATCATATCATAGTGAACATGTGTACTAAGTTTGAAGTTGATTGGACTTCAACTTCATCCTAAACTACCTTGACCAAAAACTTTAACCTGAACGAACGAACGGACGGACAGACGGAAGGACGGACGAACGGACGCACAGAAAAGAAAACATAATGCCCCTCTACTATCGTAAGTGGGGCATAAAAACATCAGAATCAAAATAGTTAAGTTTGTGTCTTTTTTTTCTTTTTTTTTGTTAAGCATTTGGCAGCCTCCAAATTTTACGGAGAATTGTCATTGTAAGGCCATATTTAACAGACTATCAATGAAACACAAAACCGACTTCATGTGCGAGACCCGTATTGGTGGACAAGGTCGTATAACATCCCTATTCGTAAATAAAATAATAAATAAAGAGAGTGTCTCATCCTGTTCTGGACTTGAAATTGGTACATAAAAAAAAATTGCCGATTTTAATTGATCATATTTTAAAAACATATAATATTGTATGTGTATGTAGAAAAACTGTCAATAAAAGTCCGTTAAAAAGATTTCAAAAAAATATATTGGTGTCGTTTTTGGTTTGAATTTAAGCAAAATATTACCAATAGATGCAGAATTGTCACACGTTAGTTGGTTTAATTGGTTGTATTCTTTTTGTATATGAAACTGGATGTAATAGACCAAAACAAGAAAACGCCCGTACACATGCTGTTAAAAGGGCTTGTAATTAAATGGTGTCTTTTGGTATTGTTCATCATATTTGTATTTAATTTGTTCATTGTTTTGTACTTAAATCAGGCCGTAAGTTTCCCGTTTGAGTTGTTTTGCATTTGTCATGTAGGGACCGCTTTCATAGCTTACTATGCGGTATGGGTGTTACCCATTGTTGAAGGCCGTCCGATGTCCTATAGTCGTTAAGCCATTTGGTCTCTGATTGAGATTTGCCTCATTGGTAATCATTCCACGTCTTCTTATTTGTATTAGCATGTCCCTATTGTACTTCAATGTATTCAGAGATAAAAATTGAAGTATCGGCAAATGTACACTAATTGCAGACAGACAGATCAGAAAGTGTACACACGTTAAAACTCGTCGTATAGTTAGACGATCGGACAGACGAACAAAGTATTTTCAATATAGCTCTTCTTCTAGACAAACAAGTACGCCAGTATTCATACGTATACGCCTTAAAAAAGGTTATGTAACTTATCTATTTATAAAGACATCGTTCAATATTATTCTCTTATACCGGCTGCTGTACTTCTTATGAAATATTATATTACAGCTTCATTTTCGGTCGATTGAGGCAATAATGGTATGAGTTAAATTGCACGAAACAGCTCTTATTATAAAAGCAGAAGTACTGCTTATTATTTAAATTTGAAAGATGATTATCTTTTGAATGTAAAAAAAAAATCAAAGTACGTCGGGACCTTTTAAAGTTGACGATACGGTATCGGTTTTGTCATTGTTGAAGGTTATACTGTTGTCAATTTATGGTATCGCCTCACTTAATTTATAGTTGGTTCACATTTTGTCATGTCAATAATGTTGTCTATCCTCTAATGTCGGACGGAATTTATACTTCTATCAGATTTTCTTTTTTGCCGTACATCTGACAAAGCAATCTGCTAGAATCCTTTTTTATAGTCTTTTTTTTTCATCATGAAAAGGTTCCTGTCCAAATTTCGTTTCGTAAATGTTTAACACAACTGTTTTTCCATTTTATGATTAACCATCTTATAATTTTTTATGATAAGTATCAACGCTTTGAAAAACACCTGCATATACTTGACAGCGAACTCGTGTACGGCGGGAATGATTACACGACGTTGTTGCGATTAAAACTTAATTTAACGTAATTTAGCGCCATACTGACAGACATCGTAAAAAAATAAGGTATATGGCTTTTATTGAAAAAACAAGCACATGGACCCCATTTTTTTTCTTTTGCAATCAATCAAGTACTGTTTCAAGAACACTCCGCCAAAATTTCAGGAAAAAATCAACGATCAAATTTTTTCTGTACTTCCGAAAAGACGCAAAAATATGGTCAATTTTTTTATTTCGGATATAGCAATCTAAATCCGGAACATGATGATTTGATTTAACCTTAAACTTGTTGCAGCATGTTGATGCCATGGATCAAGGGAATATTTTACAAAAAACCCGGTTAAGTTATGACTTTTCGTTCAAAACTATTGTTACTTTCTATAAAAGTCATAATTTATGAAATTTCAGGGATTTTCTTCCAAATATGCAAATTTCGAACCAAATTATCTCAAAAAGTAAGTCATGAAGGTACTATTTTCTTTGCATATTTGAAAAGTACACATTAAAATTGACATTCAATCAAAATTTTAAGAAAAAATCAACGAGGGATCTCTACTGTATCGTATGCCCTTAAGTGCATTGAAATGCAGGGTTAATTTTCTACAACTGTCAATTTCAAGGGAATATTTTTTTAGACCTACTTTCGTATACATCCGGATGTGATGTACCATGATTTGGTGGTATTACACCTATATGGTTACCATGGTCAATATAGTAAAAAAAAAAAAAATGACTGCAGGAACAAAGAAAAATATCTTTGAAAAGTTCAGTTTTGGTTTAAGAGAATTGAACACAAAAACATGTTCATGAACATACTTCAGTTTGTGAATAACAAAAAATGTATCTGGCATTTCAAAGTTTTAAAAATATTTTGTTGATTTTTAGAGTCTAGACAGCTAGAATTGTGTTGTTTTTAACAAACATCCAAATTATTTGAATTCATTCGATTGTTTTATCTAATAACAGCTATTCTGGGGGGAAAAATAGGATGTATGTTTGTCTGGTATAATCTCTGCATATTCATGCACTTCATATTTGAATGTGTTGTTGGTTCATTGACATAGCTGTTTGATTGTTTTTTCCAGAATTTAGAAATACCAGATTTTTCCAGAATACCAGTTCCTATGACAGAAACTGAAGCCAGACAAATCAAAACTTCCTCAGTCAAGTAAGTCTATAGCTAAGAAGAATAGAATATCTGACAAGATTTTAAGTATGATAAAAACAGAAGATCATTGAAATCCATTAAAGGTGTGAAAAAAAAATCAAATCACAAAAATACTGAACTCTGAGGAAAATTCAAAGCGGAAAGTCCCTTATCAAATGGCAAAATCAAAAGCTCAAACACATCAAACGAATGGATAAAAACTGTCATATTCCTGACTTGATTAAGTAGAACAATTTTTGGGGTACATAAGAATTATGAGTTAAGTCCATCTTTTCTTCTCATCAAATGTGGTTCAAACATTTTGAGGGAATTTGACATGCACACATCCCTTTATACAACAGTATTTTTGGACCTTTTTAGTTTATCCAGAAGTATCACTTTGTAAACTTGTGAAATTTGAACTTTTTAAGTGCTCACTTCAACTTAAGAAATTCTAAGTACTAGCCTTGTCGTCTCATCTTTCGTGCTTTAAACTTGTAACTTGATACATTGTTAGGTCTTAGTAGGAAGTTCCTTTCCATTGAAATTAATAAAAAGTTGATGATCAATTTATTTTCTTATATTTTATTTTAGAAGTGTGATAGCTCCGTCAATAGAAAGTACAACAGTGACACCAAGGTCAAGGCCGAAAGGTCAAGCTGTACAAGCACCTCTTGGGTTACCAACATCTATAGCTCCGAGGAAACGTCCTACGGCTCAAGGTAAAAATTTAGATATTGACATGGTCAGTTATGGTCGCCATACTCAAATTATAGCTGTTACAGTTTAAATCTAAGTAAAAATAGCAAAAGGGGTCCCAATATAATGAGAATACAATAACCTGCTCAGGTAAAATGAATTTAACTAGTCATCATGGTTATGGTATTCATTTGCAGGCTGTTATTTAAGATTTTCAAGCAAAACATTTCCTTAATAATTTCAAAGTTTTGGTATTTATAGGAGTTGAAAAACCTTATTTAGCTTTTCCATATTAAAATATAAATTGAATGATATTTAAATATGAAGATACAGAATTTCATGCTTACTCATAAATATTTTATTAAAACTAGTCATTTTGAATTTCTAGATCCGCTCCCTGTTCAACAACCAAGTCAGCAACAGGCTATGTTGCAGAAACAGGCACAGCAGCATCAACAAGCTCTTCAGCAACAGGCTTTGCAACAAAAAGCATTACAGCAACAAGCCTTACAACAACAACAGGCACATCAACAACAACAGGCTCTTCAACAACAGCAGGCTTTAAAGCAACAGGCCATGTTACAACAACAAGCCTATCAACAACAAATGTATCAACAAAGTACTGCTTATACACAACAAATGAATATGCAACAAAATCAATATATGCAACAACAACAACAGCCATATTTGAATGCTCCTCAAATGCCAATGTCAAGGTCATTCCATGGACAATCTACTCCTAGTCAACCAATTGTTAATAGCAATAGTATGGACAATATGTATTCAAAGGCTTATGTGATAAAGGATGACAGTGGAGACTTTAAAAAGCCTCCTGTTCCTCCGAAACCAAAACCAACCAAGGATAATTATGGGGTAGGTTGTGTGTGTCCTTCACAAAAACCTAATGAGGATGATAATGAATGTATATTTTATCTGAAATCTTGAAGGTATTCTAATTCTTTTTGTAAATGAAAATAAGAACTAGTATACTGTCTTGCAACAACTATGCAAAGTTCACATTTTCTCCACTGCCTTGTGAAATATTAAAAGACTTTTGGAAACCTTTGTCTGGTATTTAAGGTCTGAATCAGATATAGTATCGCTTATTTTCTACAAACTATTGTTTAAAACTATCATTCGCTTCAATCTTTGTTTATCACAGTTCATGCTTTCAAGTTTAGCATTCTCATATTTGGAAGCACTGTGGTGGTGGAGAGACAGGTTTGAATAGAAATAAGTCTTTTGGGTTAATTCTATATTCAACAACAAGCAGCATTGCATTAATCCACTTACCAATACTGCATGTTTTATAGATGTAGTTATCTCATTTTGATGATTTACATGAAACAAATAAAGATTTAAAGGACGTACATGTGTAGGACTGTAATGCTGAGTTCACACGTAATTCGAATTAGTTTAATTTGCATTCGAAACGTTTTACGTCCTAACGTCAATTCTAATTCGAATTGCAATGCGCGTCAAATTCGCTTTACTGTCCAAACAACGTTAGCTTTTAATTCGTATTAACAAAAACGTATTTCTATTGCGAATTGACTAATTCGAATTAGTTAATTCGAATTAAAAAAGAAGAGTGTGTGAACGCGATAAGCGAATTTGATTCCAATCGATTCGAATTCAATTCGAAATTAAATGTCCATGTGAACGAGGCATAAAATGGACAATATTTTGTAACAGATATTTAAAAAAAATTTAAAGTTGTAGACATTTATATTTTACATCAAACATAATTCTTTTTACCTTCATCAAAAACATCTGTTATATTTTTATTTTGTCTAAAGGTAAACATGGTAAAGAGGGATTATGATCAAACAAAGTGGCCATTTCATCAATGAATTCTACTGACTTGAATCCAGAATGTCATTAATTTGTGTATCACTTGTTTAAAATAAAATATTACTTTCAGTCTGATGATCAGCCATTGATATCCATTACACCTCCTCCGTCTCCCTCGAGACAGACTAAATCACATCGACGTTATGTCAGCGATACATCAGCTCTCCATATGGGTGGAAAAGGAAGTGCATTCAGGTACTGTCAATCATGTCAAAATCTGTTAGAAAATACTCTTATGTTTATATTGAAATAGTAGAATATTATGCACTTGCAAAATCTGCAGTAAGTCACAGGAAATGACGCATGCACATTTAAACGCTATACAATTTTTTGTACACATTTAATCTATCAATCTCAATCAGTTGGAATTGGATAGTAACTTGAATTGAAAACAAATTCTAATATAAAATTAGAAAATTGAATTAGAACTTTTAAAAAGAAATCATATAAAGAGAAATATATTATTTGTTTCTGACAAAACTTGTTACATGTTGTTTTTCAAGATAATATCTTCATCAAGTATCTGTATTAAGTTAACTGCATTGTAAAATTCTTACTCTATTTTATAGTTCATTGCTTGTGATACTGCTGTATACTTGTATGGCATAGCTTCTTTTTATATATATATGTATTTCATTGCTTGTAATATTACTTCAATTCCATTTTGTATTTCAGAGCTTATCATGCCACATCGAATCTTCTCAATGCTCCTTCCTCTCAAACCAAGTCTAAATCAGCTACTACAACTCCTACTCATTCACCTCCTAGGTATGTAGCTTATTATCCGCTTGTTATATTACCTTTATGTCGCTATCATGAATATATCCTTAATGCAGTTATGTCTACAATTTTTCATATAACGACAAAACATTTTGGTGTAGGCTACAAGAGTTATTAGGTGTATTTATGGAATTTATGGTACATTAATAGTGCATATTTATTTAGATTGTTTTATAACCTGAATAATTTTTGGATTCCAAAATCAAAGTTATATATGCATGTGTATAGAAATAACAACATGTTTCTGTACATGCATATAACTTTGTTATTCTCAGGAAGGATATGAATGTAATTGATTGTTTATTAAGATACTACAAGAATGTGCTTCGTGTGCAGTTCGAATGTCGCTGAGGTTAAAATCACAAATTTTCTTTTCCAAGATCGACGAATAGAATGGAATAAAATTTTAACTGTAATATAATGAAAGAAAGAAAACTTTTGTAAGGATATAGACTTAAAAGACTTCAGAGCTTCATGATAAAATATATTACAATTATTGAGACATTGGAAAATAAAATTAAGTTTAAATGTCAACATTATAATTTTTATGCATCTTTTGAATCCACTTATTTCAGGTCCCCTAATTTGACAAGAGCATTATCTGCAGATGTAGCTGATTGGAATCCTTTCGATGATAATTTTGGTCCTGATACAGAGGAGGAAATATTTGGGAAAGAATTTGATAAATTACGTAGAGGATCTAATAGTAGTAAGTTTTGATGAAGAACAAATATGCTGTAAAGATTCTTAATGATTGAGAACACACATATAATTTTGTCTGTTTTTTAGTCCAAGAGGGGGTTTACATCTCTCTATCCTATTTGCCTGTATTCTTATGTCCCAAACTAGCAGAGGGGGCTTTTAGTTTTACCCTTGTCCGTCTGTATGTAGGTAAGTACGTCCCAAAATCACTTTCCGATTACTAACTTTAGTTTTCCACAACCAAATGTTATGTAACATATATAACGTAACGGTACCCATATTGGAACAAGTACCCAAATTGCACCTTTTTAGCGAAATCTTACAAGATTTCCTAGAGACTAAACAATTTTTATTTTTATAATTTGATACTATGCACATCTTTCAACATAGGTAAAAACATTTAGATATGCACAAATTGTTCATAATATTTATCAACAGATGAAGTGTTTACTGAAAAAGCAAAATCTGCTGAAACGTCACCATACGACGTCATCAAAACGTCATCTTTTTAAAATGAGCAAATACAATATGTTACAAGTGTCCTTTTCTTAAAAAATGAAGAGTATCATGGACTTACATCCAATTGTTCAAAATATTTGAAAAAATTAAACAAGAGCTCTGTTATTATACTTTTGACGATGGGGATTTAAGCATGGATACAATTTGGGTACTCCTCATTTCAGAATCATTGATGGTTTGGAGGTCAGTTTAGACCAATTTTTCTATGATTCCATATGGATTCAAAATTAAATTGGTGAAACCATATAATGAATAATGATACATCTACAAAAAAAACATATAATGAAAACTTTTGTCTGAAGTATAAGTAAACGTAGGTTAAAAAACTGTCAAAATAGGTGCAATTTGGGTACCCTGACGTTACACAATGCTTATTACCACAAAACACAAATCAAGTTTGAATTTTGGTGGTATCACTTTTACCATTCTAGAGTTATGCCCTTTACAAATAGAAAAATTGCTGAATTTGTTTCTAATCTAGAACTTTAGTTAGCCTCAACAAGATGTTATGAAACATTTACACAACGATTATTACAATAAAACACAGATCTAGTTTGAATCTAGGTTGTGTCACTTTTATTCTGCTTGAGTCATATCCCTTTATAAGGTTTTATGCAAGGGGGCATCATCTGTGTCCCATTGACACATTCCCCATCTATTTATTTTATAAAAACATTTCTGTCGTATTATTTTACATGTATGTGTTGTTTTGTAGGTATATCCAATGTGAAGAGTAGAGAAGATTTAGTGATGTCTGGCTCTGACTCGTCAGATCCTTTTACTAATGTCCCATTTATTACTTGTTTTGTAGGTATATCCAATGTGAAGAGTAGAGAAGATTTAGTGATGTCTGGCTCTGATTCGTCAGATCCTTTTACTAATGTCCCATTTAAAAAACCTGGTAAGTGTCAGCATGATTTATAAATTTCTACCTACAGCAATAAGCTTAAGAATGAAAAAGGAAACAAAATCAAGGCATGCAAATATTGTCTTGGAATTTCTGCCACATTTTCTCAGTAAAACACTAGTTATATAAGATTTTTATATTAATGGTCATTCTGTTTAGAGTCAATAATTAAACATGAAGAAAAATTTGAAATTTTTTGTTTTATTTGATTACTAAAAAAATAATACATTAATCTATTAGGAGAAGCTGAGCTTTGAAAACTTATATGTTATTTTATTTTGTTCAAAATGTGGTTTTATCCAAATTTTAATAAATAAAATCAAAATTTGGTTAAGCTTAACAAAAATGTACATTAAGTGATGCTTATGTTTATACAACAGAGCTTTATGTCTTACAATTATTTATGCTTCTTAGACATTACTAAACACATTTATGCTTTTCGGCAGCAATGATAGAGAAAGCATTAACATGTCCTTAAACAGGGGGACAAAAATCAATGCAAATTATCAACAGGTTCTTGTCAGCTGGTCAACATTCGTTTATTTCACTATAGTCCTACAGCTTTTTTAAATTTGCAAAGTCTTAAAAGGATCAGTATGGGTTAGTGTCATTAAATGGTTGTACTTGTTCCTGTCTAAATCTTTCTTAAAAAAATTTAAGCTCAAAAAATTATTTTCTTAACACAGGTAGTCAGTTTTAACTAAATTTGGCCGAAAGGATATATCTTAAATCAAACTGCCAACAAATCGAGGAGCCTAAGATATGCTGTTAAAGCGACATATTAAAAATAAGATTTATTTTTCTTTATCTGAAACAGCAAATATTTTTATGTTCATATAAGAAGTATAGAAAATGACAAATGTTTGCCTGCTGACAAGATATTGTAAACAAGATGGCTTTAAATGTGAAACTGACATGATTAAGGTTTATATAGGGTAAAGATTACATGTAATACAATCAAACCCGTAATGTCACTGGCTTGATAGCTATATTTTCAAGGGCACATCTTGAAGTTTGATTGTACAAATAACACAGTGCAGTGAGTTGGATTATTTTTTAGATCCTATCCACATCCATTGATTTAACATCTTTTCAAAGTACAAATTATGTGTGTGTGTATAACCATACTTGTCAAGAAAAGTATTTTATTGATATTACACAAGTTGTTCATTGTGTGTTAATTTACCTGTTCTAAAAAGATGCTCCACTACACAAAAATTATAGTGTTACATTGCTTAAAACAATGTGTTGCTTAATTTGAAGTTTGTATTACAAATTGAAAGCAATCTTTGCCCTTCTCCGCTCACAAGCAATTATATTTTGTGTTGTGTTGTATCATTATAAAAGTTATATAAACTGAGCTAGCTTTTTAAAGTTTCTATGCTGATTTTTAAATGCTTGTAGTATTTCAAATTATAACAATATCTGCTTATAAAATATGTTAGAACAATATTTGCTTTAAAATATAATATGTAATGAATACTTCTTTACTGTGTCATAAGCCATTTTCCTCTGTTTGGAATTTGTCAGTACATTGTATGTTAAGCTTTTAAGTGATATCCAATTTTTAGCAACCATGTAATACTAGTATTTTTTTTTTCGTTAATGCTTGTAATTTTTATTGACATTTTTAGCTGTAATATCTGTTTGCTACTAACTCTTTCGTCTGTGCTGATGCTATGCTATTTATTGCAAAAATGTGTGTTTTTTTCTTTTGTAAATGATATGTAGCATTACCTATTTTAATAACTACATACTGTAGAAAGCATGTTTTATGAATACAATTATAATATATCTAGAAAGGCATGTTATTTAACAGTATTGATAAGCATGACTGATTTGTAGTTTGCATGTGTTCCGCATGACTGAATATGGAATGTTGTCCCTTGCAGGTGAGAAAGGTCCTGACAGGAAGCAGCATGGTCGTAGAAGCAATAACAGCTCAAATTCTGATTATGGAGGTAAATTTCAACGATGATTCACATTAGTTTTACTTGACCAATGTTTTATACATAACCTATTGTAGATACCAGAAACAGACGACGTTACTCGTTAAATTGGAAACCCAGTAACATCTGTAAAGCAGCTATATGGGAAGAAGTTTGAATTGTTATTACCTCAGGTTTTGAACATTCCGTTGTGTTGTGTTCTCAGTGACTTGTTTTTATTCATTTCTTGTATCATGGAGAAACCCATGGCTTTGATAAGTTTATTTGGTGTGGCAAATTTTGTCTCAGCCTACCTAGTATTATAGTTATTGCATTAATATATGTGTATATATATATTTTGAGAATCATTGTATCATATTTATCATGCTTTTAAATGCAGCTTTAAAGGTTTCATAAACAGGAATTAGAATATGTACTTTTAGTTAAAGATTTTTTGCTGAATTCTTATTTTTATTTCTTGGCATGGCATAATATTATAAACTAGTAGTACAGATGAATATTATCATTCATGGACTTTTTAACTTTTAAAATAATTTTCATTAAGGTTTTGATAGTAATTCATAGTCTTACGAAATAAACTTGGTCAAAGATCAGAGTAATATAAAATATTAAGTCTAGATTGCCAAAATGTTTTAATGCTTTACTTTAAGCCAATAAAAGCTTATATTAATGCATATTGCAGATGTTATTCATATAATCAATTTCTTTGCTTTTAATCTCAATGGCTTCACAATTTGCATATAAATAAAGCTTAAAGATAAGAAATGATAAAATATAAGATTTGTCTTGCATGGAAAGAACATTTCATAATATGGCATGAGCCTTGCTTTTTTTGCATCAACAGTCCAATTTGTGATTAGGAAAGATTAACATAAATCATTTAAGATAGTTCAATGATATTTTGTATGTTGTATCAACATCAGTTCATCACATTTCCTTGGATATTCATTAGTTTTGTCATCAGTTATTTTCGTAAAAGTTCATGCATATAACACAGGGTTTATGTCTGTTTTAATTAACTAATATAAAAGTTTTAACAAGAACCAATATGACAGAAATATTAAGGGTACATAGGTTTTAGCATTAGTACATTTCGTTTCCATGAAGATTGTTAAAAATAACAATTTCCTTTCCATCATGGCCTGTCAACTGAATTTTTTGCATTGTTTACCAGCTCAAGTTGTTTGAAGAAGGCCTTTGATATAATGCCAGTGTTATTAAAAGCTGATATTGAAACTATGGTTATATTTGAAAAATTGTTGAATTGTTGTACAAAAGAATAAAATATTGCACCAAATATTTTCATGATGAAACAATTCAGATATTACTGTAAGAAAATATTAGTCCATAATTGTTTTGATGGTGGTCTGCTTTGTTGAAAGAATACTAAAGCATGTTGCTTTCTATTGTATTTTTTATAGCTTTAACCAATTGTTTTACAATGCATTTTTAGTATTATGTGCTGGTTAATTTTTTACAAATTTGTAAACCAGTGTTTATTTTTAAGTTTTTTTTATATCTTTTTAAAGTTAGACATGTATTATAAGTTATAAAGCAGAAATTGTTACTTATATTTGGATATGTACAGTAATTTTACTTAAAACCAAGGGTCCGGAAACGGTCATATATGCCAGTCTTGACCTAAACTGAAAGTATTTTGTCCTAAATGAGTAATTGGGATTTAGGACAAATTATATTTTTTTACAGAAATAATTTCGGTCATTTCGTTGAGATCGAGTTTCTTACATTGTCCAAATCGCCATTTTGAACTTATTTTTTGTTTGTTATCCTTTTCCTGTAATAAAACTGCCACTCCAGTAAAGTGTTATAATCCTGAGGGCCCTCCTAATAACTATAGTAATGCCTCGGGAAAATATTGGCTAATGATCGCTAATCTCTTTACCTGTGTTTTTAATTAAATTTTCTATTGATCAAAAGCCCAGAACTAATATTTTAAAGAAATTAAAAGTTCATAACAACTGTCGGATTTATTTAATTACTTTTCTCAGCTTAGACAATTGTCAATTCTGATTAAATTAAAATTAAATTAATTTACCTAGAACAAAATTTTGTTTCACTACAAACACGTGCTTTGTTTACTAATACGCATGCTTGAAATTCTCTTCCGCAAATTAGACACTAAATTGTAAATTCAAAATGATTTCATGCTAAATTAATTAAGTCCAACTATTATAATTAATATTCAACACTATTATATATCAAACAGTTAAAAAGCCGACGATTTCCTGTGAATTTGATAAACAAAACTAATCCCGGAAATGAGTCCGGAATTGGTCGTTTTACTATTGTCGTAAAACATCCGGTTTTAATTTTGTCTTCAAAATCGAAAGAAACGTAAGCGATGTTTGAGAAATTTATCATTTTGAGTCATTAAAATCATTTCATTTTTAAACTGTTGCCTTCCTTTTATTGCTCAAGATCGATTTTAAGGAAAAAGGTAGGGAAATTTCAGAAGTAAATGCGATGCAACAGTATAAACAAGTTCGTTGATGCTACTAGTATGACTCTGATACTACTATAACACATGTTATAGTAGTCTCAGTATGACTGTATGAGCATAGACACAATCTTTGTTTGAAAAAGGGCACCAACTTTTTGTTATCCCAAAATGACCGAAATTAGGTGAAAAAATTTCCGGATCCTTGCTTAAAACTGCAGTGAAATATTTTTAATGGGAACATTGATATATTTCTTATTGTGGATTTACCAACATTTATATTAACAAGCTATTCCCCATAAAAAAAAAAAAGTTTATTCAGTAATATCTAGATAATGAATTGGGAAGTTGATAAAAGAAAATTTTGCAATAATCTATAATTTTACAAAATTTTCCTTTGATCTTGCTGACTGATAACTTTTCTTTCTCAGTCGAGTTGAATGATATGAAAAATCATCGCTAGAAACTAAGGACCCAGATGCCCGTTGTCATAAAATTAACAATGTCATCATAGGTAAAATAGCGATTAACAGATTATTATTAAACATCTCAATCTGATTGCTTTTCTCACTTTGCGTCCCAGCTCAAGCAAGAAAATCAATCTCGTTGAGATGAGCAACGCTAATCTATAAATATAATAATCAGGACTGTTCATTCCTCAAGATTTATTTGTCAAGGAGACATGTACAAAAATTTATATATGAAGTATTTTGTTTACTTTTAACATAATTTAGATACAGGAACTATTCAGTACATCTTTTAATAACTATTCATTTTAGTTTTGAATGTGATAATTGCTAAAGTTGGCATGTTTATGGAATGAATGTGTATTATAGGTAATGTTTTATTTGCATGTATAGTTTATTTTTTAGAATAATTACTGTTATGATATTTGTTGAAAGAATGGTTATTTCAAATAAGTGGTATTAAAACTGTTAGTAATGTAGATTTAAAGAATAATGGAATTGACAGAAAAAAAAGTTTGAATAATGCACCCAAAAAAATATAAAATATATAATGTTGTTGTAACTGTAATGATTAAATTTAAAATTCATTATTGATTTTCTAACATGTCAGTAAAATAGATTTTGACTTCTTGCAGTGTTTATATAGACATTCAATATCGAGTACCAATTTCAGATTTAACAAAAAATGTTATTGTATTGAAAATAGCTTTTAGAAATTTGAACTAGATTTATGTGGCTTGATATTTTTGATATAGACTCACTCATTTATAATATTGCATTTAATGCAAAATTTATTCTAGGTATGTTGGTAGGTCAGTATACAATTTTAGCATAAAATGTTCTAAAATATCATTTGTAAAATGACCTGGAGTGTTCGAGATTTGTATTCACATGGAAAGGCATTATGGAATAAAAATTTTACTTAATTTCATATCAAAAAGTAAATTGTAAAAATTACGGCTCCAATCTTGTATCTAATACAAAATAGAAATGCATTGAGTCTATACCAAATTAACATAAGATGTTGGCAGTTTTAAAATAGTTTTAAGTCAAATTTTGTGCAATATTCAATTGTTTTATGCTGTATGATTTATTGAAATTTTTGTGTTTCTTTAGAAAAGTTTAATTGTGAATATTGAGTACAATAAAATCATTAAACTCTTTTTGTTGACTTTATTTTAGAACTGCCAACATCCTATTATTTTCAATTTGCTTAAATGGATGTACATCACTAATATTATGTACATCTGTATATACTGTAAATCCAGAAATTTTTACATCACTTTATTATTGCAAGTTTTTAACTTTTGAAAAAATCTATAAAAAAAAATATTGCAATTTCAGACAATGCTGCATAAAAAAAAATATTATTTATTTTTTGGAAAACCTATTCTGTTACATGTTTGCAATAATAATAGCAATTGCAAAATTTCTGAATTTAGAGTAGTATGAAAACATAGAAAAGTTAAATGATTATGCACACAGGGTAAGGCTTTTTTAGGTGAAGAATAAGGCTGATAAACTTTTTGTCTTTCATATGGATCATGTTTCAATATATTTTTGTCATTACCAATTCAGAAACCTCTGCAATAATGTATACCTTTACACCACACAAAACGTGTTCATTCAGGTATCATGGTATAAAAATCTCTCTAAAAGCTTATCTACTTACTGAATATTGTTAAATGTCATTAGTATGAATTCGAACTGGGATAGATATACACCAATATATGAAACTATGCATTAATGTACCTCAAATTTGTGCTATTTTATTCTTCCACTCAATCCCATAACAATGACCCTTGGTCTTCACCCATGCCCTGGTTTATCATGATGATAGTTGCTCAAGTCATATTTTGTTTTGTTTCCATTTATGTTGGTGTTTATAGATGTGGAAAATATGTCAATTAGACAACACAGTGACACATAAAACAAAACCAACAAAAGACATCTAAAGGTCATATTTAACGATAGATTATTGTCTGAACAGTATGTCAAGCTCTTAATATGAGTCTAGAAATTTTGTGAAGAAATACAAAAGAGACAACAAAGATCTGCAATCAAGATTTTTAAAATTCTACAAAATTACAGAAAAAAACACACATCAAGATATGACATGACAGGTACCTGACCAAGAACATGTGGCAGGTTCAATCTAGATTTTGTCTCACCTCTATAGAGTAACAAAGGCAAGACCTGGGCATGCTGTTTTCTGAGGCAGAGTCAGCAAGTTTTTAGTTTGTGATAAGTTCAGCTTAAAGGGAGCAACTAGTGATAGGTCAAAGATATTTGGTATGCAGTTGTATAAGTATTGCACATCTCATTTCCATAGAGATATTTTGCCCAGCCTCTCAGTCATTTGTTTGTGATTTGGTAATCTGTGGATTCATTTATTTTCGTGGGTACCAATTTTCGTGGATTAAGGAAATCTTACATTTTCATGGATATTTAATTTCGTGGTTTTGCTGAAATCTGCATACCAGCCTATAGAAAATTTTCTATTCGTTGAACATTTAATTTCGTGGTTTACCTGTTCCCACGAAATCCACGAAAATTGATATCCAACGAATAATAATGAATTCACAGTATTTATGGGGAACCAGTTTACCCATGTCTGCCGATTAAGTATTTAACAGGCAATGCCCTTTTTCAAACCAAAATTTTGTATAACCATGCTATGGAACCAGTCTGATTGCTGTTGTTAAAAATCATTCATAATTGTTAAAACACAGATATAGACATTTTTCTGAGCAGTTGCAGATTTTATTTGGACCCAAGCTTCACTGTGACTAAGATGAAGAACAGCAATAAAAGTGCTGTTCCTTTGCTTTTTGTGTGTTTTTTGCTGTGCATGTATTGATTTTGTGTCATGGAAGCAATATTCTGTGTATTTCTATCACAAAATTTTAGTGAAGTAATCACAAGTATTCTCCTTTAGAGATGTGTTCAATGTATCTGACATTACAGCCAGATAGTTCATCTATAAATAGAATTTTACAATCTAAAGAAACAATAGTTTCAAAATGGCATAAATGTGCAAAAGATAGTTCCTTTACTGGTTACACTGGATTTACATCGAAGAAATAGCATGTATTAAGATATAGCAGTATGATATGTTTTCCCTCTAAAATTAATTTAACATGTTGAACAGGTACATTGTTTCACAAACAAAGTTTAGCTGGAAAGTACTAATGTGCTGCCAATTTTTCCGAGGAACTGTTTATATGTGTCTCGTTTGAGGCATCTTTTAATTTGTTATTAGATTGCATGTTAAGATATTATATGATATACGTTATCCTATGTGCTGTGTCAGAGATCAGTATGGAATACTGGGAAAGGAAAGTCAAACTTTCTGTTAATTTTTGCATTGATTTATGCATACTACATGATTTAATCATCAAGTACCAGTAGATTTGGTCCATGAACACAGTTATCATCCTTTGATTTTTGTTGTCCACGAATATAGTCCATAGGGTGGACAGTTTCTGGCCAATTTTTTTTATACCCCTTCAAACTTATTCTTCATATTTTTTGCTTTCAAATAGCAAGTCAGGCCCGTAGCCAGGAATTTCCAAGGGGGGTTATTTGGACTCACAAACTCGACTTTAACAGTCACAATTCGAACAGAATGTTGACTTTAACAGTGCTTATTTGTTTTCAAGGGGGTTTGAACCCCCCTGGCTACGGGTATGCAAGAAGGGGATGAAATTACACTGTAAAAAAAAATACATTTCATATGTGTGAAATAAATCTTGTATGATATTCACTTCACTGGAGTAATGCAAAAATAGGTGTTTCCATTTAATTGTCATTATGTTGTTATATCAAAACAAAGTTAGAACTGGCAGAGGATTTAGTTGCATTTTCTACTAAATTTAATTTACTCAATTACTCAAGAATAAAACTGAGAATGGAAATGGGGAATGTGTCAAAGAGACAACAACCTGACCATAGAGAAGACAACAGCAGAAGGTCACCAACAAGTCTTCAATGCAGCGAGAAATTCCCGCACCCAAAGGCGTCCTTCAGATGGCCCTAAACAAATATATATACTAGTTCAGTGATAATGAATGCCATACTAAACTCCAAATTGTACACAAGAAACTAAAATGCATACAATGGAAAAAATATGTGAATAAACAACATTCATTTGCTATGCCTAAAATTGAACTGATTCGTTGTTTGGTCAAAATGCAAAAAAAAAATTTCTATCAACAACTTGTTTCTCAGACATCTCTCATTTGTATTTAAATTATATTCTTTATATAGCATCAATAGAAAAATAAGTTATTTCATTTTTGTAGATGAAGATGATGATGATGCTCAAGACAATATAAAGAAACAAGATAATATAAAGAAACAAGACAATGGAAAGAAACAAGAGAAAGTAAACCAAGAATCAGAGTCACAAAACTTCTTTGGTGCCTCTTCTTCATTGGTTAAAGCAGCTTTAAGTAGGTCATCAAAATATCAGCAGTTGGTAGATACGGATGAGGAGAAAGACAAGAAACCTCAAGTTACTGAATCTCGCGTCAAATTAGATTCTAGTTCATCTTATGCTGAGGATGATCACCCTGGTGGACAAGGTGAAGGTAAAACAGCAGACTTCCGCTATCAAGAACTTGATGATGAATATGGTAGCCGACCTGTAACGATAAAATCTAACCAGGAAACCGTAAATCGTAAACCACCAAGTAGGAAAGAGTCTGACACAACTGTAAATGCAACATCATCTGACCCAATAGTAGGTCATGAATATGGAGTACGACCTTTACTTGATGATGATGAACTAGAGGATGATGAACATGGAGGTAATCACCAAGACAACCAGGATATACGAGACAATAGTACTCCTAGTAGTAGTACAGTGTCACCACTTGCAGGAGGGTTAAGTCCTGCACTTTCACCTACAGTCGATCCATTTGTTTCTGCACCATTCCGACGTAAACCATCAAGGAAAAAACGACCAAGTAGTACTGTTCAAAATAGACCTCACAAACCTGCTCCTGAAACAACAGATATCTTCTCCAAAGCTCCTTTTAAACCGACATTTTTACCCAAAACACAACACTCTATTGGAAGTCCTCTTTTAGATTCTAATAATGCTAGTCCTGATATTGAAGATCCATTTGATAAGGCACCGTTTAGCCCGAAAACTGTATCTGGAACAAATGCTAAACATTTGGTGTCTTCTGTGATGACAACTACATCTCCAATAGAACAAACATTTATTTACAGCAATCCTGTCACACAGGCATCACCAGAACAGAATTTTATGTACGTCAAGGAACCTCCAGTAAAAACTGATGCTAACTTTGTTCCATTCACTTCATCAGTGCCATTGTCTAGTACTTTTACAAAATCTGACATCTTTGGTTCCGTACCATTTCAATCAATGATGAGCAAACCTTCCACAGCGAAAGAAGATACTAAAAAACAGTCCAAATCTGGTAATTATACCAGTACGCCTGCCAAACCTAATAAATCCAAATCTCAAAATTATCAGCCTCTTTCTGATGATGAGTGTGATTCAGACAATCAAATAGAGACTGCGTATCTACGTAAATGTCAAGATCAGCAAGCTTCATTGATTGTAAATGTGGACAGTGATAAAGAGGACGATGATTATGACGATGAAGATTGTGAATTAAATTCCAGTACAAATTCTAAACATTCCAGGTCAAAGGTTAAAGGTCGTTCAAGTCCAAGGGAAACGGTTGGATTTTCTAACATGAGTTTTAATGATGACGATGATGAAGGTCAATCCCAGCATTCCAATGAACAATCATCAAACTCACTGCATGTTTCCAGTATACGACATCCTGCATTTACTAAAGAACCAAAATATACTGTTGCTATAGCATCTTCAGAAGCTCTGAAAGTAAATAGCTCTGGTAGTTATGATACATTTACATGGCCAAGGAAACATAAAAAATCTATGGCAACTAATGAACCTTTCAGTTCAAAAAAGAAAATTGATATATTATCAAAATGATACTGTTGTAATGTAAGTTAAGAGTTGAATGTTATTAGAAAATTTAATAATAAAAAGACATTACCAATTTAAATTATAGTTTATTATAGAAATGCTTTTCAAAATTTGGAGCTTAATCATGGGCAATTTTTTTCTATATTTAGGTAAAATATAACATAGTTTTTCAGTTTTTAAAGTTAAACCTAAATAATTTGTGAAGAATCTTGGTAGATACATTTGTGTATTAGTTTGACTATGGTATTCTAAACAGCATTATTAATTCAAATTAATCATGTTTGATATTTTTTCTGTCAAATATCTTTTTTATTATCAAAAAAAGTATTATATTCAAGCAAAGTTTCTTAAAAAATTATAGCAATGTTTCTGATACAAAAAATGCATACATTAAAATAATGGTACATGTATTAGGTAACATATTGGATAAGTGTTATTATTCTATTCATTAAACTTGCAGTTTTTTGTTTGTTTGAATGAAGATTGTTCTTTGAGATTTCACCAACATTAGTCGCATTTACAATTTGTTTTTCTCTATGCTTATATTCTAATAGACCACAGTATGCCCCTTTCATTACATCACATCCTAAATACTGGTAAGACGTTGATCTCTTTCCTTAAAAATTGAGTAATATCTTATTCAGATAAATCATATATATAATAAAGTTGTATAGTTTAACTATGGAAAGTTTTAAAATATTTTTCCTTGAAGTGTAATTTTGAATATATTTGATAAGTTGGTAGTTTTTGGAAATGACCCCGTTTAAACTAGAAACAGTTTTTTTTCTGGTTTTAGAAACAGAGTAAAATACATTTTATCTTTTATTTATTTATATTTTATCTGTTTGTGCTTTTCAGTCAATGGCATTATGATATTACTTGAAATTTATTTTTGGGCATCCAGTTATTCATGTTTTCGATACTCACAGTATGTTTGCAAATGTTTTTTTTTTTATTGTTTTCATAATGGTGGTACTATTATTATTTATAGTTTTCTAAGGGTACATATTGTTATTTTTTGTTAGGTTAAACTGTTTTAAGAGCACCTGCCTGAAGGCCATTTGAACTATTGCTATAGTATATAAATAACTACTATAAATAGTTATCAGAAGTTGTCAGAATGGGCTAAATTTCAAATCTTATCATTATTATATTGAATGAAAAAGTTATGTACATGTTAGATTTTAAACATACTGATTGAAAGAACAACAGATTACACTCTCCGTTATGTGATCATGTGACATCATTTATCGTAATCTTTTTATTTACTTTAATGATATAGAACAGGTTTATAACCTTGATTTTAAGCAGTGCAACATTCCTTTTGATGCATAATCATCATGTTTTGAATAATGAGAGGTGGTAAGCTTAGCACGACATGTGCATTCTTAAATTTTATTTCTTCTCTCTTCCTTAACCATCTCAGCTGTTCAGACTGACGACCTGTGGTATGAGATAATGTGTTCAATACTCATCTCCTTTTGTCATTGGCTAAAAAACCATTGTTTGTATATCAAAATTTCAATAATAATCATTTTACCCATAGGCCTTTAGTTTCTGAAACAGCGAATTTACACAACTTGCAAGCACATTGGTTTTTAAAAGAAATTTTTGATTCCAAAACCCTTCATCTCACCAAATGTATCTGATTTTTTTTTAAACCCTAACCACTTGCACATTAAAGTATTTAGAAGTGATGAAGGATTGAAATATATTTTATAATTATTCAAGATATAACATGTATGATCTAACAAGTAGAAATCTTGTTTTTGTTGTAATTTATAAACAATTGTTTTGTACAGTTTGTTATTTGGCTAGATAGTCTGTTGTTTATCATCATAAACATTTCAACATTTTATAAAATTATCTTTTATTCTTTGTTATTGTACACAAATATTGGTAACACTAAGTATGTGGGATGATAAATGGAACAGCAAAACAACATCATTAAAACTAAGACACCAAGATGCAACACAGTGCCATTGAAAAA
>CM034356.1:68773163-68855553 GCA_019925275.1 Mytilus edulis
ACTGTCAGCACTATATGTCATGCTCTAAATTGCCCAGTCTTTGACCCAATCAACTGTCGGTACTATATGTCATGCTCTAAATTGCCCACAGTCTTTGGCCCAATCAACTGTCAGTAATATATGTCCTGCTCTAAATTGCCCACAATCTTTGACAAGTTAAAAAGAAATTATCTTTGAGTATACACTTTATTATTGCTACAATGTTTTATGCCCCATTTATGGGCATTATGTTTTCTGGTCTGTGAGTCCGTTCGTTCGTCCGTCTGTCCCACTTCAGGTTAAAGTTCAATCAACTTGAAACTTAGTAAACATGTTCCATTTGATTAAACTGGTCCGCCGTTCTATCTATAGCTTCACACCGAAGTTCAGTGTGGCGATAAGTGAACACAACAGGGGTCCATTTACCCTTTGATATGATCTTTCTTATTTTAACGCCAAATTAGAGATTTTATTCCATTTTCACCGTCCATTGAACATAGAAAATGATAGTGTGGATGAGGCATCCGTGGACTTGGGGCACATTCTTGTTTAAAATAGATAACAGACAACTTAGCTAAATTGGAAGAGGAACATACAATTGTAGCAGAGTTCAATTCATTTTGTGACAAATCACTCATCTCCCCATTAGTTAGCTTCAATTAAAACAGTTCTAGCCTAATTCACATGTATACATTGCAAAAATGAAAACTAAAAAAAAAAAATCTTGCACACAAAGCCCACAGTTAAGGAGATCGTATAACAAGAACACTTTTGTTGGCCTCTGGATTTCAAAAATCAAAAAAATAATTTAAATATCTCCAATCACTACCTATATATATTCACTAGATATATTGATATGAGCTAATATACAGTGGCAAATATTACATACATATAAGGATGAGAACATTTGAATGTTTATTATCACCATATTCTGTATGTACCTGTCACAATTTAGAAGTCTGTTATTCAGTGGTTGTTTGTTGCTGTCTGCAATATTTATCTTCTTTTATTGTTTTAGCTTAAATCAAGGCCGTTTATTTTCTCTTTTGAATTAATTCACTTTTGTCATGCTTTTGAACCTGTTTTGCTGGTTGCTGAAGGCTGTACAGGGACATATAGTTGTTAACATCGTACGAGTGTGGATAGTAAACCCCACATTGACAGAAACAAGTGCCTGTGTAATATCTGTGAAAGAGACAATACCACAAAAAGTTAATATTGACCAATGAACCATGAAAATGAGGTCAAGGTTAGATAAAAACTGCAAGATTGAAATGTATACTTTACAATTATTGCATAAACCAAATATAGTTAATCTAGATATTATAGTATCTGAGATACCAATCTTCAAAAATTACACTAACCAACGAACAATGAACATGAGGTCAAGGTCAGATGATACTTGCCAGACAATCATCCATTATATTTGAATTCTTGTTCAGTTTCTGAGATATGAGTTTGACCGGGAAACTTTTAACCTTTAATATTCAATGATCCATTTATAAATAACATGACACAAAACTAGTTTTAAACGGTCACTGAACCATAAAGATGAGGCTACGGACATTGGATATATGACAGAATGAAACTTCGTAACAGAATGCATATATGCAAAAGGAAGGAAGCATCCAGATTGTCTTCCTACTAAAATATGTATAGATTTATGCACAAAGCCAACACTGTCATTGCCTCCGCCGGATAAGCACCCATATGTTTCGCATTTTCGAATTAAAAAAATGTGTTCTCATAACTAAAAAGACGATGAACCTATATATAAATATGGAAATCACAGGAGAAAAACTGTGGTATTTAATGTTATAAATACACTCCCTTCTTCAAAGTTATGGTCCTTACACAAGCTTAATATTGTACTTATTTATATATCTATAAGTTTCTTTAAGTTTAACTATACATTGATTATAATCATGTTTTAAGGATGTGTGAGTTTTATTTTCGAGGTCCTGAATGATTTCAGAATATTTTTAAATCGAATTATTTAGATCCAATAATATTCTAGAATATCCTGAAACCGAATTATGGAGGTCCTGGTATATTTCAGGGTATTCTGACATCGAGCTATAGAAATTATATCTTATAATAATTCAGGAGCTCCTCAATAATCAGGCTATGAATACTGTAAACCGGGAAATTTTCGCGCCGTCTTTATTTCGCGATTTGCCAAGTCAATCTCGATTCGTGTCGTTTTAAATTCGCGTTTTCCCGATGTCCCGAGAAAAAATATCTTTAAAATTTAAAACTGCACATTTGTTTGTGTACCGTTAATTAGTAAACTATTATATTATACTTGTATGTCAGTAGTAACTTAATCTGATATCAATCAATAAATTGTTTGGACGAGTGAATAGTTTTCATTTGTAAATAAAATTAAAATCTAAGTTGTTTCTTAAGCTATCGTAGTGGAAAGATGTATAAATTTCTGATTAAAACTTCATCACCGAGGCCTCCCTTACTTCCGAAAACGTATTCACAAGTATAGAGGTCCTGACAATATAAGTTTAACTAAATCACCACCTCAAACGAATGAGGTAAAGATGACTTTCAAGAGAATAATTTAAAGTGTATATAGAAAAGTAAAAAAGTACTGCAGAATACACAGTAATGAGTATTCTAAACAAACGTTGTTTATTATTCCATTTTAAGCTGTATTTTGAGAGTTCCTTTCTTCCCTGCATGTTCTATGGCAGTGATTGCCTCCTTAAATGGGTATACTTCAGTAATAAGCTTGTCAACATTTATCTTTCCATCCTTTAAATATTTAATGGCATTGGCAAATGGTCCACATCTTGACCCAATCAACTTAATTTCTTTAACAACAAACGGCGAGGTATTAAATTCAGTCCCTCCAGAGGCACACGTGGTTTTTAAAACAACTGTTCCAAGCGGGCGAGTTATTTCGGAAGTAAGCATAAGACCTCCCATATTTCCTGTCACTTCAACAACCACATCAAAGCAATCTCGATATTTGTTGATTAATTCTTCTGAACCATCACTTAAAACTTTAGTAATCTTTACCGGACAAAGATTCATTTTATCCCAGTGTCTACCGAATATAGTGACATGACAATCTTGTTGTGCCATAACTTCAGCAATTAATAGACCTAGTTTTCCGTCTCCAACAATTGCAACTTTATATCCCGTGGACACCAAACCCTGTTCCACAATTCGACAAGCTGCAGCAAGTGGTTCAACAAAGCAAGCCTGTAGGTCGGTGACATTTTCTGGTATTTCTAAAAGATTTTGTAGCGGCAATGTTAGATACTCGGCATAAGTACCATTCTTGTTGACAATGCCCATGACTGTTCTATCTGGACAGTGGTTTCGTTTCCTAATATAATCATCACTTTTACAAATATCACAGACGTTACAAAACACATTTATTTCACCCGCAACTCTTTTACCAATCCAAGCACCTGCTTCAGATTCTGGATTAACTTTTTCGACTTTTCCTATAAATTCATGCCCAACAATTCCTTCGAAGCCTGCATAGCCTTTAATTATTTCAAGGTCTGTGGCACATATTCCTGCCCGTATAACCTTAACAAGTGCCTCTCCGGGACCAGGTACTGGTATAGGGATACCAGACTTCAATTCAGGACTTCCCGAAGCTTTTGTGACTACTACAGCTTGCATTATGTGTTAGACATAAAACCAGTCCTAAAATAAAACATATAAAGGTATTTTTTTTACTTGTAAATAAAACATAAGGGATGTATACAACAGGACTGACTCCAATAAAGATTTTGTAATACGATTGGAAATAAGAAATCGTACTTTTCTACACTGAGAAAGAGCCAAACATAGAAATGATAAAATCACAAATTACAATGGAGAAAACTGAAGCAAGCGCATCAATTCATGAACCCCTTTGATGACATTCTAATGACAACTAAGGACCACAAAAAAGATCTATCACTGATTAAAGTTATTGCACAATGCATGTTTCAGCATGCATTCACAAATTTATGAAATTTGCTTCTCCTGTAACTGTATGTAAAGTATATTCTAGCTAGTGTATACACAGAATGACTGGTTTATAACTTTAACTCAATAAAAGGTTATAACATATTCATACTTGCAATTTAGCACACACAGTATGTAATACTGCTTTTAGGCAACAGGAGAAACAATACAAAAAGTTGAACCGGTGTCATATGGTATATTGAACCCCCTAAAAAGTGAACCCGGGGTATTTTGACCCCAGGGTCATTTTTCACATATGGTATTTTGAACCCCCCTGCGGTATATTGAACCCCCCTGTTTTTGATAAATAGTATTGCAGATAATCTAATTTACAATTTATTGGCTATCATTTTTTTTAATTTGTGGTTTTAAGTAGGGGGTTCAATATACCGCATGGGGGTCAAAATACCATGGCTAAGCAAAATGTTCAAAATATCTTTTCCAGCATGTTTAACACATACAAACCACTTATTGGAGTATTATAACTATGTAAAGGAGTTAGAATAGCTTGAATTTTTGAAATTCAAGGTCTATAGTAGGGGGTTCAATATACCGCAGGGGGGTCAAAATACCATGGCTAAGTAAAATTTTCAAAATATCTTTTCCAGTATATTAAATACATACAAACTACTTATTGGAGTATTATAACTATGTTAAGGAGTTAGAATAGCTTGAATTTTTGAAATTCAAGGTCTATAGTAGGGGGTTCAATATACCGCAGGGGGGTCAAAATACCATGGCTAAGTAAAATTTTCAAAACATCTTTTCCAGTATATCAAATATATACAAACTACTTATTGGAGTAATATAACTATGTTAAGGATTTAGAATAGCTTGAATTTTTGAAATTCAAGATCTATAGTAGGGGTTCAATATCCCGCAGGGGTTCAAAATACCATGGCTAAGTAAAATTTTCAAAATATCTTTTCCAGTTTATTAAATACATACAAACTACTTATTGGAGTATTATAACTATGTTAAGGAGTTAGAATAGGTTGAATTTTTGAAATTCAAGGTCTATAGTAGGGGGTTCAATATACCGCAGGGGGGTCAAAATACCATGGCTAAGTAAATTTTCAAAATGTCTTTTCCAGTTTATTAAATACATACACACTACTTACTGGAGTATTATAACTATGTTAAGGAGTTAGAATAGCTTGAATTTTGAAATTCAAGGTCTATAGTAGGGGGTTCAATATACCGCAGGGGGGGTTCAATATACCGCAGGGGGGTCAAAATACCATGGCTGAGTAAAATTTTCAAAATATCTTTTCCAGTTTATTAAATACATAAAAACTACTTATTGAAGTATTATAACTATGTTATGGAGTTAGAATAGCTTGAATTTTTGAAATTCAAGGTCTATAGTAGGGGTTCAATATACCGCAGGGGGGTCAAAATACCATGGCTAAGTAAAATTTTCAACACATCTTTTCCAGTATATCAAATATATACAAACTACTTATTGGAGTAATATAACTATGTTAAGGCGTTAGAATAGCTTGAATTTTTGAAATTCAAGGTCTATAGTAGGGGGTTCAATATACCGCAGGGGGGTCTAAATACCATGGCTAAGTAAAATTTTCAAAACATCTTTTCCAGTATATTAAATATATACAAACTACTTATTGGAGTATTATAACTATGTTATGGAGTTAGAATAGCTTGAATTTTTGATTGATTGATTGTTGGTTGCTTAACGTCCAGTGGCAAATATTTAATGCAAATTCAGGACGAGAACAAGTTCACAATAAATACAATAGGTAGGTTGTTGTAATAGAGGCCATCTAGTATTATGGTCGGGGAAAATTTGGACTGCCACTGGAAAATGAGGATATTATTGGATAGGGACAGAAATTTTGCCTTGCAACAGGCCACCTACGGACCCCTCAAAGAGTTGTTGCAAGGGTTCTTAACGTGCAAAGAGCGTGGCACTCTCTTTACACGAGGCATCGGATTTAACGTCCCTTCTGACGGACGTGACTGCAAACTTGATACATCCCGCACAGCCAAACGGACGCCCCACTTCAGCAAGCGTTTTACTGCTGGTCGGCAGAAGACCAAGTGACCATATTTCTATACCCAGTCACCTTGGGGTGTTGAATTTTTGAAAATCAAGGTCTATAGAAGGGGTTCAATATACTGCAGGGGCGTCAAATTACATGGCTAAGTAAAATTTTCAAAATATCTTTTCCAGTATATCAAATATATACAAACTACTTATTGGAGTATTATTACAATGTTAAAAGTTAAAATTGCTAGAATTTTAAGAAATTTAAGGTCTATAGTAGAGTTTCAATATACCATGGTAGGGGGGTCAAAATACCATGGCAAAGTAAAATTTTCAAAATATCTTTTCCAGTTTATTAAATACATGTACATACAAACTACTTATCGGAGTATTATAACTATGTTAGGAGTTAGAATAGCTTGAATTTTTTAAATTCAAGGTCTATAGTAGGGGGTTCAATATACCGCAGGGGGGTAAAAATACCATGGCTAAGTAAAATTTTCAAAACATCTTTTCCAGTATATCAAATACATACAAACTACTTATTGGAGTATTATAACTATGTAATGGAGTTAGAATAGCTTGAATTTTGAAATTCAAGGTCTATAGTAGGGGTTCAATATACCGCGGGGGTCAAAATACCATGGCTAAGTAAAATTTTCAAAATATCTTTTCCAGTTTATTAAATACATACAAACTACTAATTGGAGTATTATAACTATGTTAAGGAGTTAGAATAGCTTGAATTTTTGAAATTCAAGGTCTATAGTAGGGGGTTCAATATACCACAGGGGGTCAAATACCATGGCGAGGTATATATTAAACTTGTTGGAAAAGATATTTTGCAAAATTTTACTTTGCCATGGTATTTTGACCCTCCTGCGGTATATTGAACCCGCTACCGTTGACCTTTAATTAAAAAAATTCTGGCAATTCTAACTTTTTTATGTAGTTAGAATACACCAATAAGTAGTTTGTATGTATTAACCTTGCTGGAAAAGATATTTTGAAAATTTTACTTTGCCATGGTATTTTGACCCCCTGCGGTATATTGAACCCCATACTCTAGGCCTTTAATTCCAGAAATTCTGGCAATTTGAACTTTTTTATGTAGTAAGAATACACCAATAAGTAGTTTGTATGTATTAAACTTGCTGGAAAAGATATTTTGAAAATATTACTTTGCCATGGTATTTTGACCCCTCTGCAGAATATTGAACCTCCTGCTCTAGGCCTTTAATTTCAGAAATTGTGGCAATTTTAACTTTTTTATGTAGTTAGAATACACCAATAAGTAGTTTGTATGTATTAACCTTGCTGGAAAAGATATTTTGAAAATTTTACTTTGCCATGGTATTTTGACCCCCTGCGGTATATTGAACCCCATACTCTAGGCCTTTAATTCCAGAAATTCTGGCAATTTGAACTTTTTTATGTAGTAAGAATACACCAATAAGTAGTTTGTATGTATTAAACTTGCTGGAAAAGATATTTTGAAAATTTTACTTTGCCATGGTATTTGACCCCCCTGCGGTATATTGAAACCCCTACTCTAGGCCTTTAATTTCAGAAATTGTGGCAATTTGAACTCTTTTATGTAGTAAGAATACACCAATAAGTAGTTTGTATGTATTAAACTTACTGGAAAAGATATTTTGAAAATTTTACTTTGCCATGGTATTTTGACCCCCCTGCAGTATATTGAACCCCCTACTCTAGGCCTTTAATTTCAGAAGTTCTGGCTATTTGAACCTTTTTTATGTAGTTAGAATACACCAATAAGTAGTTTGTATGTATTAAACTTGCTGGAAAAGATATTTTGAAAATTTTACTTTGCCATGGTATTTTGACCCCCCTGCGGTATATTGAACCCCCTACTCTAGGCCTTTAATTTCAGAAATTCTGGCAATTTGAACTCTTTAATGTAATTAGAATACACCAATAAGTAGTTTGTATGTATTAAACTTGCTGGAAAAGATATTTTGAAAATTTTACTTTGCCATGGTATTTTGACCCCCCTGCGGTATATTGAACCCCCTACTCTAGGCCTATAATTTCCAAAAATCTGGCAATTCTTACTCTTTTATGTAGTTAGAATTTACCAATAAGTAGTTTGTATGTATTTAACTTGCTGGAAAAGATAATTTTAAAATTTTACTTTGCCATGGTATTTTGACCCCCTGCAATATATTGAACCCCTGCAATATATTGAACCCCTTACTCTAGACAATTCAAAAAATTCTGGCAATTTTAACTCTTATATGTAGTTAATATACACCAACAAGTAGTTTGTATGTATTAAACTTGCTGGAAAAGATATTTTGAAAATTTTACTTTGCCATGGTATTTTGACCCCCCTGCGGTATATTGAACCCCCTACTCTAGGCCTATAATTTCCAAAAATCTGGCAATTCTTACTCTTTTATGTAGTTAGAATTTACCAATAAGTAGTTTGTATGTATTTAACTTGCTGGAAAAGATAATTTTAAAATTTTACTTTGCCATGGTATTTTGACCCCCTGCAATATATTGAACCCCTGCAATATATTGAACCCCTTACTCTAGACAATTCAAAAAATTCTGGCAATTTTAACTCTTATATGTAGTTAATATACACCAACAAGTAGTTTGTATGTATTAAACTTGCTGGAAAAGATATTTTGAAAATTTTACTTTGCCATGGTATTTTGCCCCCCCCCCCCCCCCCCCTGCGGTATATTGAACCCCCTACTCTAGGCCTATAATTTCCAAAAATCTGGCAATTCTTACTCTTTTATGTAGTTAGAATTTACCAATAAGTAGTTTGTATGTATTTAACTTGCTGGAAAAGATAATTTTAAAATTTTACTTTGCCATGGTATTTTGACCCCCTGAGATATATTGAACCCCTACTCTAGACAATTCAAAAAATTCTGGCAATTTTGACTCTTATATGTTTTAAACTTGATGGAAAAGATATCTTGAAAATTTTACTTTGCCATGGTATTTTGACCCCCCTGCGGTATATTGAACCCCTTACTTTAGACCTTTAATTTCAGAAATTCTGGCAATTTGAACTCTTTTATGTAGTTAAAATACACCAATAAGTAGTTTGTATGTATTAAACTTGCTGGAAAAGATATTTTGAAAATTTTACTTTGCCATGGTATTTTGACCCCTCCTCCAGTATATTGAACCCCCTACTCTAGGCCTTTAATTTCAGAAGTTCTGGCTATTTGAACCTTTTTTATGTAGTTAGAATACACCAATAAGTAGTTTGTATGTATTAAACTTGCTGGAAAAGATATTTTGAAAATATTACTTTGCCATGGTATTTTGACCTCTCTGCAGAATATTGAACCTCCTCTCTAGGCCTTTAATTTCAGAAATTCTGGCAATTTGAACTCTTAATGTAATTAGAATACACCAATAAGTAGTTTGTATGTATTAAACTAGCTGGAAAAGATATTTTGAAAATTTTACTTTGCCATGGTATTTTGACCCCCCTGCGGTATATTGAACCCCTACTCTAGGCTTATAATTTCCAAAAATCTGGCAATTCTTACTCTTTTATGTAGTTAGAATTAACAATAAGTAGTTTGTATGTATTAAACTAGCTGGAAAAGATATTTTGAAAATTTTACTTTGCCATGGTATTTTGACCCCCTGCGATATATTGAACCCCTTACTCTAGACAATTAAAAAAATTCTGGCAATTTTAACTCTTATATGTAGTTAAATACACCAACAAGTAGTTTGTATGTATTAAAACTTGATGGAAAAGATATTTTGAAAATTTTACTTTGCCATGGTATTTTGACCCCCCTGCAGTATATTGAACCCCTTACTCTAGACCTTTAATTTCAGAAATTCTGGCAATTTGAACTCTTTATGTAATTAGAATACACCAATAAGTAGTTTGTATGTATTAAACTTGCTGGAAAAGATATTTTGAAAATTTTACTTTGCCATGGTATTTTGACCCCCCTGCGGTATATTGAACCCCCTTCTCTAGGCCTATAATTTCCAAAATCTGGCAATTACTTACTCTTTTATGTAGTTAGAATTTACCAATAAGTAGTTTGTATGTATTTAACTTGCTGGAAAAGATAATTTTAAAATTTTACTTTGCCATGGTATTTTGACCCCCTGCAATATATTGAACCCCTTACTCTAGATTAATTCAAAAAATTCTGGCAATTTAACTCTTATATGTAGTTAATATACACCAACAAGTAGTTTGTATGTATTAAACTTGCTGGAAAAGATATTTTGAAAATTTTACTTTGCCATGGTATTTTGACCCACCCTGCGGTATATTGAACCCCCTACTCTAGGCCTATAAGTTCCAAAAATCTGGCATTTCTTACTCTTTTATGTAGTTAGAATTTACCAATAAGTAGTTTGTATGTATTTTAACTTGCTGGAAAAGATAATTTTAAAATTTTACTTTGCCATGGTATTTTGACCCCCTGAGATATATTGAACCCCCTACTCTAGACAATTCAAAAAAATTCTGGCAATTTTGACTCTTATATGTAGTTTAATATACACCAACAAGTAGTTTGTATGTATTAAACTTGATGGAAAAGATATTTTGAAAATTTTACTTTGCCATGGTATTTTGACCCCCCTGCGGTATATTGAACCTCTTACTCTAGACCTTTAATTTCAGAAATTCTGGCAATTTGAACTCTTTTATGTAGTTAAAATACACCAATAAGTAGTTTGTATGTATTAAACTTGCTGGAAAATATATTTTGAAAATTTTACTTTGCCATGGTATTTTGACCCCCCTGCGGTATATTGAACCCCCTACTCTAGGCCTTTAATTTCAGAAGTTCTGGCTATTTGAACCTTTTTAATGTAGTTAGAATACACCAATAAGTAGTTTGTATGTATTAAACTTGCTGGAAAAGATATTTTGAAAATTTTACTTTGCCATGGTATTTTGACCCCCTGCGGTATATTGAACCTCCTACTCTAGGCCTTTAATTTCAGAAATTCTGGCAATTTGAACTCTCTAATGTAATTAGAATACACCAATAAGTAGTTTGTATTATGTATTAAACTTGCTGGAAAAGATATTTTGAAAATTTTACTTTGCCATGGTATTTTGACCCCCCTGCGGTATATTGAACCCCCTACTCTAGGCCATTAATTTCCAAAAATCTGGCAATTCTTACTCTTTTATGTAGTTAGAATTTACCAATAAGTAGTTTGTATGTATTTAACTTGCTGGAAAAGATAATTTTAAAATTGTACTTTGCCATGGTATTTTGACCCCCTGCGATATATTGAACCCCTTACTCTAGACAATTCAAAAAATTCTGGCAATTTTAACTCTTATATGTAGTTAAATACACCAACAAGTAGTTTGTATGTATTAAACTTGATGGAAAAGATATTTTGAAAATTTTACTTTGCCATGGTATTTTGACCCCCCTGCGGTATATTGAACCCCTTACTCTAGACCTTTAATTTCAGAAATTCTGGCAATTTGAACTTTTTTATGTAGTTAAAATACACCAATAAGTAGTTTGTATGTATTAATCTTGCTGGAAAAGATATTTTGAAAATTTTACTTTGGCATGGTATTTTGACCCCCTGCGGTATATTGAACCCCTACTCTAGCCATTAATTTCAGAATTTGCAATTCGAACTCTTTTATGAAGTTAGAATACACAATAAGTAGTTTGTTGTATTAACTTGCTGGAAAAGGTATTTTGAAAATTTTACTTTGCCATGGTATTTTGACCCCCTGGGTATACTGAACCCCCTACTCTAGGCCTTTAATTTCAAAATCTGGCAATTCTAACTCTTTTATGTAGTTAGAACACCAATAAGTAGTTTGTATGTATTAACTTGCTGGAAATTATTTGAAAATTTTACTTTGCCATGGTATTTTGACCCCTGCGTATATTGAACCCCCTACTCTAGGCCTTAATTTCAAAATCTGGCAATTTACTCTTTATGTATTAGAATCACCAATAATAGTTGTAGTTTTTAACTTGCTGGAAAAAATTTTGAAAATTTTATTTTGACCCCTGCGTATATTGAACCCCTACTCTAGCCATTAAAAAAATTGGCAATTTTTCTTTATGTAGTTAAATTTACCAAAAGTGTTTGTATGTATTAACTTCTGGAAAAGTATTTTAAAATTTACTTTGCCATGGTATTTTGACCCCCTGGTATATGAACCCCTACTCTAGCATTCAAAATTCTGGCAATTTACTCTTTATGTAGTTAAATCACCAAAAGTAGTTTGTATGTATTAAATGTGAAAAGATATTTTAAAATTTTACTTTGCCATGGTATTTGACCCCTCTTTTTACCATGATAATTATCAAAATACAATTCATATTTATGTATTAAATACCAATAAGTAGTTTGTTGTATTAACTTGCTGGAAAAGATATTTTGAAAATTTTACTTTGCCATGGTATTTTGACCCCCCTGGTATATGAACCCCCTACTCTAGGCCTTTAATTTCAAAATCTGGCAATTCAACTCTTTTATGTAGTTAAATTCACCAATAAGTAGTTTGTATGTATTTAACTTGCTGGAAAATATATTTTGAAAATTTTACTTTGCCATGGTATTTTGACCCCTGATATATTGAACCCCCTACTCTAGACAATTCAAAAATCTGGCAATTTACTCTTATATGTAGTTAAATACACCAACAAGTAGTTTGTATGTATTAAACTTGATGGAAAAGATATTTTGAAAATTTTACTTTGCCATGGTATTTTGACCCCCTGCGGTATATTGAACCCTACTCTAGACCTTTAATTTCAGAAATTCTGGCAATTTGAACTCTTTTATGTAGTTAAATACACCAATAAGTAGTTTGTATGTATTAAACTTGCTGGAAAAATATTTTGAAAATTTTACTTTGCCATGGTATTTTGACCCCCCTGCGGTATATTGAACCCCCTACTCTAGGCCTTTAATTTCAGAATTCTGGCATTTGAACTTTTTATGTAGTTAGAATAACCAATAAGTGTTTGTATGTATTAAACTTGCTGGAAAAGATATTTTGAAAATTTTACTTTGCCATGGTATTTTGACCCCCTGCGGTATATTGAACCCCTACTCTAGCCTAATTTCAAAATCTGGCAATTTAACTCTTAATGTATTAAATACCCAATAAGTAGTTTGTATTGTATTAAACTTGCTGGAAAAGATATTTTGAAAATTTTACTTTGCCATGGTATTTTGACCCCCCTGCGGTATATTGAACCCCCTACTCTAGGCCATTAATTTCAAAATCTGGCAATTTACTCTTTTATGTAGTTAGAATTACCAATAAGTAGTTTGTTGTATTAACTTGCTGGAAAAGATATTTTAAAATTTACTTTGCCATGGTATTTTGACCCCTGCGTATATTGAACCCCTACTCTAGAATTCAAAAAATCTGGCAATTTAACTCTTTATGTAGTTAAATACACCAACTAAGTAGTTTGTATGTATTAAAATTGATGGAAAAATATTTTGAAAATTTTACTTTGCCATGGTATTTTGACCCCCCTGCGTATATTGAACCCCTTACTCTAGACCTTTAATTTCAAAAATTCTGGCAATTTAACTTTTTATGTAGTTAAATACACCAATAAGTAGTTTGTTGTATTAACTTGCTGGAAAAGATATTTTGAAAATTTTACTTTGGCATGGATTTGCCCCCTGCGGTATATTGAACCCCCTACTCTAGGCCATTAATTCAAAATTCTGGCAATTATCTTTTATGAAGTTAGAATACACAAATAAGTAGTTTGTATGTATTTAACTTGCTGGAAAAGGTATTTTGAAAATTTTACTTTGCCATGGTATTTTGACCCCCTGCGGTATACTGAACCCCTACTCTAGGCCTTTAATTTCCAAAAATCTGGCAATTCTAACTCTTTTATGTAGTTAGAATTCACCAATAAGTAGTTTGTATGTATTTAAACTTGCTGGAAAAGATATTTTAAAATTTTACTTTGCCATGGTATTTTGACCCCCTGCGTATATTGAACCCCCTACTCTAGGACAATTCAAAAAATTCTGGCAATTTGAACTCTTATATGTAGTTAAATACACCAACAAGTAGTTTGTATGTATTAAACTTGATGGAAAAGATATTTTGAAAATTTTACTTTGCCATGGTATTTTGACCCCCCTGCGGTATATTGAACCCCTTACTCTAGACCTTTAATTTCAGAAAATTCTGGCAATTTAACTCTTTTATGTAGTTAGAAATTTACCAATAAGTGTTTGTATGTATTAACTTGCTGGAAAAGATAATTTTAAAATTTTACTTTGCCATGGTATTTTGACCCCCCTGCGGTATATTGAACCCCTTACTCTAGCCTTAATTCAGAAAGATTCTGGCAATTTAACTCTTTTTATGTAGTTAGAATACACCAAAAAGTAGTTTGTATGTATTAAACTTGCTGGAAAAGATATTTTGAAAATTTTACTTTGCCATGGTATTTTGACCCCCCTTGCGGTATATTGAACCCCCTACTCTAGCCTTTAATTTCAGAAATTCTGGCAATTTCGAACTCTTTTATGTAAGTTAGAATACACCAAATAAGTAGTTTGTTTAGTATTAAACTTGCTGGAAAAGGTATTTTGAAAATTTTACTTTGCCATGGTATTTTGACCCCCCTGCGGTATATTGAACCCCCTACTCTAGGCCTTTAATTTCCAAAAATCTGGCAATTCTAACTCTTTTATGTAGTTAGAATTCACCAATAAGTAGTTTGTATATGTATTTAACTTGCTGGAAAATATATTTTGAAAATTTTACTTTGCCATGGTATTTTGACCCCCTGCTGTATATTGAACCCCCTACTCTAGGCCTTAAATTTCCAAAAATCTGGCAATTCTTACTCTTTTATGTAGTTAGAATTCACCAATAAGTAGATTGTAGGTTTTTAACTTGCTGGAAAAAATCATTGTAAAATTTTATTTTGACCCCTGCGATATATTGAACCCCTTACTCTAGACCATTAAAAAAATTTGGCAATTTATCTCTTATATGTAGTTAATATACACCAACAAGTAGTTTGTATGTATTAAACTTACTGGAAAAGTTATTTTGAAAATTTTACTTTGCCATGGTATTTTGACCCTCCTGCGGTATACTGAACCCCCTACTCTAGGCCTTGCATTTCAGAAATTCTGGCAATACTTACTCTTTTATGTAGTTAGAATTCACCAATAAGTAGTTTGTATGTATTTAACATGCTGGAAAAGATATTTTTAAAATTTTACTTTGCCATGGTATTTTGACCCCCTCCCCTTTTTTACCATGGAAAATCAATTAGATCAAAAAAACAATTTACATGGGAATTTACTTGTAAATATCTGTAAGTCCTCTCAAATGAGAATTGTGAATGGAAGATTCCTTGGTGACTCACTTGGCTACTTCACATTTTATAATAGTAATGGTAAGAGCACAGTAGATTATATGTTGACATCACAGAATTTATTTTATACCATCAATAACTTTATGGTAAAACCACCTACTGATCTATCAGATCATTGTTTAATAGCATTGAATATTTTTAATTTTAAAAATTCTAAAGAAATAGATAAGGAAGAACTATGGTCCCTTCCTGGTAAATTTAAATGGGCGGATCAAAGTAAGGACATTTATATTGATGCTTTATTAGAAGAAAAGAGTGTAGAAGACATTCTATCTTTAAACAAACTAATTGATGATAATAATTTTAATGATATTGACTTCTTAGTGAACAAAACTAATGAAATCTATTTAGAAGCTGCAAAAAAATCAGTTTCTTTTAAAGCAAATTTAAAAAAATCCATAATGCAAAGACACACAAAAAAAGCAAAACCTAAAAAAGTATGGATGTCAAATGATTGCTTACTCCTTAGAAAAGAAGTGCATTCCCTTGGAAATAGATTAGCTAAAGCCCCTAATAATAATGCATTAAGATTAACTTATTGCAACTGTAAAAGAGAGTACAATAAATTGAAAAATAAATTAAAAAAGGATTTTTTTCATTCCTTGATAAAACAAATAAATGAGATAAACCCAAAGAACACCAAAGAATTTTGGGGAAGCATTAATAATTACAAAAAAAAGAATAATAACTGTGAGCCTGCTATTTCTGCCAAAGAATGGGAGATTCATTATAAAAATTTACTTGCTTCAAGTAATAATGATAAGACTGATACAAATCAAAATATAGAGAACAAAAATCAAAACTTTTCTAATACATCCCTTAATGTCCCTATTACATGTAAAGAAATCAAAGACTGCATTAAGAAGCTAAAAAAGGGAAAATCTGGAGGTCCTGATTTAATAATTAATGAATTTCTAAAGGTGGGGTCAAACACACTAGTTTTACTTTTAACAAAACTTTTTAATAAGATACTTAACTCAGAAAAATTCCCAAAAATTTGGAACATTTCTCTATTGACATCAATTTATAAATCTGGTGACCCATCTGATTGTGGGAACTATAGAGGTATAAGCATTACAAGCTGTCTTGGTAAAGTCTTTACATCCATTTTACAAAAACGACTTAGTGATTTTCTTGAAACACATAATTTATTATCTTCAAATCAAGGTGGTTTTAGAAAAAATTACAGAACTGTAGATCATGTCTTTATCTTAAAAACAATAATAAACAAATATTTGTTTAAATGTAAAAAGAAACTATATGTGTGTTTTGTAGATTTTAAAAAGGCTTTCGACAGTGTCTGGAGATCAGCTCTGTTCTTAAAATTACAAAATAAAGGAATACAAGGCAAATTTTATAATATACTGCATGACATGTACTCTAATACCTTATATTCATGTAAATATCAAAATATGTTTACCAAGCCTTTTCTTGCTAATCAGGGTGTCAAACAAGGTGACAGTTTAAGTCCAACTTTATTTAATATATTTGTTGATGACATAGGAAAATACTTAGATACAAACTTAACTAGTGCAGTTAATTTAAATGGTCAAAAAGTGAACCATTTATTGTATGCAGATGATTTATTGTTGATATCAGAATCTGCAGATGGTCTCCAGAACTCTCTTGATTCTTTACAAAAATATAGTACTGAATGGAAACTGGACGTGAACCTTAAGAAAACAAAAATTATAATTTTCTCTAAAATTAAAGTAAATAAAGAAAACTTTTACTTTTATTACAGCTCTAATGCAATTGAAATTGTTGATTGTTATAAATACTTAGGAGTTGATTTTCATAGCTCTGGAAAATTTATACAGGCAGTGTCAAGCCTCTCAGATAAAGCTAAAAAAGCATATTTTGCATTGAAGTCAAAACTACCATATAGTGAAAATTTGTCTGTTAAGACTTGGCTCCAGCTTTTTAATTCAATGATAACTCCTATTTTAACTTATGGATCAGAAGTATGGATATCAGAATTCAAACCAAATTTTGAAGCATTAGACAAAAGTAAATTAGAAAAAACACAAAACTCCATATTTAAAAACATACTTGGGGTTCATGGAAAGTCTTCCAATCTAGCAGTGCGGTGTGAATTGGGCACTTTACCCATTAGCATTAAATGTTATCAACTTATGTTTAAATATTATGAGCGTCTCAGTAATATTGGTGAACGGTCTGGTGGTCCGCATGAAATTCTCAAAGCTGCTTTTGAAGTGGACAAAACTCTCACAAATAAAGAAAATTCATGGTCTTATAAACTATCTGAATTAATGAAATATATTGGAATATCCTTTAACAAGCATTGTAATATTAATTTCAAACAGAAACTAGAAGATTTTTACAAAAATAAAATTATTTTTGAACTTTCTAAGATAAAAGATGGAAACTGTGGTAAACTTTTATTTTTTAGTAAAATTTATACTAAATTTAAACAACAAGAATATTTAAATTTTAATATTCCTAAATACCTTAGAAAAAAACTCACTAAATTAAGAATAAGTGCACACTCATTAGCAATAGAAACTGGGAGGTATGCAAGACCAAAAATACCATCTAATGAGAGATTTTGTAAATTTTGCACAGAAAAAATTGAAAATGAGATTCATTTCTTGATTGAATGTCCGCAATATAAAAACATTAGATCTAAATATATAAAATAAATGATATTAATTCAAATAATTTGGATGAAAATTTTACCAAAATGTTAAATCCTATGTCTGAAAAGGAATTAAAATCTATTTGTATGTATATTGAAGAAGCTCTTGATTTGAGAGACCACCATACCGTTTCATCAGATAATAATCTTTTACAGTAGTTTGTGCATATACATATATATATATAAATATCTTGTATTGTGTGTTTTAAGTAAATATACGAAAATCTATAATAATACTGAAATATAAGTCTATGGTATCAATATCAGTCTATAATGTATTTGTATACATAGAATTGGCTCATGACTTGTTACATGAATCTTTATTTCATTTATATGTTGTTTTAATATTATAATTGTCTGTATTTGGATCACGCCTCTATTGTGCTCTTTCCAATAAAATATTGAATTGAATTGAATTGAATTGAATATATATACATATGTTATAATTACAAATAATTAAAGCATTCAAGCTACATATGGTCTAGTTATGATGTGTCAATAAGTATTTTGAATGACATTTTGTTGGTAAAGATTTCAGAGCACTTATACCAAGCAAAGATATTTCTTTTAATTATAAAGCATGGAAAATGTACCTCCCCTTCTTGTATGAATGATTTTTTAATCTATGATAAGCTTTAGAATAATGTAAAATGTTCTAATATTCATCTAGGATGAAAAAAACAGGGGGGGTTCAATTTTCCATACAGGGGGGTTCAATTTACCATAGCGGTATTTTGACCCCGGGGTCAATTTACCATGGGGTTCAAAAAACCATATGACACCGGCAACCGTCTTCAATTTTTGTTTCAAGAAGGTGCCGACCCAGTCATAGAGGATCTAGATTCACCGCTCCTGTTACCAATGACAATACGAAAAAAGTAGAATAAAATGTAAGGGAAGAACTTAAAATGATGGCTTCTAGAAATTTAGCGAAAAATAAATTTCATTTTTGAAACCTTCGAAAATCATGTCTTAGAGGTAAATATTTTTCGATATAATAGCGATGATATGAAATTGCCAATCTATTCTATCAAAAGACAGAAAGAAAATAAAGAGAATTTTCTTGAAAATCATTTTGTTGTTCAAGATAAACAACCTTGAAATTAATTTCATTTATTTAGGCAGCAACCATTTGATTTTCTGGGTGGGGGGCTATGGTTTTTTTTTGGAAAAAAAAGTTTGTTTCCAGTTTTTGGAGAAAAAAATAATTTGTTTTTGATTCTGAGAAAAAAAAATTGTTTGTTTCACCCTCAGCTGCCCCTATATGTAATGCTAAAATTGAAAGAAAAAAATTGTTTTTGACTTGTCGCGAAAAAAATAGATTGTGGCGGAAAAAAAAATTTGTCCAGAAAAAAAAACCATAGCCCCCCCCCCCCCCCGAAAATCAAATGGTTGCTGCCTTACCGGTTAACTGACAAAAAATCTTTCTAAAATAATATATCGGTACCGGGACCACAAGCACTAGTCTCAGAAAAAGATCCTTTATACTTTAATATAGCAGGGTATATATTTTAAAGGTATATAGGAACTTAGACAAAACTTCTGAGACAATTGCTTGTGAACGGGACAGACCAAATATATTAAGCGGGTCACTGGTCTTTCAAAAAAGTGCCTTATACAAATATTTTTTACATGTTGTACAAGGAGTATTGTATGTGTAAGGATGCTTGTTACTCTGTTCCAAAATAACAAACTATTTATAAAAGGCTGTTCAACGGAACTAAAAAAAAAACAGAAAAAAGAAGGCCGGTTTTCAGATCATCCGTTGAAAAATTGGCGGGAAAGGAAATTATTCTCTCTGTGTTTTCCCATAAGATATTACAAACCTTAATTGATACGTTTTTTCTAGGAAAACACTCGGAAAAATAATCGAAACATTTTATGAGATTTGAAAAATTGTTATTAAACTATGAAAAGAAAGGTATGGGTCAGCAGGCATAATTTTTTAATGGCAATACATAGATAAAACCAGAGGATTCATAATACCTGACAAAAATAAGCTAACATATAATGCCGCTAGAAACGGCTTAAAAAGCGTTTAAGCCGTCCTGACAGGTGTTATTTCATGTTAGAAGATAATCTTGGAAACACAGACAGGCGAAAGAAAGGAAAAACATGGTTCAATACCGATGATCAATACCATCTACGATTACGAACTTACAAATTTAAAGTGTGTGATGCACTTCCCTGAATATAGATTTACAAAAGAAAAGAACTATAACTCTGTTTATAAATAAATATATGTAAACACCGCCAAATTTGAAATCGTTGTTCTGAGATGTACTAATGTCATAATAAAGATTGTTTATTCTACTGAAACTCACGTGGCCACGACGTACTTTTCCGTGGCCACGAATGGCCACGATTTACTTCTCCGTGGGCTGGCTACGACTTAAGTTATGAGGGGGGATAGGACCTTTATCGGGACTCCGGGATCGGGTGTTTTTAAGCTCGGGATTTCGGGATTGACCCTTTCGGGATCCGGGAATAGGTTTTTTTCGGATTTTGGGACATCGGGATTAACTTTATTTAAATTCGGGACCTCGGGAATTCGTTTTTTTTAAGTCCGGGATTTCGGGATCAGGACCCCTCCTATCCCCCCTCAGTTATCCGTGGCTTCATGAAACCCAATTTAGATATTTGTATAGAGATGTTTATATATGCTAGTATTGGCAATAATGGCTATGTTGTGTGTGTGTGTTCGGGGGAGGGGGGTTCAGATAATCCTTTCTATAATTATATATCTTTTATTTTTTACTATTTCACTTTATTCTTGGGGGGGGGGGGGGGGGGTCATTCTTTATCCTTTGATCTCTACTATATTTGTCCTAAACATGCGTGAAATATTTGCCACTGGTCATTAGGCAACCAAAAAAACAATCAACGTATTCTTTATATTTCATCCTTTCTTTATTATGTTATTTATATGTTTGGTCCCGCTCCTTATCTATTTTTTGCACATTATTCTCTCTATGTAAACCCCATTCATGTCCTGATAAATGGTAACTCATGCTTAACATGATGTGTGGTAATTAAAAGAATAAACATATTCATATAAAAATTTACTGTATGTTTGGACTTATAGATGAGGGGAGGACAGGGGGTACCCTTCTCCCTTCTCCCACCCCTCTTCTCCTTTCTCCTACCCCTCTTCTCCTTATTTTATTATTTTTAATTTACAGGAAAAAAGAGAGATATTTTATTTTTTCATATTTTATTTTTTTCTCCAACTTTTTCTCCTTTCTCCCAGCCTTCCTCTCCTTTCTCCTACCCCCTTTCTCCTTTCTCCTACCCCCTTTCTCTCTGTCTCCCTTACCCTGTCCTCCCCTCATAGATAGATGTCATAGGTTTAGATCATATGTACCTTGATAAAGTAGGACTTAGTAAGACATTCGTGGCCACGGAAAAGTAATTAAGTCACGAATTAGTAAATCGTGGCCACGAATAAGTTATTCCTGTCCAAGACTGACAGTTTTTTCTCTAGAGCATAGAATGACCCAAATAAACTGTCATAGTATAATCAGATGTATTGATTATAAGTAACACTGGTTTTTGTCCGCATGCTTCATACCTTGTTTGCAGATACGTATACCTTATGTCTTATGTGATCTTATGTTACGAAGTTTCCGTCTGTCATTGTTCAATGTCCTTGACCTCATTTTTATAGTTCAGTGACTGCTTGGATATTTTTTTTTTGTAATGTGAATTTCTAACTTATTATGTTTATTGAATATAATGCACATTTGTACCCATATGGGTTGAAGGCAAACATAAATCAACATAGTAATTTTACAATACATCATACAGAAAGAACCAAACATTATATACATATATGTATCTATCATGCAGTTGTTGAGTCCACCCTCCTCAGTGACCATGACTTTTAACAAATGAAGCAGCATACTGCATTATTGACGGACAAGAATTATGAGTAATGGGATAACTCATCTCATCTTGACCTCATTTTCGTAGTGCATTGGTCAATGTTAAGTTTTGGGGTTTTGGTCTGGGTTTTTTTCAAGTACTCTAAGCAATAGATCAATTATAATTGGTGTATGGTGTTAGTATCATCTGACCTTGACCTCATTTTCATAGTTCATTGATCAATGTGAAGTTTTTGTGTTTTAGTCTGTTTTCAAATCTTAAAAGTAATAGGTCAGCTATATTTGGTTAATGAAATAATTGTAAGGTGTACATGTAGACTATCTGGTAGGTACTATCTGACCTGGACCTCAGTTTCATGGCACAATGGTCAATGATACATTTTCGTAATTTTGTCAGTCTATCAAATACTATATGCAACAGGTCAACTATATTTGGTGTATTCAATGAATGTGCGGTGTACATGTCTATCTTAACTGGTTCATATGTACATAACCTCATTATCATAGAACATTACTAATGTTAATACTGAGTTGCACTCATTGTAAGTTATACTGATTTGTCCTTTATAAGTTCGATTCAGTTGTACTCATAAGTTATACGGATTTGTATGTTCTTACATTAAACTGCGTTGTACTCATCATCCATAAGTTTAACTGATGTGTCCGTCTATAAACAACTAAATTTAACTCAGTTGTTATCATCAAAGGTTTATTATACTGATTTGTCTGTTCTTAAGTTAAAATGAGTTAGTTGAAGTGATTTATCTGTTCTTACGTTATACTGAGTTGTACTCATCATTCATGAATTATACTGATTCATCCGTCTTTTGTATTAGTTTTTCTTAGTTGTACTCATCCTAAGTTGTACTGATTTGTCTGCTCGTATGTTATTAATGAGTTGGACTCATGATAATTTATACTGAATTGTCTGTTTATACATTATACTGAGTTGTACTTATCATTCATAAGTTACACTAATGTGTCTATTTATCAGTTAACTCAGTTGTACTCATCATAAGTTATACTTATTTGTCTGTTTATCAGTTATACGATCTTAAACTTAGTTGCACCCATGATAATTTATACTGAATTGTCTGTTTATAAGATTTACTGAGTTGTCTGTTTATAAGTTATACCGAGTTTTCGGTCTATACGTTATACTGAGTTGTCTATCATTCATAAGTTATACTGATTTGCTATCATTCATAAGTTATACTGATTTGCTATCATTCATAAGTTATACTGAGTTGCTATCATTTATACGTTATACTGAGTTGATATCATTAATAAGTTATACTGATTTGTCTCTTCATCAGATTAACCCAGTTGTACTTATCATACGTTTAACTGATTTGTTTAATTCTCAGTTGTACTTCTCGTAAGTTATACTCATCATATGTTTTACTGATTTGTCTGCTCATACACCGATTTGTCTGTTCATAAGTTATACTGAATTGTACTTATCACTGCCGTTTTACTGAATTGTCTGTTCCTTAGTAAAAGTGAGTTGTACTCGTCATAATCTATACAGTTTTGTCTGTTCATAATTAATACTGCCTTGACCTCACTATTCACAAATTACACTGATATGTCTGTTTATATGTTTTACTGAGTTCTACTCATCATTCATAAGTTATACTAATTTGTCTGTTTATAAGTTTTACTAAGTTGTACTCATCATAAGTTACACTGATATGTCTTTTCATACATTATACTGAGTTATATTTATAAGTGATGTGCATAAGTTACACATATTTGTCCCTTTATCAGTTTTACTCAGCTGTACTTATTAGTTACTGATTTCTAAGTTCATAATTTAGACTGCACTGTACTCCTCGTTAGTAATACTGCTCATACGTTATACTGATTTGTTTGTTCTTATGAGAACATACTCACCCCTTCTTGTCCAATGAAAAGTCAGTTTTTTTCCTCTAATTTGCATAGTACATTGCTTTCCATGCACTATGAAATGCTATACACGAATGACTTTTCATTTAAGAATTGAATGCTCTTTTTTGTAATTTATTGGGGTGTAAAAGCGTTGACCGAAGTACATTTTGTGCGCACGGTCAACGCTTTTACAACCCTATAAAGTTACAAAAAAAAAGCATTCAATACTTATAATTACATTTTTACCTATAGGATCATGAAACACGCCTTTTATCGAGTTTTTATTTCATTTACCTGTGCACTTTATTGTGGGACCTCGTATCATCATGAATGAAAAGTTGCCTTGTGTACAGAGGCAATTTTTTCTTGGTAAAAAAAAGACTACAGATTGAAGATGAAAGAGAAAAGATTAAAACAAAAATATTTTGAATTTTGCAAATTTTCTAATGGTTCACATATATAGATTAAACAAAACAAAAATAAAATTAGGGGTAAGGATGTAGGTAAAATAATACTTATTCAATTTATATACCTGACATTAGAGTGAATTTTTTTTCTTTCAAGAAAAAAATTTCAGACTGCTAAGGCAAAGGATTTTTGTTCTTCGGAGACTCACAATACATGTAAATTTATGAATAAAAAGTAACAAATTCAAATATTTATACAGTAAGTTTTAAAATTATAAACAAATATCAAATTTCAAAAAGGGATTTATCTAACATTCTGTGCTTTTTATAATAAAAAAAATCTCAAGACATATAAGTATTAAATTTTACCTGAAGAAGAAGAAAAACAATTTATCCTTTTGGCCTCATAAACTATGTCAGTGCTATTTCATTCCATCCATTGAATTGATCATTGTCTATGATTTACATTAACATTTTAATTCATTATAAAAAGTGAACTCTTATTTAGGTTTGAATATTGCAATGGGAAAGGGTAATTTTGTAAGTCACTCGAAAGTGTGAATATGTTCTAAATTGGTCATGTTTAATAAGTTATACTGAGTTCTACTCATCATTCATAAGTTATACTGAGTTCTACTCATCATTCATAAGTTATACTGATTTGTCTGTTTGCAAGTTTAACTCAGTTGTACTGATCATCAGCTACACGGATCTGTGTGTTTAAATGCTTTTACAGTTGTACTCCGTCTATAAGTTTACTCAGCTGTACTCATAATAAGTTAGACAGTATGTGTCTATTCATAAGTTATACTGGGTTGGACTCATTATCATTTACACTTAATTGTCTGTTTGTAAGATATACTGAGTTGTTCTCATCATAAGTTATACTGAACTTTCTGTTTATAAGTTATACAGAATTGTCTGTTTATAAGTTATACTGAATTGTCTGTTTATAAGTTATACTGAATTGTCTATGAGTTATACTGAATTGTCTGTTTATAAGTTATACTGAATTGTCTATGAGTTATACTGAATTGTCTGTTTATAAGTTATACTGGTTTGTCTATGAGTTATACTGAATTGTCTGTTTATAAGTTATACTGGTTTGTCTATGAGTTATACTGAATTGTCTGTTTATAAGTTATACTGGTTTGTCTATGAGTTATTCTGAATTGTCTGTTTATACGTTATACTGGTTTGTCTATGAATTATACTGAATTGTCTGTTTATAAGTTATACTGGTTTGTCAATGAGTTATTCTTAATTGACCGTTTATTAGTTATACTGGTTTGTCTATGAGTTATACTGAATTGTCTGTTTATAACTTATACTAGTTTGTCTATGAGTTATACTGAATTGTCTGTTTATAAGTTATACTGGTTTGTCTATGAGTTATACTGATTTTCTGTTTATAAGTTATACTGGTTTGTCTTTGAGTTATACTTAATTGTCTGTTTATAAGTCATACTGGTTTGTCTATGAGTTATACTGAATTGTCTGTTTATAAGTTATACTGGTTTGTCTATGAGTTATACTGAATTGTCTGTTTATAAGGTTATACTGGTTTGTCTATGAGTTATACTGAATTGACTGTTTATAAGTTATACTGGTTTGTCCATGAGTTATTCTGAATTGACTGTTTATACGTTATACTGGTTTGTCTATGAGTTATACTGAATTGTCTGTTTATACGTTATACTGGTTTGTCTATGAGTTATACTGAATTGTCTGTTTATAAGTTATACTGGTTTGTCTATGAGTTATACTGAATTGTCTGTTTATAAGTTATACTGGTTTGTCTATGAGTTATTCTGAATTGACTGTTTATATACGTTATACTGGTTTGTTTATGAGTTATACTGAATTGTCTGTTTATAAGTTATACTGGTTTGTCAATGAGTTATACTGAATTGTCTGTTTATAAGTTATACTTGTTTGTCTATGAGTTATAATGAATTGTCTGTTTATAAGTTATACTGGTTTGTCTATGAGTTATTCTGAAGTGACTGTTTATACGTTATATTGGTTTGTCTATGAGTTATACTGAATTGTCTGTTTATAAAGTTATACTAAATTGTCTATGAGTTATACAGAATTGTCTGTTTATAAGTTATACTGAATTGTCTGGGAGTTATACTGAATTGTCTGTTTAAAAGTTATACTGAATTGTCTGAGTTATACAGAATTGTCTGTTTATAAGTTATACTGAATTGTTTATAAGTTATACTGAATTGTCTATGAGTTACACTGAATTGTCTGTTTAAGAGTTACACTGAATTGTTTATAAGTTATACTGAATTGTCTATGAGTTATACTGAATTGTCTGTTTATAAGTTATAATGAATTGTCTATGAGTTATACAGAATTGTCTGTTTATAAGTTATACTGAATTGTTTATAAGTTATACTGAATTGTCTATGAGTTATACTGAATTGTCTGTTTATAAGTTATACTAAATTGTCTATGAGTTATACAGAATTGTCTGTTTATAAGTTATACTGAATTGTTTATAAGTTATACTGAATTGTCTATGAGTTATACTGAATTGTCTGTTTTATAAGTTATACAGAATTGTCTGTTTATAAGTTATACTGAATTGTCTGTTTATGAGTTATACTGGTTTGTCTATGAGTTATACTGAATTGTCTGTTTATGAGTTATACTGGTTTGTCTTTTTAGTTTTTCTCATGTGTACTCATTATTATACTGAGTTTTTTATTCATAAATTAGAGCTCCAGGTGATATGAAATCTTATCATATACTTAGACTAAATAACATATGATTTTTACTGTATGATAATAGCATTAAATTAACGTAAATTTCATATTTTTCAAATTGGTGCTTAGCGGGCTGATATAAAAAGTTTATCACATGCCTTTCCGTAACGTTATCGCATGGCATTCCGGTGATACTCGGCAAATTCCGGAAAATACACCTCAATGCTAAGTTTTCAGTGAAAAACCTTACAAAGTAGTGTACAAAACAATTATTTGGATACTGGAATGTATATTGTGTAAAATAATACACACACAAAATGCAAAAAAACAACCAAACAAATTATTAAATAAATGCATTTAACCATTTTTTAAAAGTTTCAAACATAATTTAAAAAGTTACTTTAAAAAAAGTTTACTTTTCCAACCAGTGTTCATTATGTATATTGTTGAATTATTTTTTTTTGTCGATTCGTCCATATTCAAATGTTTTTCTTCTCTGTTGAGGCACATGATAGAAAGATTTCATATCGAATGTACTTAATTTGGGGTCCGACGTCCGTGAACTTTTCACTCTTTGAACTTCTATTTGGGAACCACGTAAAAGGATCAATATATGTATCTGTTATTTTTCTCCATTGTTGAAGCATATGATAAAAAGATCATAACATGTAATTTTTCATATCGCATGTATTATCAGCCCTCGGTCAATATCAACCCTCGAGCCATGCGGCTCTTGGGCTGATATTGAACCTAGGGCTGATAATACATGCGATATGAAAAATGCCATGTAATAATCTGATATTATTACCCACACTCTGCCAAGCCAGTTTAATGACACAGTTAATAATTCAAGGTTTATTTTCGAATATCAAAATTGTTTATCACAGTCAAAGATACACCAAAAAGTTAAATGGTGCAAAGATATAAAACTATACAAAAACATGTAAAATGCTAAAATTAAGACTTATACCATTAAACTATAATTCTGATCTTTACTTGGTGATATCGACATACATAATAACATTTTCTAAACAGTTAAAATAACAATTGAGAGGTTACACAATGTGAATATCTGATTCAAACTCTATTTTACCTAACCATTAAACATTTTAAGTAAAGCTGAAAGTGTCTGACCTCATAAGTTCAAGTACATGTATGTTAATATCATGAAAACTTATAACATAATGTTCTTTTCTAATAAAAAATATCATATGAGTATATTTTCAGTTAATAAATTGTTATTTTTAAACAAAATTACTTCCTGATTGCATTTCAGTGAAAAAAGTATTGACTCATCGACAAAATAATTTCCTGATTGCATTTCAGTGAATAAAGTATTGACTCATCAACAAAATTACTTCCGGATTCTATTTCCATATCACTTAATTTCGGAACTGAAAAATCATATATCTGACAAGTGCACAATTAATACAGGTTATTGTATTGTCTATATAAAAATATAACAAGAATAGTAAAACAAATGAGGCACATAAAAAAACTGTCCTTATTAAATCATTTTACAAAGAGCAACATTGGAACCATGGTGAATTTATATATACCCGTAGCTAGGGGGTTCGGACAACCCCCCCCCTTGAAAACAAATAAGCACTGTTAAAGTCAACGTTCTGTTCGAATTGTGACTGTTAAAGTCGAGTTCATGGGTCCAAATAACCCCATTTGCATGGTTTTATACTAGTAATTTTTGGGGGCCTTTATAGCTTGCTGTACAGTGAGCCAAGGCTCCATGTTGAAGATCGTACTTTAACCTATAATAGTTTACTTTTATAAATTGTGACTTGGATGGAGAGTTGTCTCATTGGCACTCATACCTCATATTCTTATATCTACAAATGTAATAATTTTCCAACTGATATATGATATTTGTTTTATGAAAAAACATTGTTTACCAACTTTGGGCAAATTTATTTGACATGAAATTTTAACTGGAGATGAAAAAAAGATACTGTATTGATAGAGGCATAATTCAGTGGGGTTGAATTCAACTACTGATACTCATATATATAATTGCTTCATAAAATTATTATACTACTGATAGTCATATAAAATTGATTAAAAATATTATACTACTGATAGTCATATAAAATTGCTTTAAAAAGTATTGTATTATTGAGTCATTCATAATTGCTTAAAAATAATAAAATTGGGGGCTAATTAATGGCCTTAAAAGTACATTTATCTTTAAAAAACAAAATATTGGTCCCTTCTTCAAACAAAACATTTGATTATGCTAGTACAATATGAATACAATTTGATTCTACTTTGAACACATAGTATTTGATGCATTGCAAAAAATGATAAAATATTGTGTACCAATCAGCACAGTAATGTATCTGTTATTGGTCATATCAATATAAGATCAAATATGTTAAATATAGTTGGAAATAAGACTGGCAATAAGAACCATGAGATTTCTCTATATATTTTTTAGACTTCAATTACTGTTTAGAGTCGGTCTTAAATTTTAAAATTCAAAAATTCTATGTATCCACTCAGCTAATTGCTAACATATCCCAGGAGCAATAGTGCAGGCACAATTCATATGGAATAAAAATATGGAAAAGAAAATGGTTCAATTATACTGTCTTACTTTGTCATGTGAATAGATACTAAAAAATGAAGTGATTGTCTATTTAAAATGCAATATTTTGTACATTAATACCCTGCAATTGCCAACATACAGCAATGTAACATTATTAGTTACATAGTGTGCTAGTGACCTAATACAGTATATATGGGGTCAGTAAATACCATATGGAGTGAGAGCGAAGCTCGAAACCCCATATGGAATTTACTGACTTCATATATACCGTATTACGTCACTAGCACACTATGTTACAAATTTATCTTACCAACTATCTTAATGTGTAAAATTTAGACTAGTGACCTATCAAAATGAGCAAGTCTTCAATACAATTAGCATTAACATGATTAAGAAACTACTTCCTTTGATCCTACAAAAACAGATGACAACTTGTTAGATTTAAATGTGTTTTATGAATTTATTTCACTTAATCATCACTTTCTTCGTCTGTTGAAACCTTTAAGATTTTTTCTCAGTACTGTTTTGTTTTTCTAAAGGGACGTAACACCTCTACTAACCGTGTATGAAATAAGCCCCGCATCCTTATTACCTTCTATGGAATATAAAGGGACTTAACTCCACTACTAACCGTGTATGAAATAAGCCCCGCCTCCCAACTAACCTAATATTAAGTATACACGGTTTCCACGAGGACGCTTTTAACCAATCATATTCCTAGAAATGTATAGGGGGTTAGATAAAACAAAATATTTGGTAACAATAAATTAAATATAAATATTAATGTTTCCTAAGTGGATCCATCATCATACACATGGGTGTGCCACTCTGTACCTGAGGATTTCCTGTCCTGCATAATGCCAGAATACAAATGCACAAACAACAATTATATGCCACAATTGATGGCTTGATCCTACGAAGTCAAATACTCCTGAAATAATAAAGTTATAAGATATGTGTACTTTGTCAAATATCATTTGTGTTAACATTTTCATTTTTCTTACAATAAAAATATTATGGCCTCAGTATTGAAATAGCAACATCCTGATTTTTGAATGAAGGATCTCCAGATGTTGGTTTTTTTTGTGAATGTGAAAAAAATATCTTTTTACTTTTACTTTCATCAAGATGTCAGTTCTCTCGTGTCTGTACAGTACATTAATAGTTCAAGTGTCACAGATTCACAAAAAGCACTTAGATCTATTGATTCTACAGTGCTAATCCTTTCTCTGAAAAATGATCTGATTAGTTTAAATTGTTCTCAATGTATTATAAATCTATGAAAAGCATAACTATTAATTCAAAAAACCAAATTCTTTATTAGGTGGTTTATTTAGATGTTTATCATGTATCAATTTACATTTGTTCTAAGAATCAAACTTACCAGGATAAAATCTTTCAGGAAATTTACTTAGATACAATATTAAAGCTATCATTCCAAGGATATATATGGTTGTAACCTTTGGCACAAATAACTGCAAATAGAAGCAAATGTATACACATTATAAATATATCAAACAGAAACTTAAGATCATTTAATTAAAGGTGTAAAAAAAATGAAAAATTGATATTTGGTTCTTTGAATATAAAAAAACCACATGTTCATAAATAAAAACCTTTTGAAAAAAAAGAAGACAAATGAAATGCAACCCAATTGGATACAAAAGAGATACAAAAGACATTTAAGGTTCAACATGTGGTCTCTACAATAATTGACAAGTCTTTACATGATTGTTTTTAGATTTGTGACAAGGTCATAATTTCCCAAAGTTTTGCCACTATTTACAAAGGAAAAATGAAGTGATGCTTAGCTATAGCATCTAGTCATGTCTTGTTTAAATCATTTAATGAACTGAAAAGGCCCCTAGGAGACAAACAAAGGCATATGTGTATTTACAATGAGTTATTATGAAGACAACTTTTAAATTACCAAATGATTTAATAAGAACAAATTCATATAAGATGCTGAACTAATACTAAGTCTCAATTGTTGGATATATTTAAATCCTGTTTTTACCTGTACAATTTCTGCTGATGCACCATTTAACCAAATCCAGTGAATGGTAGGTATAATTCCATATCCTGCTAGTCCCATATAGATACCAATTCTCCACTTGGACCATCGGTGACTAAAGTAACGTGGGTGTAATTGTATAACCATCGTTGTTACTGTTAGTATTGTAATTGTTATTAAGTAAATATCCCTCCATATCTGTAAGAAAGTTTAAGATGATTTTTTTAAATAGTCACTCTAACAATATATAAGCTTCTTATAAAACTGGACTTGAATATATAACAATTTTTTCCCCATAAACATACTGATCAACCTATTGTCTTTCACATTGTAGAAATGACCCCTAAAAAATACATATATTTTTATATTTATGATTATCTCCCCTGGAATATAGCAAGCTAACATTAATTATTATTTGCTTGAAGTCACGCAGTTCATACAAACCAGTATGTTGACATGCCTTTCCAGAAACAAGAACCTGAACAGTAGGTGTCTGATAGTTAATGTTTCATAAGGTTTAGTTCTTCAATTATTGGTTTTGAAAGTACCGTAGATTTTTTGTATTTTTTGTTAAAATTATCAATTTGTCTAGACTGAATAAGACTAAAAAGATATTTGTTTGATTGTGTTTTGGAGATGAAACTCGTTAACTTACACCCTCTTTGTCAGTGTGTTAATCTTTTTGTAGTTGTATCTACAATACAATTATCAAGAAGGATTGTCAATGAAAAAACCTTCCATAAACTGTGGAAAACATTTATAACATTATTCAAAATTTTATGGTCAAAGCATATTACACTACATATCTCAAAACTCTGTAAAAAAATACATACAATATAAATTGTCATGGTAAAAAAAGGTGAAAGAAAACATCTATTTTAATTACTCACTGATAAACAATAAAAAGCATAATGTACTGCTGGTAGGTAGCAACCAATGACTCCTATAGATATTCCTGCTAAATCTACTGCTAACCATCGCTTACTGGCCTTCTCTGAGTGACAGGCAAACATGTGAAACCCTGCAGAACACAGCATACAAAACTGAAGAAAAAAATACAGTGGATTCAAATTTCAGATAATATAAAGGGGGAGAACATGAACTATAAAACAGATTACAGCATTTGTTCCAACAACACTCAACACTTCTGAAAAATAGTCATACAAAGAAACATAAAGAATGAACAAGACATAGTCCACATTATTTCACTTGGTAGAGTTTTAAAATAGCTTAGGATTATACCAGCTGGCAATGTCCACCCTGGGCTTTTAACATTATGGAATGTGAAGCTATATTTCTTAAACGTCATGTTCATATCATGTTATCTGAATAGACCACTTTCGAGTTCATCCGTCACCGGAAAAAAATCTTCAATTATGCACGTCTTTATGATGTCATTTACCAGATAGAGGGGATTGCCTGTATCCCTGCACTATTAACGTTCATCAAGCGTCTAAGTGATCGTCATTGTGCAGGAAAAACTAGAAATAAAGTTTGTTTTGTAAGTACTTAATCACAGCAGTGCTGATTGTAAATTATGAGAATTTAATTTGCCGAATAATTCGTTTATGGCATTATAGTTTTACTACCACTTGCTCAACAATGGAAAGGAAGTGACGATGCCCCTAAAAGCATGAATGATGTTCACTAAAACCAGAGTTTTTGACGGAAATGCATCGCACTTGAAAGTTGTCTATTGTTTTTGTTTCAACAGTGATGCTATAGTTTCTTAAAAAACTACATGTATTTGTGGAGGAAATTTGTACATGTATGTGGCATTATAGTGTTAAAAGGATATATTAATATGCTTACCTGATAACATATAAGTCCTAATGACACCATAACATGGTCTGTGTAAGATCCATGAAATCTTGGTATGTAGATTATAAATGTTATCATGTAACAATAAGTACAGAAATATGAAAAATCCACCTAAATGTGACCAAACATTAACTGTCTCATTATTCCATCTAAAAATACTGCAAAAAACAAAACATATTTTATTACCCTATATTCATTTGAAATTTACATTTTAAGACATTACACATGCTACAGCCTACAGACGAGGTTGTGTGTTAATACCTACATTGTAGTCATACAGTATACAGAATTATAAAGTGTCCCCGGTTTAAACTCCTTGTAGTGTGGTTATGTTTTTTTTCTTGGTTAGATTTTTTTGGGGGGACATTTGTTTAGTTTTTCAATGCTATCAATCATATTATTTTTTCAATATTTAGCACTATAAGGGAATTTTCATTCATAATAAAAAAAAAATTGTGATCTGCTGGACCAGAATATTTAAAAAAAAATATATATAACCAAGCTCAATTAATATGCAGTATTTACATCAAAGCAATTTATATGATTTATAATAACAATCATGATTTTCTAATAATCCTTTCAATTAGAATTTGATTTAAAATGAGTGTGAACATGTAGGGAACGAGTGGACCTATGCGCCAAGACATACGTAGGAGGTGCGAACATGTAGGGAAGGATTGGACCTATAATGCGCCAAGACAAACGTGGGAGGTGCGAATATACAGGGTGCAAACATGTATAGGATGCGAACGAACTTGATACCCCCTGGAGGTAAAATGGTCGTTCCCTTATTAAAAGTGAATTAGGGGAAAATGGTAAGTGGATTTTTTAGTTTTACTTATAAAAAAATTGCTCACCTCTTCAAACATAAATTAAAGGGAAGAGAAACCCTGTATCCACTGACAACATAAGGATTTCCCTGTAAAAAGTCTGGTATTTCACTGTACTTATACAAAGGTATTTCTCTTTCGGTTGCATCACAGAGCCCAGAGCTGCAAGCTTCATGCAAATCTGTGTCAATTTCTATATCCAAAACTGAATACGAATTGGAGGTGTGTACTGTTTGTCTGTTTTTGATGTTTTCAAAGTTTCCAAGTCGTCCCATCATTTGTGGTTTAAACTGTATAATGCCTCCTAACAGGAAACTAATGCTCCTTTTCTAAGCAAGCACCTGCATTTAAATGCACAGACTAACAGATCCTCCAAAAAATAAAACAAACCAGACTATTTCCGTTACTATGTACTATTTACGTCTCCAAAATAAAAGATTTTTGTAATAGTCTAATAACCAAAATGGACAAAAATATACCGACATGAACAATAACGTACCGAAATAAACAGCGGGATTCCAAATTGCCACCAAAATTATTATTTTGGAAATTGACTAATTTGGGACAGAATTATACTGAAATAAACTTCTGATATTATATATATAAAAAAAAGATAAGATATGACAAAATAATACCATTTTATTTTGATTCGGCAGCTTTAATAATTAAAAGATCTTAAAACTATACAACACAAGCTTTTTGCTGAATATAAGAAAGGCACTGGCTACGGTTACATGGAAATGTAACAATAATAAAAATATTATTGTTACATTGGAGACTAATTGCCGGAATGCAAAGTTGGGTAAGGAACCGATTAATTACGAATGTAACAATAATTATTGAGGCTACGGTTACATTGCGTTATTGTTACATGAAAAACAGCAATGTACACTAGATTGATTAAACTTCAATCTTCTATATAGTTTTGTTGCTTAATTCATGCATGTCTGCTAAATAATACCTGTTATAATAATAAATAATAAATATTATTATTCAACAAATGGTGTTTAAATTTGATGTTCTTAAAGATACTACTTCAAATTAGTAGTGCCAAAGGCGAAAAATATAGTTCAATGGTTTGTTGTTGAAAACTCGGGCTGAGAAAACTGTTCACTTTTAAGTATTTAACTGCACACCTACTCGTATTTCCGTCATTATACTTTGAACAAAAAATGAAGAGATTCCTATTACCAATTTTGTTTGAGTGAAAAATTTAAAACTTGCATGGGATGCGTTTGAAACGAAACTGAAACAATATCAAGACACAAATTTCATACTGCTATACAAACGCACTTACCAAAAATTGATACATCAAAAGCAAAGTTTGCTAACTGTGAATTAACACTGTGAACTTCTGTATACATGTATAAAATTGAGAATGGAAATGGGGAATGTGTCAAAGCGACAACAACCCGAACATAGAGCAGACAACAGCCGAAGGTCACCAATGGGTCTTCAATGTAGCGAGAAACCCCGCGCCCGTCGGAGGCGTCCTTCACCTGGCCCCTAAACAAATATGTATACTAGTTCAGTGATAATGGACGTCATACTAAACTCCGAATTATACACAAGAAACTAACATTAAAAAATCATACAAGACTAACAAAGGCCATGCAAAGGCTCCTGACTTGAGAAAGGCGCAAAATTGCGGCGGGTTAAACATGTTTATGAGATCTCATCCCTCCCCTATACCTCTAGCCAATGTAGAAAAAACAAACGCACAACACTACGCGTAGTTAAACTCAGTTTAAAAGATGTCCGAGTCCGATTTCAGAATCCATGGAAGACGTACCATAAAAAAATAAAAAAATTGTATGTTATACTTGTGTATGTATTGTAAATATAAGATAATGTCTTCAACTTTTATTATTTAGTACATATGACTAGTCCCATCGAACATTGCTGTTTTTCATGTAACAATAACGCAATGTAACCGTAGCCTCAATAATTATTGTTACATTCGTAATTAATCGGTTCCTTCTCCAACCATGCATTCCGGCATTTAGTCCCCAATGTAACAATAATATTTTTATTATTGTTACATTTCCATGTAACCGTAGCCAGTGCCTATAAGAAACTGAAACAGAACTACATCATGTACATAACATCAGCTAGTCTGGACTTTTGATAACATACTTATAAATAAACAAAAATGACCATATGAGCAACATTTTACGAGTGAAACAATAGGCACACAAAAAATAAGAAAATAGGTAAGAATCGGGATAAAATTTTATATCTTATACTTAGTAAACTTAGAAAAAAATTGTCTAAAATTGAAAAACATTTGAAGAAAAAACTTGAGATATTGCAGCGACTGGAATCAACGTGTCTTAATCTATGAATCGTATGTTAATTTGAACTGTAAGCTATACGTTATAACTCCCCAAGGTTTGCGTATCTCAGTCTTCAATTTTTGATGTTGTGTTTTGTGTAAAATTGATATTTATTTTTCTGTTTTTGCCATGTCATTGTCAGTTTATTTTCGACTTATAGGTTTGAAATCTCCTTGGTATCTATCCCCTCTCTTTTGTTATAATTCAATATTAAAAGTCACACCTGGACTTTCCCTACATCAGGGAGAGTCTATTCTGTAAAGACTGTCCCTGACTGCATCGAGAGCCCTTTCACTGCCTGTGCATCATCCTTTGGTCTCAAATTAAAATCAAACAATCCTTAGTATTACTAGTATACCCCAAAAAAAAATAATTAAAAAAAAATCATCACTACATTCAAACGTTCTACCAAATATTGTCTTTAAAATGAGCAACATTACTCTTATCACTACTAACGACAATTCCATTCATAGAACATCATTGTCATGGGACATCTCAAAGAACTTCCAACTTTCATTGACAGTTGACTTAAAAGTCATAAAACAGTTGGATTGACTGAGAACGCACCACACACGATAGATTGAGAGATGTAAAAATAAAAATTAAAACAGTTACATTGAGAGACGGACAGCATTGTAATCCGTCGGATTAAGAAACACACCAACCACAGTTAGATTGAGAGACAATCCCGATCAGTTGCATTGAGGACACATAAAACATTTGGAATGAGAGACCCACAAAGACAGTTGGAATGAGAAACACCACAGTTATAATTAAAAACAAATCACGGCAGTTGGATTGAGAAAAGCACCAAACCAGACCCATTGAGAGACACTACAGTGCAGTTTGATAGAAAGACGAACTTAAGCAATTGTCAGATCATAAGTAAATGTTTTTTGAGACAGAATTTTCTTATATTTTGCTAAAATGAAGATTTTACTATGCTTTTTTAAAAAATATAATAAAATGTGTGGGTCACTGACTGTGCTATTTTTCAAGCTATTAATCGTTAAAAATTGACTAAATTTGGTTAGTTTGTTCAGGAAAAAGCACAAAAGAGTGCATAAAAAAAATTCTATGAGATAGAATTTTGAAATAAATTGTGAGAAGAAAGATTTCATAATATGTTTTAGGAAAATAAAAAGAAAAGATGGTGTCACCGAACTTGTTTTCTTGCCACAAGTAAAAATTAAAAATTTCCCTATTAGCCCAGTATAAATTTTGTTATCTCCCCTGAAATGGCTCATTTGAAAAAAATAGTTTTAAAAACCAAAAAATTGATATTTGTAAAAATATTTTAATTAATATAATAATTAACAATTTTTCTATATATTAATAAACAGACTAACCATTAAATTGCAAATCTGTTTCCAAATTTGCTGATTTGGCCAAATAGCTAGACCGATTTTTTACTGTGATTGTACAATACAAGATGGCGGTATACCAAACCACTCTTAATAAGACACTGCAAATTACAATTGGATATATGTCATTACCTAAAAACATTGCCTTGTGATATTTATGTGTAATATGTAATATATCTGTTGTATATGTTGAAGAATTGAATAAAGATAAAAAAAAAAGTATATTAAGACAAGATTAAGAGACACACCATCAAAGATGGATCTAATTACTTTCAACGTAATTGATTAAATCATATTAACGATTACATCATTTCTCAAAGTAACTGATGTAATTAATGGTTACATTGGCAAGTAATCATGATTACATCTTACAACAATGAATTTCATTTCATTGTTGCAAATGAATTAAGGATTTATAACACTTATTTTGGAAAGGGTTTTATTTGATAACTTCAAACTTGTTTGATTAAATAAACAACAAAATTTCAAAACATATATACATGAACATTGTGTCAATGGTTATGTATGATCTGTTAAACTTTACCACCATTAATCATGTTGATCTCTGAATTATTTTGACTTCAATTTAATAGAGGTTTTTAAAAAGGTTTGTATTTTGTTTTTCTGACATCTTCAATACTACTGTGGATCGATGTATTTTCGTAGGTATTTATTTTTCGTGGGTTGAGGAAAGCTTGCACTTTTGGATATTTGAGTCGCGGTTTCGCAAATCTCTGCATACAAAGCCTATAGAAAATTTGTAATTTGGTGAACATTTGAATTCGTAGTTCACGAGTACCCACGGAACCCATGAAAATTGGAATTCAATAAATGATAATGAATCCACAGTATATGTATTTCAGGGTGCAGTTTCTAGTTTCTTTTAACACCATCCACTTTAATCCATAATGATACCTCTGTGCAGTGCCTTCATTGAAACGTTTTGCATACGAAAGTCTGTATCAGACTTAGTAAAATTTGTATCTAATTCAAAGGATATTCATGAGACTATCTGACTGGAATTTCACTGTAGTGTCCTTTCCTGGATCTTCGACGTGTATATCTTTGTGGGAAGCTTAATACCAAAATTTACAATAAAAGAGATGATTGTTCATTTCCTATTGTTAATTATCCTTTTTTAGATGATAAAATTCCCTTGTCACCATCTTATGGTGTTTATATATCTCAATTTGTTTGCTTCACTTATGCAGTTCACAATGTATTTGATTTTAACGTGAGAAATTGTTGTGTTACTGCCTAAAAATTATTACACCAAGGTTTTCCATAACACAAAATTTTATCATCATTACACTAAGATGATATTATTCGTAAATATAAATTAACATGCAGACACATTATACATTCAGGTATTCACATTAAATTTATTATGGTACTATTCTATACAAAGCTCAAAAATGATGTCATTCACCTCAAAACCTAACCAAACCGTTAGACAAACTTACTTAATATAAGGAATATAATTATGATACTGTTGTCAACTGATTAAAGGTGCCATTTTTTTCAATTCACTCATAAGGTCTGTATCAGAACTAAACACATTTATTTTAAAACAAGTTGTTTGCAGGATACCGATTATGTTCTTGTAATATATGATAGTATACTACTAAACCCCTAATAGGAGGGATTGTGCTTACATTGGACATATTTTAAACTGAGTTTTACTGTGCCTATGGCTGTGTACATTGGCTAGGGATATAGGGGAGGGTTGAAACCCATGCCAATCCTTACCATCTCTGTGGTATGGAAACTTGTGGTATAATTTCAGAGAGATACATACACTTAAACACAAGTTATTGTCTGGCAACTAGAAAAAGGCTTATTTGCGCCTCTTTTTGCCCCCTAATTCCTAAACTGTTAGGACCATATCCCCCAAAATCAATCCCTACCTTCCTTTTGTGGTTATAAATCACAAAACATGTTTAACCTCGCAGCATATTTACGTCTGTCCTAAGTCAGCAGTCTCTTGCCTTTGTTAGTCTTGTATATTTTTTAAATTTTGGTTTATTTGTTTTGAAGTTTAGTGTGATGTCTATTTCCTCTGATCAAGTACACACTTTTGTTAAGGGGCCAGCTGCAGCCTGCTTCTGGGTGCGTGATTTTTTTGCAGTATGTGTTGAAGATCAATTCATGCCTTGGACTGTTATATGCTCATTGGTCAGGTTGTTTTCTCTTTCACCTTCCCGTTTAATTTGCAATTTTATGGTTTTAAGCAACATTACACCTTTTCTTACACATAGTTAGTGCATCTTCTAACGGACATAACTATGATATAAACATTGTTTTACATCAAATGATAATAAATGGAGAAAAACTGAAATAGCCCATGGCTAGGTGATTTAATATTAAAATCGATATTTATAAACAAATAAAACATGAAGTTCATTTCAATTTGTACATTTAATTAAGACATGATGACTAAAAGTTATTATGGGACAAACAATGTTAAAATTCTCTTCGATGATATTTATCTGGATCATAGTAAGAGGTAACAACAACTCTGTTGGAGAACTTCCTTCCTGTCAAAGCTTGCTGTGCCTTCTGACAATCAATTATAGAATTAAACTCCACAAATATCTACAATGACAAGAATATTTTCAATATTTAGATAAATTAGGAAAAATGCACACATGTTCAGAATCTGTCAACAGACACACATATTTTGATCCCATCTTCATTATGTGTTTCAGACACTGTTTTGTGTTGGCTCTTATCACAACTCGATTTCGCTTTAAGCAGAATTTCTTAATCTAATTTGTCTCCAGTAATTTACTTGTCACTTAAAAAACAATAAAATAAACAGGGTTCAATGTAAATCATCAGTTAAGGTACTTATGGTGTCAAGAATGGCAAAAGTTTTTGACAATTTTATGCCAAATCATTTATTTTTTTTATTAAATCAAGGTGGTATACCTTTTTTTTTTCAATCCACCACTGAGTATAATACACATTAAACTTGTGTACAGGGGCGTAATAAAAGATATGACATAACTCACCTTTCCACATCCAGGAACATCCACTCCTTTGATTGGTCTTGGGATTTCCAAACTCCGCACCACACCATACTTCCCACATTCTTCTTTGACATCCTCCAAAATATCTGTTAGTTAAAAAGATTTCTAACATTAGTAAAATCTCTGAATTCTAAGGCATTAACCATATGTATTTTGCATGCATTTGTAAACATATGAAAAAGTAAAATATTTCATAATTGTATGAACAAAAGGTAAGATTTTTTAACTGTATGAATATAAACAGTGTAATTCTGCATGAACTGTTACACTGCTGGAGGATGATAATGATATAATGGATAGCTGCTGATTGGAAAATGGCAAATTAGATGCATATTCAGGATGAAAACATGTTAATGTGATATGAATTTAAACCCATCTTTGTACTTGACCTACGTGATGAACCTAGTTTTTAACATACTAGTTCGCAAGGTAACAGTCTTCAGGAAGAGACTCCAAGTCAACAAGTCTTTGCTCTCATTTTTAAATGTGGCATGCTTATAGACCAGTATATTCAATTTTCAAGTATTTGGTTTGACAGTTTTCAGACCTAAGACATCCTGCATTGATTTGGGAGCATTTGACCATAAGATTACTTCAAATTTTGATGTAGTATAATTACAAGAAACTCATTTTCATATTTACTTTAACAGAAAAAACATAGGTAATACAAAATGACTGTTATTAACAAGATTGTTGTATTCCATATTGTTTCTGCCTGCATCTAAATAAACCAAATCTAACCTTCATATTCTTCTTCATCCTCCAGTTCTTCTGGTGTTATCATATTCATCAAGCATAACACCTCTGTAGGAGGTCCAGCTCCTTGGGCAAGGTTAATACCTGGTACTTGTAACTGTACAGGCTATAAAAACAAGATGTTCAATGAAAATTGATGTACCACAAATAATAATGAATCCACACAATATAGATAATACAGTACAAAAACATTGATCTAAAGAAAAAAAAAAAGAATCCAAAGCACTAAGAAGGACTTAATTGTAGCATATTACTGAATTTTATCAAACATTTTAATATTTTCTTAACATAAATGAGGTCAATTCTTTTTAACTAATATTTAGTTAGATATAAGAAGATGTTGTATGAGTGCTAATGAAATGCTAGTATACTTCAACTTTGGAGAGAAAATTTGATCTAAAATTTCGTGTAAAGGTTCATTCTGGTTGAGTCTAATTACAACTCTTCCTTTACTTTCCGAGGGGATAGATATTGTACAAGATAATATAATGTTGCTTTTGGTCATTTCAGTTTCAGATTAATTATGTTTCACAGAAAGAAGATAATGCAAACTCACCATTTGTGCATTCATTTTACCAACACTTGCTCTCTGAACTATGACCTTCTTATCACCAAGCTGCATTCCATTCAATCCAGCACATGCCTGAAAAACACATTATAAATCATTAAACGAATCCAGAAACTAGTGACTGATTTACTGAAGATTATCTTGTATCTTTGCCTCTTTTTTAAAACGTAAGAATCCCCTTGATTTCAACTCCTAAACAGCAACAATGTAGGATTACACTTCATCATATTGAGGCCAAAAAAAAAATATCTCTTCAACTTCATTTCATAATTTTTTTTAGAAGAACAGAGTTCCAATGTCCCACTCATTGCACATATTTCATCTACCCAAGGTACAAGGGTACTTGTCTTTTGTTCTACAAGACTTCTTTAAAATATCTTTAAGAAATGAAGGCTTCAGAGCAAATGCAATGGGATTTCCATAATAATCGATTTCAAAGGGGCATAACTTGGTAATAATATTTGATCAGAACTTATTTTTGAAAGTGTCAGAGACATTGCTGATATAAGTTTAATAAAGTTCTGGCATGAAATTGAACTAATAAGAGGGATGGATAACAGTGCAATTTTCTGTATAATTTATAATTCAAATGTGTATAACTCTTTTAAATTTTTTTTGATTGGTACTGATTTTCAAACATCAGATATTTATAATAATATTATAATGTAAATTTTCAAAAAATCTGACAAAAATTGTATAATCTTTTAAATTCTTTTGATCAGCAGAGATTTTCAAACTCATCAAAGTCATTGCTGATATAAACCTATGAACTAAATTTAAGAAAAATCTGGAAAGAATTTTACATGTGAGAGCACAAACAAGACCAGACAGACACCCAGTATTTCTATGTTTTGTGTGGGACAAAAGTTGGTGTAGGCTCACAAGGATGTCAAATATCAGAGGAGAGGAGAGGGCATTTGCTAAATAAATGAAAACAGAAGAAGTTTATCACACTTATTATGTACCTCTCTCATAAATGCATACTATTTTAAGATTGATAGCCTTTGGCTTTAACAGGTCTTTCTATATTCTTTTGAGATGATTTTATAAAAAAATTTCTATTTCAGTATAAAAATGAAAGATGTTGAAAGTTGATAGGGTGACTGACCAATTGTCAAATAAAGAATTTCAAAATTGATTAAATCATATAAATGAGTAAAATTTTGAAAATAAAATGCTGAAATTACATTACTAATAAGTTATTTAAATTTATTAACCACTACACATATCCTACCTGATCAGTAATATTGACATCCACATATTCACAGAATGCATAACCTTTTGAAAGTCCTGTAGCACTGTCTTTTACCAAATTAAATGCTTTCAGTGGTCCAAATGAAGTCAACAGCTCCTTTACCTAAAATATAAAAAGATTCACTTAAAACCAGAATGATATTTATGGCTGTTCCATTTAAACATATATTACACCCAGGGAAGGCACTATGAAAATGGGGAAGCCACCTATAGAAGCTAATTTAAGAATTTCACTTCCCATTTATGGTATTATAAGAACTTCACTTCCCATTTATGGTATTGAACAGAAAATATATTTGACAACTACCAATGATTGAAATTTTGAGTTGCCCTCCATGGGTTACATCTATGTTTTTGTAGACCAGCACTTATTGATCTTTACTTTGATGACGTATGTATGAACTGAAGAAAATATTTATTAAATAAATTTCTTGAAGAACATTTTTAAGTAGTACAAGTAAAATATAAGGAATAAAGTTTGAACATTGCTTATTAAAAGATAAAGCGTTTGCTTTGAGTTTCTTTACTGTTTTGTAAGTTAGAATTTTTTGTTTTGAAGTTTTATACTCACCAGTATTTCATAATTCTTTTTTATTTAAAAGTGGTATTTGATAACAACACTCTTTTCTATTTTGAAAAGAAAAGACAGCTGGTAATATTTTGGAAAAATAAAAGAAGGTAGATAGACCCCCAAAATATCAAATCATTTGAGGTACAAGTCTAGTTTAATCTATTGCTGTCTATTGAAACTTTGACTATAGGGAAATAAAACATTAAAAGTTTTTATTTAAGATACCTAAATACGTTCCTAATTTTAGTTCATTTGAATTGGATTGGGTCTTAATTCTTAACTGAAATAAACACCTTATCACACCTTCCCTTGAAGATTGCTTTTTAGGATTAAATAGGTTTCAGGATAAGTCATACAGATTGATATTTAAATATTTCAGATTTGTTAAATTCCAGCTTCTTTCGTCTTTGCAACGTCTTTGTAAAATCTTCGACTTGAATTTTTATGGCTCACTGATCCATTTAAAATTCAGTATACTGCACCTCAACTACATGTTGTAGTACCTGATGGAATTATGAACATTTGCCACATATAAGTACTTGCCTTTTGTTGGCTGTTTCATAATCATATTTACCACTCAACCTCTTCCCCTATGCTAAGAACAAAGGGGGAAGAAACAAGAAAATAGATCAGTATGTGTTTACAAAGCATCCAAATAAATTCATTGTGTCACCAGCTTTTAGCAGGACAGCCTTTGTAAATCCCAAATCTCTTTTGGTACATCAAAACTTTTTAAAAGGAACAACCAAAAAATGCACTAAATTCTAATTTTCATCAAATTACAAAAATTTTGAACTTATTCTTTGAAAAGAATAGATTCAAAATAAAATTTAGACTGGTGCATAGCAAGGGTTTGAATAATCAGTGGTTAGGAATTTTAGCCTAAAAACAAGCGACACAAGCTAACAAATAATGACATTTTACAAATACATTCACTGTCAGAAAAATGTTCTTTTAGACTTCACATATCATATCTTATAGCCACCATTTTTTTTAATAAAATAATAAATTATCAGAATTATGTATTAACACGATCAGTTTTTTTTCACATTGATAAAAAAAATTCCTGTAAAAGACAAATTCCTGAAAAAGAACTGCTGCAAAAAAAATAACAAAATTTTGACCCTAACACATAACATTTGATACTATTTAATAAAATAGCTGAAAAAAAGAATTCCTGAAAGAGATTTACATATTGCCAAAGGATAATATTGATAGAATGATTTTTTTTTTTGCATTGATAAAAAAAAGAATGAAAGTCTGTTTTGGTGGGCACTGGAACACTTGGCCAGCTGACCCTGTGAACAAATTTCAACAAAATTCTGACAGCTTTTGATGTCCCATCGTGGAGAGCCCTGTAATCACATTACCTGTAAACAAACGAGACTTTCTGAGAGAAACCCTACCTGATCTTCATTGAGATAATTAGGTAATCCACCAATAAATACTTTGTGTGGTGAATCTTGTACAACTGTTGATACCACACCTGTAAACAAACAATAATTCATATTATTGTATAGCAATATTATATTTCCCACAGAACGTAACAGTTAGCGTGCAATAAATTTTAATATTGCACTAGTGCAATAAATCTTCAAAATTCATGACGTACGTCATCAATGTTAAAATCATAGTTTAAACCAATTTTTACTTTCAAATATTATATTGCTATACAATAAAAGGGTTATTGCATGAATATTGGGGAATATTGTCCTTTGTAGAACATATATTGCACTCGCAAGCTCGTGCAATATAAAATTCTACTCGGTAAAATTTTCCCCAATATTCATGCAATAACCCTATATTACTTCATTCATAAGTAAAAGGTTCTTCAATCAATATCACTTTATATTTATCTAAGACTTTTTGAATATTTAGTCTTTATTGATGGTCCTGGTTAATGCTGTTTAGTACAACCAACATAAATCTAGATAAGAACCATGTTAACTTATTTATACTCTGAATAATCTTTATCTTAAATTTTTCCAATTAAACACTATCGTGAGATCGATGAATACTGTCTATATCGGTTCTTACACTGATTTTGTTTTTAATAAATTAAAACATAAGTAAATGTGTTATGCTAATTTATGGTCCTTCATCTTGTTGAAACTTACATTTTTGTATTGTAAAGGGGCCATGCTTTTCTTATGACTATTTAGGCCAAAAAAAAATATATGTCTGTTTCCTGCTGCCAAGGCCAAAAAATCAGGGTCGGTAGGTCTTTTTTTTGCACTCCCTGTCAGATTTGCAGATGGTTAAATGTCATGTTTGGTTAGGATCCTGTACCCTAAAATCATTTAATCTCTTTAAAGAAGCTTTAATTGAATAATCCTCCCAGTGCCGACATTTTTTAAACCTTAATTGTATCACATTTGTGCTGGAAGCAGCCATTTTGATTGTTTGGGTATAGTAAAATATGGATCTGGATCGGAAACAAATTTTTCCGGACCTGAAACGATTTTTTTCTGGAATTGAATAAAAAGATCTAGGGTCGGGGCTTTGAGTCAGGGTCGGTCTGGAAACAGGAAACAGACATATTTTTTTTTGGCCTTATGCTAATGAAGTGTTTTTGTTGTGTCTGTGTCTATTTGATGAGTCGAGCCCTTTTCTACTGATTTTTACAATTTGATCTGTGTAAATACTTCTGCACCACTGTCCAAGGTTGGAACAAGGGGAAAAACTTTTCCCCAAGGATTCTGTAATTCAGTGGTAGCAGGGATCTCCATGGATGAAAATTGAACGATGGAGGAACTTTCACCATCATAAACTGTATCTACGCCAAGTACAAGTGATTAGCGATCTTAATGCGGATATCCCTCAGGTGTTAGAACTGGATTATACTATGAAGAAAGCCTGAAGGTTATGCAATTACATGCATTTGATTATAATTGCTAAAAAAAATGGCGTCAGGCTATAAAAACGATCACAGTTTTGAACGATGGCGCAAGACATTTGAACGATGGCGCAAGTCATTTGAACGATGGCGCAAGTCATTTAAAGATGGCGCAAGAAATTTAAATAGGCCATGGAGATCCCTGGGTAGTTTTTTGTTGTTCATTCATTGTTTAAATTATAAGTTAGGACTTTATTTTCTATGGACTGTTTCACATTTGTCCTGTGAGGGCCTTTTACAGCTTACTGTATAGTATGGGTTTTGCTCATTGTTGAAGGTTGTACAGTGCCAATAGTTAACGTTAACTGGTAAATAGTTATCAAATCTGCTGTCATACCAGATCATCTTCATTATTTTTATGATTATATCAACTCAATTATTTGAGAAATTGAGACCAATGAAACATTTTGTAGAATTTTGTTTAATTATTTTCTTGACCGTTTTGTCATTGGACATTAACATATTACATGACCATATCTAAGAATTAACATACCTGGTACATTTACTGTAGGATTTTCTGACATTCCAGGTAAGGGCTGATAATCCCTGGGTCTTCTGATTTTCAGAGATTGACCTTGAAAATTAATACCATCAAAAGCCATGGCTTGTGTTGTCTCATCTACTGAACGAAACTGAAAAGCAGTTTGAAGGTACATTTTTTGGCAAATGATGAAAGCGCTAAATTGGTTGATGTTTGGTTGTCAGATTGATTGGTCAGCTTTTGATCAACAACCAAATTATGTGGTTATGGAAATAATACTCCAGGTTTACTGAAAACTGTTCATTATAAACATTTTTATACTTGGATTTTTTTTTAAATATCATAGCTTTTATACATATAAATCAGGATGTCCATTTTTAACTTGATCCAGGATTTTTGTAGGACAGTTATCTTTTTTGAAGGATGATTTCAGAAGACAAAGATGAAGAAACTGTAAGTTGCATTTGGCTGTCAGACATTTGAACAAGCAATCAACTGAAAACTAATAAAGTAAATCAACTTTTATTTCTTACCTCTAAAAATGCAAAATTTTTATCCAAGTTAATTTGTACAGCAATAATAGGGTTTCCTTCAGCTTGTGCTAAACCTGATAATTTCATCTGATGATTGAAAAAATCCATCATAGCTTCCTGTATGAAAATAAAAGTTTGGTTTAATTCCAAATTTCTGATATTAGGTTAAACTAAAGAACAAAACATAATCATATAACAAAAATTAAAGATATGAGAGAAAGTCACATTCCAAATTAATAACACTTGTTTTTGTAGTTTTTTTTTTTTTTTTTATAGCTTGATTTTAAGTGTATCAAAAAGAAGAGAAACTGATCTATCAAAATGTACTTAATTTGACCTGAAGTTTCATCAACTTTTGTGATTCAGGCATCACTGAGGAGTCTTTTGTAGACAAAATGGGCATCTGGCATACAAAATCAGAAGCTTTGTAGATTTTATTTTTTTCTGCCAGTACCTGGCATTTGAGAAATGTTGTTAGTTTCTAAGAACCACTTTTAATTATAAGATCAAAGTTCATGAACAGGTTTTTAGAGTTGATTTTATCATAAATTCAATACAACTAGAACACATCTGCGAAATCACGGGAATTTAGAGCTTGGTTGAAAGTAAGTATACTGTTGTAGGGAGAAATTTTGTAAAAGATTTTATTTCTGGAGAATTTCAGTAAAAGGGTTCATGTCTGGATCATTTCAGAAAAGGTATCAAATTCATAGGTACTTGGAAACAGTTTCAGCCCTCTCCCTTGTTTCCAAAGTCCGTTATTTATTTTTTTCTGTTAAATTCCATTATTTTCGTGTTTCTGTATACTATGAACATATGTATCCTATAAATAAAGTGTTTTGCTATTAAGTATCAATTTCAAGTGTCTTCTCATAAGCAATCACTGCTATATTATAGAGAGAGTCTCTATCAACCCGATAATTATCGTGCTGTCCCGAGTATTCTTATGAAATTTATCTGCAAGTTTAAAACTGGAATTCCTATTTGACTTAAACGTGAAATCGCTGGCATTTTAAGCTTGGTTGAAAGTATGTTATCTCTTTTAGAATGAATTTCTGTGAAAGATTTTTATGTCAGGAGAATTTAAGAAATGATATCAAAAGTCATATAGGTATATGGAGCGTACATGGAGCGGATTCAAGACAATATTTTTAAGCCCTCTCTCTTTTTTTCAAAGTCGGTTATCATTTTGTTTTCTGTTATATTCCATTATTTTCACGTTTCTGTATACTATAAACAGAGACATATAATACATTCTATGTCGCATGTCTATATGATATAATAGTAGTATTTTAATCATAGTATACAGTACATGCAACAAACGCAAAAATAATTGTCCTGTCCCCGTCCCAGTACTTATGAAAATTATGTGGAAGTTAAAACCGAGGCATAAAAGTAGTGGTTCTTACGATCTAAAAACCATGATATGGAAAACGCCAAGATTGGCTTATTTGTATTTCATTTTTGTTATCTATCATACGATTGGTTCTCAATGTTAAAACCGGTAGTCATGTCTTACATAAAAGTCGGTCTGATGACGGAATGAATATCCAGACGCCTTTATTTTCGTTTTTCTCCCAAAACCCAACTGAATAGTCATAAGAATGGATGACAAATGCGACTATGCATGGTACCTATAGGACACAAAGGCATGATGATCAATTTATTGTGGGAGGAAGAGAAGCGACACACAAAAGGATGTCTTCTCGTTTAATAGTATAGATTTACAGAATATATAGCTTACTTCTGTAACACCAAAAGGCATGTTACCAACATAGAGACGTCTAGCTTGTCTACTGATAGCACTGCCAGCAAATGGTACAGTTGTGTTTGTCAGGTTGACATTTGGTACAGTAATTGTTTGTGGAATCTGTCCAGCACCTATAATTTATCAAGCAAGTTTTGTTTTACAATATATTACAGTAGTACAAAACTTTAGTCTTTAACTAGCAATTCAAAAGAAGTTTTGTATGGATTCATCAGAGCATATATAAGGGATTGCAACATTTAACCTAACAGACAGACTGTACTTTTTCTAAAGAAATTTCAAGCAAATTTTATATCTAATGTTTTCCAAACAATTTTTGAAAATTCACTGTTTCATATCAAAGATTTTGGGAAATTTTTTAATGGTTACCAGTGTTCTAGGATTTTTTTGGCACCTTGACTTACCAAGTGTAAGATCAATAAAAAAATTACTTACCCACATCTAAAAGTTAAATCCGCCAACCAATGCAGACGGCGCAAAGCGCCGTCCGCTGCGGCTCGCCGCCCTTATGGCCGGGGGTCTGGGGGCCGCTCAAGGCCCCTTGAAGCCCTGGGGTAAATGATGCAAAATCCTGCATTCTAGCCATTTCCTGGCACCTTTTTCATGCTTCAGAAAGTACCCTTTTTTGTGATGTCAAATGATGTTTTGTATGAAGCAATGATGACTAAAGTGTATTGAAAAGTATTTGAATTATATGGCTTAATTGTAACTATATACCTATACCGACAGAAAAGTACATTGAACTATAACAGTACTTCACTGACTTTCATACCAATAATCCACTGTAAAAAAAATAAGGGACTTACATGCAACTCTTTTTAAAAATCAGACATGCTCTTTATAAAATACTGAATATTTTTCAGGCTGATTCACTGAACATTAATGATTAAGGATAAGTCATTTGTTGCACATAGATTTTAAATTTAAAAACTTTTATGACATGCTTTAAATTATATGTTGTGAAGTTTGTCTGATTATCATAAAGATTTGCAAATAATAAAATAAACAATTTATTTCAAATTCATGTTTTATTTGTCTTCAGGTTCTAGTTCCTTATTGCAACTGTAAGTTTATTTTCCTCCGATGACAAGAAAAAAAATCGTTTATGTCCCGATTTAAGCACCAGTTATCAATCCGGATTTTCCGATTTTACCGACACCGTGACCGACTTTTAGAATGATAGAAGAATGTGGTCTCTTTTGCGCTTGATTACACCTAGTAAACGAGTGCTTGAATAAAAGCGCCGATAGACATCAACAAAATCTTCGATCTTTTATCAAAGTTTTTTCTCGTGATTTAATAAAAATAAAAAGCAGATATGGGAAAATTGAAGAGGACCGGGAAATTTCAAGAGTTTTTCGGCTTCCCCGAACTTGAAAATTGACTTACCACCGGGTGACAAAGGCTAAAAAATGACTTACCCGTTGTCCTAATCCACTTACCCCGGGTAACGGGTAATGGGAATCCTAGAACACTGGTTACTCACAAAATGTATGACCCATGAATGTGAGCTGTTTCGACAACATATGTACTTTCTCACTCATTCAACATATTTATTTATGTATTTCTTGATTAATTATTTTAAAACATATTTTGTAGATTATAGAGTCTGATATAACTTTACATACACAAAAGAAAAAAAAAACGTATATATTAATTAAATATATCCAATCATGTTTAATATTATATAAAGTAGGATGTTGATGATAACAATCTATGAAGGAGACAACTAAAACAATACATACTCTGCATGGCTTTGTACTGCATAGGTGACATGTGTTCAAATCCTGTAGGAGGAACATCCCAGTATTTGTATGGCTTCTTTCTACGAGTTTGCCTTGGTTTGGGTGGTGAGCGACTGAAATAAAATTAGTGAAAGATATAATCTCTGTAAGTGTACCTCAAGAATTTGGACAAATTATTCTTTTATGTAGTATACTATATATTCAGATAGTCTGTGATTAAAATGTTTCCTGATTGCTTTAAAGAATCTGCTTTAAAGAATCTGAAAAGGATTGGAGTCATAATGTTGATTTTTTTTAGTTTGTATTCATGAGTCTAACTGTCATAAAACAGTAAAAGCTAGAGAAAGAAGACCTTTCTGAATGAATGTCTTTTGAACAAACAGGGGTCAAAGTTCCATTGATGTACTAATTTCAAAGATAAATTCTTTACTGTAATTAGAAAAATTATCAACATTGGCAGCTATCAAAATATAACCCAATTTAAAGGTCAGTAGAACAATCTTTAATTTGTGTTTTCTAATAACAGAAGTCATTTCTGTTGTGGGACATATAACAAATCTTAGCAGAAGAAAAATACCAAAATCTTTGTTGTTTTATTCCCCAAGTCAGAATTAATTTGTTAAAATATATTTTTTAATTTTTCCCGCAATCCTTATAAAGAAAGTTATAATCTTCTTACTCATCTTCTTTCTTTCTCTAGACCTTGGTGATTATTTCTTAATGAATCAGAATACCTTTTTGATTTCCTTTTCCTTGCTCTGGAACTTGGTGATTATTTCTTAATGAATCAGTACAGTATACCTTTTTGATTTCCTTTCCCTTTCACTAGACCTTGGTGATTATTTCTTAATGAATCAGTATACCTTTTTGATTTCCTTTCCCTTTCACTAGACCTTGGTGATTATTTCTTAATGAATCAGTATACCTTTTTGATTTCCTTTTTCTTTCTCTAGACCTTGATCTTTTTCTGTCCTTACTTCTTGAACGTGGTTTTCTTGGTGATCGTGATCTAGATCTTCGTCTGTTATTAGAAACTTTTTCCTCTTTAAATTCCCCTGCTAATATATTTAATAAATGTTCTACTTTTTTTATAAATAAGTTCATGAAGTACAGAATTTTAGATATTGTGATTTGTCTGTATATTGTCAAATGTGTATTATATTTATATTTTTTAATATGCCTAATAATATAGGACCAACATGAAACAATAAACTGATACAACATTTATTTTTGAACACAAAAGAAGTTGCAATGGTTTGTTGTATTTTTACTTATGATTTAAAAGCCTGAAAAGTTTTAAAGTTTAGGACTTTTAACTTTTAGAATTTAGTCAAGTGGTCCTCCATCACAAGTAATTTTCTTACTCTGTATCTTTAAACAACTGTTTGTTCCTTCTCTTCAAACATATGTTGACTTCAAGATATATTTTTGTATTTTGTACATGTGTATTATGAAGGTTGCTGTCTTACTGATATATAATATGCATTGAAAATTACAGAAGAATAGAGCACCTGTTAATATCTTTAATTTTACTATGTGATGTTTTGTGAACTTATATTGTGTTTTGACTTTACAGTGTTTTTCTTTTTTTATCATGGTATTCACTATTGTAGGTTTTTGAGGGATTTTTTTTCAACTGATGTCTTCATATCCTCTTCCTCTTTTAAGGAAAACCAGGACGACATAAAATAATACACAAATTTGCAATTTGCAATTTGTTTGCCTAACTAGCCCATGTTTGATTTTTATACATCATTGACCATGATAATCATGATAATGGTAGAATGTAAAACTCAAAAGCAGTATCCACATTTCTAACAGCTTAATAAAATTCTGATATGTAGATGGACTGTTTCTTGGATAAGTTGTTGTTTGCAAAATTATTATTGCATGTCCATTAACAAAATAGCTAATAATCAATCAAGGATCCCTATCTCTCTGTACAAGAAAACCAGTTACATACCAATTCCTAAAAGTAAAAAAAGTTAATAAGTTGTAAAATGCAAGTATGAACATGATGAAGGGACTAACACATTTTTTGCATATAACATAATTCAAATATATTCCTTTTGAAATGTACCTGAATGAATCTGATCTATGCCCCTCCTCCCCCATGATGGAATCAGTCTAGTTTCGATTTAAAGTTTTACTTCTATATACATGTATGTGTATGCATTTTTTCAATAATTTCCTAAACATTTTAATTACAAGGCAATGACAGATACAGAAGGGAGGGGGTACTGACTACCATATGAGGGGGCCTGCTCCAATGATACCCTGAATAATCAACCAATATTTCCCACAAAAGAAGGGCCCAGGCCCCCTGTTCCCCCTAAATCTGCCTCTACAAGAAAACTCATTTCAAACTGCTTAAAAAGTTGACCATGATAAATCAATAATATAAATTTATTTTTGTTGAAAATTTCACAAAGGAAATATAAAAATTTTGAAAACAAAAAGTTTTCAGAGTGATCTTTAAACATGATTAACAAATGGGTATGATGAACATATGAAGTTTGAGATTGAAATGTGAGGAAATAGAGGGGAGGTATGGGTGCACGAAAACATGTTCAACTCCACCATATTCTGTATGTTCCTGACCCAGACCAGTATTTCCAGCAACCTGCATATGTATTATTCAGTGGTTGCTGTTTGTTGCTGTATATTATTTTTGAATTTTATTTGCTGTTTTGAACAAAATCCATTTGTTAATTTTCTACAGTGAATTTTTACCGTTTGGCATGCCACATTACAAGAGAAGATAATTTACATGAGAGATAAAAAGTTAAAAGACAATGATTGAAGACAGCATTTCAAAGCGTGCTTGAGGTTTTGTTCTTTGTTCAAGGTCACCAGACAGATTTCATCAAAATTGTAGGTCATGCCGGTCCTGTTGGTCAAAATGAGGCTTGAACTAGTATTTTGAAAGCTAGTTCCGGTCCTGATGACCGATGTAAAAATGGCCGTTGCAGTGCCTTTTTTATCGGTAATTAGCTACACCGCAATACATATTTACCTCGGTCATCAGATGTACCTGCTGGTAATTTCCGGTACTGGTTTCCTATTATAAACAAAAGGAAACCTACGAAAACCAAATCGCCGATCTACACGTGGCCTGCTAAATTTGTTCATTAAGCCATCCCAACCCTTTGGTGGAGATAACAAATACTGAGAAATTGATTCAGATGATGAAATGGATAGTGAAGATGACTTTAAATAAGACCAATCAGAAGAAAAGAATCGGTTAATCATTGTTTATTTGCCGGTGGCTGTGAAAAATCAAACTAACAATAATAAAGTTATTTTAGATAAAATATGTTATTATTTTTTATTTTAGGATAAAATTGACAGATTTTTTAGGACTGGCTAAAATTTTGTAGGACTGACAAATAATCTTGCTTTATCGGTCCCATGGCCGACGGGTCAAAACAAGTTTTCGCGAACTCTGACCAGATGAGATTTAGTAACTAAACTCTATTTCATTTGGTATCTGATGGATTATTATCTCAAATGGCAATAATAGTATACATTATCTCCTTATATTATATAGTGAAGGAATGCCAGAATACCAGGAGATTAACAATTAATTAAGCTCGAAAACTGTAAAACATAACTCACAAAGGCAGCAGAATGCAATGCACAAGATCATGATGTGACAATTTTTAGAAAAGTCTTAAAAGAATTCCAAATGACAGTTTAAAATTTATAGCTTTTGCAACGTTTCAGCAAAAAACCTGTTCAGCTTAACCCTTTCACCGATTGCTGCCCAGACAGAAGCTACTCTGAGACGATGGCTTCCCTGGCTACTATATCTCAAGTGGGAGATCTTCATAATAAATGTCAATAAAAACTTGTTTGTAGTTATTTATGTATTTATTTCATTCACTAACACCTTGTTCACAGTTTTGTTCATGTTTTGATAATTTTTTCTTCATAAAATATTCAAATTTTTAAATTTTCGGCATTATCTAGGTGAAATTCTCAAAATTCTGCTCTTTGACCCGAAATCTTAATATTCTAACCCAAAACGGCAAAATTTCGAAAAATTTTATGAGGCTGTACAAATTCCTCACACTGAGCGATGTCCATTCCAAGTGTTTTGTACATAAAACGACATTTTATGTCAAAAAAGTATACTAGTTTGGCTTCAATTCTTCCATATTCTTTCAAAAAAAATGTTCCCTCATTTCAAATTCTCGTAAATTCCGTAAATTTCCTCTGATTTTGACACGGTTTTCAACAAACGGAAGCGCCATGTTTACACTTTCATCCGGGTATTCATCAAAGAAAGATAACTCATGTTTGCACTGTTTTTAGCGGGAAATATAAAAGAGGTATTCCGATCCCGGTAAAACGGGACTCATCGTCAGCTGTCTGAAGCGTGAATCCCGCTAAACCGGGACTCATCGGCGAAAGGGTTAATGTGGTTTAGGTCATTCACTAGTTCATTTTGGCCCATTATACTTTTTTTTGGTTCTATCAATGTTTTGAATAATACATTCATTTTATAAAATAAGAGGTAGGTAAATATATCTTTATATGTAATGTAGACTTTCTAAATAAAGATAAACTTGTATGATCAAGCCTCAAGGATGTGTAACTACTTCTATACATCATTGGTGTCATGCAGAGCAGAGTCTGATTTAAGAAGGACCAGAAAAAAATTTGGTTGATTATATAGGTTATTACTGACGAATGACTCGAGCACCCCCTTCTTAGGCAGTCAGTGGGCCCCAACTTACAAAAATTTCTGGATTGACCACTGTAGACTAAGTAGCAAGAAAAACAGTCCATTTCTGTGGCCTTTTAAGTTTTATAGCCGACTATGCAGTATGGATGCTCATTGTTGTTTTCATTTTTGTAAAACATTATGACGAAAAATCATGAGAGTGTAATAAAGTGGTTTTTTTTCAGTTATCAAGGACAAGGGTGAATAATAAATAAATGAAAGAATGTGAACATGATGAACAACAAAAATCTCTTTTAATAATATATGACTGAAACTAAGTTTACTTCATGGCCGAATTGTCTCTCTTCCTTTAAATCAATTGTATCTGATTTTTTGCCCTTTATAGGCCCTGTAATTTGGGAAATAAAAAAAATAAAATTCTATTCTATATTTAATTTATAATCACTGAATCAGCACTGTCCTCTACTCAAGCTCTGAACAGCAGTATCATCGAAATAGCAACATATTATTTATAAATAAAAATAACACTTCTGCTCCATTTGGACTAAATTGTTACCCTGACGAATAAGAATCAAAGAACGCGTTACATGTACGTTATCGAAAAAAATCTATACACGCACCAAAGCCAAAGCGTTCTTTTTTGTCATGTCCTAAACCCTCGCTTGTCACAAATTTTTACTTGCAAAATGGATGTATGTAACATTGTCAGTTGCTCTTGTTTTTATTTTAAGGGTTAATTAAACAAATAAACACCTCTGTTTTCGGCTAACTGTCTTTCAAAATCATCATATTCTTCTGCCATGGCTGAACTGTGTTAAAAATGGCCGCTGAAAGTGAAACTAAGGGGAGAGAACTTGTTGACGATTTTTTTTATTAGTAAAGTTTAATGGTCCTAGACATTCGGCAAACAAATGCTAGATTAAATAATTGACTTTCATGCGTTTATTTAAGTAAATATCTATTTAGTAACATTTTTCTTTACTGTTCAAAGGCGAAAAAAAGATGCTGTGGGCTATATAAAAATAAAACACGAATCGAACATCGGATGATCCGGAAGTTTGTGTCCGAAGCAGACGAAAACAAAATATCCGGTAAAAAGTTATTTCATAAGTCAACATTTCATATGTAAAGTACTAAAGATTTAAAAAATTCACATCACTTTATCAGATAAGAATGAAGGCATTCATTTTTTTCTTCTTCTCACAGCACTAAAAGTTTGAAATGCATTTAAAGTTTTTTAAGTTTTATATCTCTTTGCCTTTGGATTGAAATTGTATGGGATGCTAGTCCCTGAAAGTTATAAAATTTGTTTTATTTAATATTATAAAAGCATTATAGATTTCAAAAAAAGAAATTATGACATGAAAATTAGAATCTATAGATGTAAAAGAGGGTGGTAGTGCCTAATTGGGGTACCTTCATGTGACAAATAACGGTAACATTTCTTGCCAAATGACGTTAACGGTAATTATTGGTGCATGTCGGTAGAATGTGCACTTTCTTTTAGACACCGATTGATTTTGAAGACTCACGTTTAATTTTTTCTAAAATTAACGGTAATGATAATTATTGTGACCTCTGACGAATCACGATAAAATTTTAATCAATTTGACGCTAATGGTAGTCGTAAATGACCGTTTGACGCCTGACGGTAAAGGGCATTACTACCCTCGTAAAAATAAGTATTGAACTCTTGTGAACTCTCAAACACAATAATGTTACACATGAATCACTTTTTGCATTATAGACTTTTAGTATAGGTTTACAAGAATTTCTCATGATATGTACCTTATCGCTATTTGGAAATCTGTTCCCCTTGAACTTTTGATGTCATACAACAATAACTTAATAAGATATTTTCTAGTATTATGATATCAAAATTTTACAGGAAAATATGTGATGTCCAGCATTTGTCCAGTAATGGGAGACAAATAGTGATAAGGTGCATTAAATGGTTTGACTTTGATATTGGTGATTGATTAAGATATATTTAAGGGGACAACTGAAGCCCACCTCAGGATGCCAGATTTCTCACTGCATTGAAGACCCATTTGAGTACTTGGCCTGTTTTCTGCTCTTTAAATTTGTTGTCTCTTGATGAAATGTTGGACATTCCCCGTTTGACATTTCTATTCTGTATTAAATAAAAAAAAAATTAACAGCAATCCATGAACTGGTAGTATGGCCAGGGTAAATGTGACCTAAATGAATATTGGTGAATGGATATTTGGTACTAGCATCATTATATCATTATTTTAATAGTTACAATAAAATACTATAATAGTTAAGAAGATGAGATATGAGTGCCAATGAGATATTACTCTCCATCCAAGTCACAATAAGTAAAAGTAATAGTATGCAAACAGAGTCTACCCTGTAAGATTTTTTTTCTATAGGAATTCTGATGGATATTGAAATGCATGGATGTTAGGTGTTACTTTTAGACAAAGTTTAATGTATTTTTTATATAAAGTATAAGTGTACTGTGTATATATATATTTGTGAAAATAATAAACAAGATGAAAAAAAATAGAGTAGTTTACTCGCAAAGCTGTTTTGTATCTTGTATTGAAACAATGGGTTCTGAAATAAAAAAACTTGATGTGTGGAATTAATCTGTTGCTGATTTGACTATACCAGGTGCAAAAGTGTCAAGAATTCAATCTTCTTGCCACACATGGAGTTCTTGATTGTTTTACTCTTCATCATCTATAATGGTCAGGCGTCGTAGACAACTGTAAATATTGACCAGGCATTTTTATTTTCTCTTTTGGAGATCCCAGATCATCATGCAAACATACAAATTGGAAACAAACTTCTTTATGAGAAGCAAAATGAAAAACAACCTTACAGCAAAGAAAAAATGTGCCAGCATGAGAGGACAACTGATTTTCTTTTTTGATTTTAAACTTAACTTTGACTCATGTTTCCTCAGAGTTAAAAAAAACCCCATCAAACTCCAAACAGTAGCTCACAAAATGCTGTACTAAGCCCATTTTGTAAAGACTATTCATAAGAATATATAGGAATTGAAGTTTTCACATTCCCAGAGCATGTAGTCATTAATACTGATGAAAAACAAATTTGAAATCATGTCATTTGCATATTTTTAGTTCCCAAAATGCAATATATTATATAAATTTTTAAACATGAATTACTCCATATATTTGAGAAAAAAAATGACGTGACAATTGCTAAACCAAACCTTAGGGAAACTAAAAACCGACAGAAAAAATAACCTCTAAAAGAAAGCTTTCAAGGAATTAAAGACTTTGACATCTTTCACAATGACAATGCTCTTGTTTTTATTAAAATTGGATATACTAATTCATATACTGAACAAAATATGAAGAAACCTTGTTTTCCTAGGGTTATAGCTTATGTCTGACACTGATTTAAGCCAAGTATTGACTTTAAGACAAAATATTTTGGAAGAATTGTGCTAGGAATTCACAATTTTGAAGTCTTTGAGTTAGTTACCAAATTTTTTTGGAAATTCATTGAAATTCAAGGTGCAGAGTTCTATAAGTAATTACTGTGGATTCATATTACTTTTTTTTATTGATAGAGGTTAACCTCATATTTCATTGCTTGGCAAAATGCTCTTTTCTATAGGCTATTCCGCTAGTATTCTGACTTTGACAAAACTGCAAAATCAATTATCCATGGAAAAAACATTTTTTCTTAAATCCACAAACATTGATACCTACAAAAATGAATGAATTCACCGTAAAGAAGAGTAAATGGCTCTTAATATGCTTCATTCAATTCTTTATAGATGAGAGTATTGGTTGAGTATTATGTGTGATGGATTGATACCAATTGGAGTATTCTGGGATATAGAGAATATAAGTATACCAAAGAAGAAGTCTGCTTTTCGCATTGTACAGACAATTAGACATACATTCTTTGATGGACACAAAGAAGCTGAGTTTGTGTGTGTGTGTGATACAGTTAAAGAGAGGAAAGATGTTATACAAGAATTAAATGCTGCTCAGGTTGGTAAACAAAAAGAAGATTATCTTTGGTTCCTAGTACTTAATTATGAATAAAATGAGATGTGAAGTATAAATCAATATGAGATAGAAACCCATCAACATAACAAACCAAAAATTATAAGGAATCTATGGGTAATTTTCAATCTATTTAAGGAATGACTGTAATATTTTTTCTGTCTATTCGAAATAACTTAAAAAATGGGGTGCACACTGTTAAATAACCTGCTTCACGCGTTATTCAGTGTGCACCAAATTTTTTATGTTATTTCTTCATTTCTTATAATTTAATTCTAAATTCCATTTTAAACCGTAGAAAACCATGAAAAAATGTTGATGACGTCACGGTCACATGACTAAATTATGTCTATGGGCTGATAACAAAATAATGCCAGCCAATCAGAAGACGTGTTACATCCAAAATTAAATTATAAATATATATGAGCTTTTGGCTGTTGTTATATGAATAAGCCTAATATCACTGTTTATTTACTGCTCACTGTTTTCTCTTTTGTTTCTTGTTTTCTTAGTTCATACTCATGAGTCATGCTGCCAAAATGTCAATTTCAGCCACAACATACCCAACTAACGCATGAAAAAATAAATAAATTCTGCAACGATCAGTATAAGAATAGTTTGTTTCAGATTGAATATCAATTAAAGAATGTATTTTAGGTGACCGTGGTTCATGTAAATGCTACGAGCAAGAATGCTGCAGATGACAAGTTAAGACAAAGTCTCAGAAGATTTGCAGATGTTTATTCCAGTCCAGCAACCGTTTTACTTCTGTCAAGTAAGAAATTTCTGAATCTGTTCGACATGTTTATCTGCTTATTGTTTTTAATTTGTTTACCATTTGTTGCACTTGCAATTAAAGATAATTATTTGGTGGAATCATTTGAATGTCATTTTTTGCTCATTGTACCTCGATAATAACTATAAGGGATTCTAATAATAAATAACTGACATTTTTTTATGCTTGTGGGAAAACACTTAAAATCTGTTGTAAAAAAATCAGTTTATCTTTTACTCTTTTATTCACTGTCAAATATTATTTGAATTATATGAAGACCTCAACATGCTCAAGTTAAATAGTGTTAGGTATAACAAATGAATTTTGAATTTATTACATACATATAAAGGCTTGAGTTTATTAGGACAACTATATAATTAGGAGATAACTGTATTGTATTTTAAGCTCCGACGGCATCAATTGGGGATTTGATGGTCGCAAATTAAGTTTACTGGCGACGCGTTAGCGGAGACAGTAAACCGGTATTTGCGACCATCAAATCCCAAATTGATGCCGTCGGAGCTTAACATACAATATTGTTATCTCCATTCTAATGAAACCGACAGAAAATAACATTAAAACATGTATTTAAAATCTGTCGTTTGCCGTCTGCGCTTGCGCGTACGTCCAATAGCATCAATTGTCAATTGATGCCATGTAAATAAGTGACGTTATGCAATTAAAATGAACGTTACAATTGTTGTTGCATTAGAATCTTTATTTGTTGTTGCTTTTTATAGACAAAAAATTAAATCTTTTATTTCAATTGCTGGCTTCTTTCAATTTCCTTCATGAGTCTAAACTCCTCTTGATGCTCAACAGAGTACTCATGGCAGAAATTAGTGGGGAAATTCATAATAATGCAAAAACATATTCTAGAATATTACACAATGTCCAGATGTTGTCTGATGACCACTATAGTATTATATCTTATTTGTGCAGGTGATGTGAATTTTTCCTCAGATTTATCAGATTTAAGACACAGGAAGAATTTAAATGTTATATTAGTACACAACAAAGAAATGCACAATTCTCTGACAGCATGTGCCAACAGAACTGTCCTATATGATGACCTTACCAGGGAGATGCAGCAGTGTGAGAAATCTGTTGACTTGGTAAGTATCCACATAAAATACATAACAAGAAAAGTTTGGTCAAAGTTCAACGTTTTGAATGTTGATTTTTAAAGAATTTTCCAACTGGAATGCATTTTGATGTGGTTATTAGACATGGTATTGGTTCTATAGACTATATCTTGTTCGATCACTTTAAGTAGAAAAAATGTGCTCTGAGAATAATGCTTGTATCTTATAAAATTGTTCTGGTATCCTTTAAAGGAATTGGATTTTTATTATGGAGTTTTAAAATGAAAACATCATAATATCATTATTAACTGTTGATATTGTAGCATATTATGCCTTTGTTTTCGATATTGTGTGATGGTGTAAGGTTACAGAAATTGATAAAATCCATAATTTGATGCACTCATACAGTTACTTTTAAATATCTTTGTTCAGATAAATAACAAAATAGTAGCAAACCATAAATAAAGAGTTTGAGAGATGTTTTCACTTACCATAAGATGAGAATTAAATGGGTTGTATACAAAATTACTTGTTAAGGTAAACTTTTGAAGAAGCATAAGGGAGATAATTCAAACATTGAAAATAAACTTAAAATCTCTCAAATTTACTTCTACAAGAACATATTACTTATTCTGTCTCCATGGATCTTTGTCAATCTTAACTTGATTTTAGACTTAAAATAGACAGAAAACACTAATGAAAAAATACGTAACAATTTATTTATTATTTATTTTTTTAGAAAGATGAACCTACTGATTTAGAGATCAGAGGATATGGTCCAAAGATAAAGAAGAAGAGATTGCAGAATCGATTTCAACAGCTGTCAACTAATTGTGGTGGAAAAGTGATTTGTGTGAAGGAAGATGTTTCTGTTGTTAGATTTCAAAGTTTTACAGATGCCAACAGGTAATAGTTTTATGCAATTGTTTTACATTTGTTATTTTCTTTCAAATGGCAGATCAAGTCATTGTAGTAATCAGTGTATGTGTCCAGGATCTTTTTCACAGCATATCATACATTCTATAGAGAAATTTTTAATCTAGACATGAATTGATGTAAGACCGTATTGCATGTATTTGTCGATTTTCCTGGCCCCTACCCATTCCCCTTTAAAATTACCAAATTCTTTCTTTTATAACCAAGACTTGCTTTATCCATAAAGTTGTGGTCACATGAACTTGAAACTTTTAAAAACACATATATTCGTTGTGATGTGATTTATTTAAGATTTTTTTTAAAATTATATTAGATTTTTTACCAAGATTTTACAGTTCAATTAAAATCCGATAGTGTGAGCATAGCATGGTTTCCTATCATGCCTATGGACACACTTTCTTGCTTTTAATTATAAAGTTGCTAAAGTTCAATATTGATTTTGAAAACTTAAAGTTGTATCAAACTGTAAAATTCAAGAATTTTACACATGCACCAAACTTAAGTATGCTTAGACTGATTTACTTGAAACTTTTTATTATTGTTGAATTTGATGAAAAGAAAACATAATTATTTGGATTTTGAAAATTCTATGATTTTATTATTCTAGAGTTATAGGACTTTAAGAGATTAAAAGTCATTTTTTCAGGGCTCAACATTACTGTTTGTCCAATAGTCTGATTGTCCAAGACAAGTTAAAGTAGGCGTTGGACAAGTTGAATCAACATTTTAGTTTTCCAACATGACAAGTTAAATATAATCAAACCAGAAGTTGTTCTGTTTATTAACATACAATAATTGTTAAGTTAACATTATTTCTTAGTCTTGTATACTGTAAACATTGAATTAATTGAATTCATTTGACCACTCTATTGCTAGTAGACATGCTAGATATGTGCAAAAAGGTTGACAAATTTTGATTCCTTTATGTGTTTTTTTCACATAAGTGTGTGGTGATGCATTGCAAAATTAATTTTTATATGTCTGTTTATGGGACGTGTTATGGTACACTGTTTTTCGTCTGTCCAGCTGGCCATCGGTCTGTCATCTACATGTTGGACATTAACTCAAAAAGACTAGAACAAATTTGCATAAAACTTTTTCGCATTTATCTTGAAATTTATAAAATGAAGAAAGGAACTTTATATGTCAAAATGAACAGCAACTCAAGATCTACAAATACAATAGTCAATAGCATGTCCAAAATTTATATTGCTTAGAAAAAGAAGATTCATTGCCATGAAGGATTTAATTTGACCAATTTTATGCATTTGTGACTATTATTCTGAAATCTATTTAAGATAAATGTAGGTAGAAACTGCAGATGGCAAAATTAATCAGCAAGATCTATAGAATATGTCAACATGGCCGAAATTGTTAATGTTTGTTGACTCCTATTGATTTATTACCCTTTAAAAGGCAAATATTTATAACCTTTCTTTTCAAATTTCTAATCTTGAATATTTTAACAGATAAAGCAAAGTTAAAATCGATCAGTGGTATAAGATCTTAGTCATTAGATAAATCTTGTCTTCAACTTTGAAAATGCTCATTGATTCAGTTGAGCACCACAGGCAAGCCAAGAAGATATCTTGTTACAAAGATGCTAGTTCCATAAGCAGAAGTTCTTAGATCTAAATGCAGTATACGCATACCCTATTAGGTCCGAGACCACAATTGTCATCCCTTGATTTTCGTTGTTCACGAATATAGTCCCTAGTGTTGACAGTTGGTTACTTGCCATTAATTTTTATACCCCTTCCAAATTTATTTCGCCATGTTTAATGCCTCAAATTGCAAGTAGGGGGTGAAATTACACTGTAAAAAAATTTGGGTCGAGAATTTTAAAGGAAAGTAGTGATTTGGTCCAGCTGAAAAAGGTTGAAAATTAGTACTTCGGAAGCTGTCAAAAGATTTCAAGACGCCCCAAACATAAAATTGTCCATATTTGAGTTAGAGACGATGAAGTTTTTTATAATTTTGATATAATTTGTCCCAAAAGTAGTACAACACACTGTAAAAGTTTCTTTGAGAAAGCGCAGGTGGGATTTTTTTTATTTTCATTTATGTTCTAAAAAAAATGCACTACGAAATAATTGTGGTCTCGGACCATAATATCTATGATTTTAGGATATTCACAGCCAAGACCAAAATATTCAGTAGCAGTCTTTATTTTTTTTTAGTAAATTCATTAGGTGTTAAAACTCTGGTGGATAGTTGTCTCATTGGCAATCATACCATATCTCCTTATTTTTATATTAGTATAATCATTGTTTAGAAAATTTTTATCTAAATGTTCTGAAAATTTTCTTGAGTTATCTCCCATAGAATAATATATGCATCAAATAGACCATTATCATATTACAGAATTTTGACACTGGATTATTATCTTTTCAACAAGTTACCTACTTTGTGGTAGGATATCCTGATACTCAGTCAGATAAGAACAAAAAAAAATAAGTAAATCTAATATATAATCTGTGCATTTTGGATGATTTTTTTCTTGTACAGAAAATAAAAATGAAAAAAATCTCTGACTTTGAATTCTTGCTAAAGTAGATAATTAAACATCTACTGTTTATTCTTTTGTATCAAATATCTTATATCTGAATTGTCTCCCCTTTAAAACATTTTTGATTTTGGTTATCAGAGAAGTTTTTTAATCAATCAAGAACTTTTGTTGTTGTTTATTTTTAGAAGAATACTGCAATAAAATAGAATAACATGTGATTTTTGAACTTTAAATGAAAATTTAAATTGTGTAATGTTGCCTTCCTCAGGCTACTTACCCACCTAAAAAATCAGCTTATCCCGCCAAAAAAAACTATGACACTAATTGTTTCAATTTTCTTTCATACATTATTACCTGCTCTTTAAAATGTTTTTGGCAAAAAAAAAATCCTAAACCTATATACATCCGAACCCGCGAGGTATGGGTAGCCAACAACAAATTTTTAAAGGGTGGCGTTTGTTTTTAGAGACCTTATATAATCCAACTCTATGAACGAAAGCTAGATACAATGCACATTCTTTTTATCATTAGGATATTTTTCAAGTTTGCTAGGCAACTTACGATGTTATGGTTTGCTGTTGAACACACTTACAGTATATTTCAAAAGTTTTTTTTCTGTAAAAATCTCATAGAGATGAGTCAGAATCTAAGCATTTAGTTTACAAAATTTTGTCACTTTAATATAACATTAATTGATTGTTGTTTGCAAAACATCCAGCAGCAAATATTTCAAGCATGTTCAGGATAGAGAACAAATTGTCAATAAATATAATAGGTAGCTCCGGTAATTGAGTCTGTCCAGAATGAAAGTTTGGGAAATTATTAAAAATGAACATTTACATGTAGAGTTGTTGAATTGGCAAAGTTGATAAACATTTAATGCAAAGAAAATCAAGAAAAACTTTTATTTTTTTTAAATTGATTAAACATTATAGCTTATAAATTATCTTGGTTTTTTTTTGTAATTTTTTTTATTATTTATTGAGATACACAAAAATATCAATTTTAATTTAATGAAACTGATTAGATTTCATAGTGAGATGTTTTAAAATAATGAAATGATAATTGTTATGTAAATAAGCAACTGTCACCAGTCCCTGTGTTGAAATATTGTCCAATGAAAATTGATTTGCCCCTGAGGCAATGAAGTGGAACCTTATTCTTTATTACCTGACATCATGAAAAGTGTGCATGTGTTTTCAGAGCAAGAAACAGAATGGAAGGTGAAAATGTTTTTGGAAGTAAGATAAAAGTTGAAATCTCATCTAGATCTCCACAAAAGACAGATAAACAACAGGGTAAGAATTTTTATTATATAATAAGTTATTTGTTCACCATTATAAACACAGAAAAGACATATTACTAGTCAAGTGCACCCTGATTTTTTTTGCATGTGCTTACATTTCCGATTTGATATATATTTACTGTGCTAAAATAATTATTTTGGATTTTAGGGGAAAAAATTAATGTTTACATAAAAGGCAAAAACTTTTTTGAATACCTGATTGTTTATGAGATTGATCTCTTTGAAAGAGTTGCATTTTGTGCAAATGTTGCCTATATTGATTGATCAAAACAAATGCACTTTAAAATATTTTCGCTCTATGAAAAATGAGATTTTTGGCTAATTTAAATTAATATACAACCTGGTCTATGATATCCCAAACAGGCTATTGTAACTTTTTTAGTGACTGATCCCCAAATTATACAAATAAATACAAATACAAATACAAATATTTTATTGGCACAAACACAATTACAATAATTGGCAAAGGCCCATATTACAGTGCATTACAACAATGAATACAGCATACATTTACTAGTATTTAAATATGTTATAAATAAGAAGCTAAAATATCGTTTCTATACATCAGACATTTATGTATATAAGAACTAGTCACTTTCAGGACTTTTAAAGAATTACTATTAATACAACTATTAATATTTAGCTGATTTTCACTACAACATGTAGGAAGTATATTTAATATCTTATTTTTAAAGTTAAATCTATAGTTTGAAAAAAATTCACATTTCAGTAAAAAGTGATTTTCATCTTCTACCTCACCTGATTTACATACATTACAAACTCGTTCGTCGGTGGCTAAACCTAGATATCGCCCCTTTTCAATAGCAAGATTGTGTGCACTCAATCTAATTTTACACAGAGATGACCTTTCTAATCTATTACTTAGAACATCAACATAAGAACTACGCTGCTTTGAATTATGAAATTGTTGGTAAAATTTTAGTTTTGATGAATCATGAATTTTTGATGATTGATCCTGTGTGCACTGATCAATCACTCGTTGTTTAATACTTGGTAGATATTGTTTAATAGAAAAGTTTCCCCCAGCTAGGTTTGAAAATCCTAGATTGTTAAAAATAGAATAAAGTTTCTTTGTCCAGGGGTTATTTTTTTCAGTTGCCAGAAAAACTTTGGATATAAGTGCCTTTTCAGACCTTAAAATATGATCATAAAACTTAATACAAGAAAAAGATATTTTTGAGCATAACGGTAGCCTGCAAAGTTCAGCTCTACAAGCAGCATTAATTGCTTTACAATGAACACCTAGAATTTCTTTTATGAATTTCATATGGAATTTTTCCAAAATGGAATTGTCTCCCGAATTATCAAAAACACCCCAAATCTCACTACAATACAGCAATATGGGGCTTACTAATGAATCAAATAATTTTTCTAAAAGTTTACAAGGATTATCCAATCCAATTGTTTTTTTAATCTTAAAACATGCTTTCCTAGCTTTTTCCATTAGTAAGGATACAGCTAAGTTAAAGTTGCCATTACACTTTAACATTATTCCCAAGTAGCAATATTTGGAGACAGTTTGTATGACATTATCATTATAAAAAAACTCATTTAGATATGTTTTACCATTAGAGTTAAAAACTAAAACCTTTGATTTTTGAACATTAACCTGTAGCTTCCAATTTGAGCAATATGTACTAAGAGTATTGAGACTGGCTTGCAAACCAGTTTTGCTTTCTGATAGTAATACAATATCATCAGCATATAATAAACAATTTACAGACAAATCACCAACTCTAACTGGTTCACAGCTACCATTGAATAAATCTTTTACAACATCATCAATAAAAATATTAAAAAGTGTGGGGCTTAAAACATCCCCTTGTTTAACACCTCGCTCTGAAGTGAATGCAGTACTAAGACCATTTGAAAATTTAATTCTAGTGGTAGTATTTTCATACATTGCAGAAAATTTTTTAAAAAGCTTTTTAGGTAAACCTGATTTTAAAAGTTTATAAAATAAGCCTACTCTCCATATGGTATCAAAGGCTTTACGTAGGTCTATGAAAGCAGCAAATACTTTCTTCTTTTTACTTTTATAGTGATCAATAATGGTTTTTAAAGAAAATATGTGATCAGCAGTTCTACAATTTTGTTTAAATCCTATTTGATATTGACTGATGAGAGATATGTTATTAACAAATTTCAGTAATCTTGAATGAATGACTCTATTAAAAAGTTTTCCCAAGTTAGAAGTGATAGAAATGCCCCTATAATTGCTAGGGTCCATTTTGCTTCCAGATTTGTGTAAAAGGACTAGGAAACTATCATTCCATTTAGATGGGAATTGGCCAATATTTAGAATAAAATTAAACAGCTTTGTGAGAGGATTTAATATAGCCTGACCTCCATATTTAAGCATTTCATTTGATACCAAATCCATTGCAGTACTTTTCCCATTTTTAAGAGCTTTGATAGACTTAATTATTTCATCTGTAGTGATATCTACGTCTAAAATGTTATTAGATGGATCATTATCTATATTATCTTTTAATTGCTGGAAATGTTCCATTATGGTTTTATGGAAACTACTACAGTTATCATCACTTTTGTTTAACTTTTTAAAGAATTGAACAAAATTGTCATGAGGTATGTCCTGAAAGGAGTCAGCATTGTCATGCATCTTATCCAACTTATTTAACATTGCCCAAAATGATTTTGGATTCTTTTCAATATTATCATTTATATCCTTACAAATTTTTTGTTTATACATTTTTTGTTCATGTTTACAAAGTCTTCTGAATTTTGATCTATATGTATAATATAATTTCCTATATTGTCCATTGAGTGGATTTTTATTAACTAGTTTCTCATAGCTTTTAACTGTATTTCTTAAGTCAGTACAGGAATGGGAAAACCATGGTTTCCTGTTTGATTTTTTCATTTTTTGTAAGGGCTTTTTATTTATGAATTTAGCTGATTGTTTAGCACAGTCTAGTAAAATTGAATTAAATGACTCGGTAATCGAGTCACTGTCATTAAAGCTTTTGGCTATAAAGTTTGCCAATTTATTTTTAAACATTTGACTTTGTATATTTTCTGTGTATGAAGCAATTGCTTCATCAGTCCAAAGAAATTTACCCGGCAAAGAGTCTAGTTGGTGTGAATCACACGGCACTGATAAAAAATTAGCAAACATTGCACAACTAATTGGGCGATGGTTAGAAAGGGAAGTAAAATCATGAACTACAAAGTATCCTATTGAATCAATCAATTCTTCTGAGATAAGTGTGTAATCTACAACACTACTACCATTGTATGTTATACAAGTTGGTTGACCATTTAAATCGCCAATTGTTCGGCCATTTAAAATTCTGATTTTGGCTTCTTTGCACATATTTAATAATAATTTGCCACTATTGTTAGTGTGTTTGTGGTCAAGATTATTCCTTGACAATACCCTATCAGGATGATATTCTGAATCATCTAAGTTTACAAGTTCATTTACATTATCAAATTCAATAAAATCAAGTTGGGTGTTTGTATATGCATTAAAATCACCTTGTATTATGATGTCACCCATACTACTATAGAATGTCAATCAAATATAATTTTGTGACAAAATTTTACTGATACTATGAAAGAAATGTAGCCAAACAATTATGATTAAAGTTGAAAATAATCTTGAATATTAGATTATGTTTCTTTGTTATGTCTGTAAAGTTTTAGACTGTATTTTCCAGTAAAAGTGCAGAAACTAAAATTTCAAAAAAACTATCCAAGGGAGATAATTAGTAAAGAGCGGTCTAGATGATACAACTCAATTGAGTTATGTATTGAAAGCTCAAAAGACAACCTGTATAACGAAAGGGGAATTTTATTTTCCTGTTGGTGCATCCGTCCACTTGTCCATTCCAGGATCCCTATTTGGATATAATTTTATGGTTGAAAAAATATTAATTTATGATTTTATATAAATTATTCAAAAGCAGATTTGTTTAGCTCTTTTTAAAAACTTTTGTTTGATTCAAGAAACTTAATAATTTTCTAAATTGGTCCCTCCAAAAACTATTTTTGTCAAGCCTGCGACTTTTGTAGCAGAAAGATCGACATAGGGGGTCGTGAATAGGCGGCGGCAATGGAGTAAGTTAGCTTCTTAACAGCTTGAAATTATATTCTAGAAGGTGGAAAACCTAGCTGCTTCATACTTTGTATAAAGATGCCTTATGTTTCAAAGTTTTAGTCTGTCACATGTTCATTATCCTTGATCTCATTTTCATGGTTCAGTGACTAAGATTTTTTTTGTAATGTAAATTTCTCTCTTATTATGAGTAATAGTATAACTATATTTGGTATGTGCAAGGTCCTCATGCCAGACAGACAGTTTTCACTTGACATCTACCTCATTTCATGGTTCATGTAAAGTGTACATGTCAAACTAGCAGGTGTCATTTGACCTTGACCTCATTTTCATGGTTCAGTGTTTAAACTAAGTTTTTGAATTTGTTTTTTCCCCCCAATACTATATGCAATAGGTCAACTATATTTGGTGGATGGAAATACATTATGATGTACATGTCAGTCTCACAGGTATTTTATTACCTTGACCTCATTTTCATGGTTCATTGCTCAGTGTTTTAAGTTTATTTGTGTTTTGGTGGTTTTTTTTTTTAATTATAACCAATAAGTCATCTATTTTTTTATTATATGCAGAAGGATTGTAAGCTGTACACATCTGCCTGGCATGGTTCATCAGACCTTGACCTGATTATCCTGATTCATTGGTCTAATGTTTAGTTTTCATGGTTAAGTCTGTATCTTAGGAACTCTAAGCAATAGATCAACTTTATTTAGTGTATTGAACATGATGATTAATTGTAGGGTGTACATGTATTTTTTGTTTGATTTTAATGACCTTGACTTCATTTTCTTGGATCATGTTAAGTTTATGTGATAGTTGTAGTAAAGCTATATATTTGGACAATCAACATAATATCGATGATAAGCAAAGAAGGTGAGACATTAGTGTGTGCAGGTTTCCAGGAAAGTCCAGGTTAGCAATAACTGTGACAAATATTTGCAATCGAGCAATTTTTTTCCACAAAATTTAATGTAAAAAAAAAAATATCTATATGAAATTAGAGATATTATATTACAATCCCTTTTAGGATAGTGGCCCAAACAATCTTAAATCCTTTCCTATATGTATGGTGTTTACTAATAAAATAGCCTTATCACCTATATTCGATTCAGTATTTTAGTCAGTGTGGCGACATGAACTTTTTTTTCACCAAATACAAATGCAATTACATTGTACTTGTTTCTTCAATTGTTGAATTTTTATCAGATTAAAAAAGTAGATTACACATTATTAAGATCATGACACAAATGGTTCTTAAAGGTTAGATAACTCAAATTTATTTATAATAACTATGTGGTCCTGAAATTGGGAGATAACCTTTGTTTTCCATCTCAAAGAAAAAAAACATTGGTTTTCAAAGATAAAACTGTCACACAGGAGTGTATATAAGAAAGAATGGAAGAAAATTCCCATGTGTTCACAACATTTTTTCCTGAACACTTTAAGCTATGTTTAAGCAACTTAAATCATTTGGGAATTATAATGTTGAATGTCTGCTAAATGCATGCCAACTTGATAGTTTTTCTCTTTTTTTAGCTCACCTGACCAGAAAGGTCAAGTGAGCTTTTCTCATCACTTGTCGTCCGGCGTCCATAAACTTTTACAAAAATCTTCTCCTCCGAAACTACTGGGCCATATTTACCCAAACTTGGCAACAATCATAATTGGGGTATCTAGTTTCAAAAATGTGTGGCGTGACCCTGCCAACCAACCAAGATGGCCGCCATGGCTAAAAATAGAACATAGGGGTAAAATGTAGATTTTGGCTTATAACTCTTAAACCAAAGCATTTAGAGCAAATCTGAAACGGGCTTAAATTGTTAATTAGGTCAAGATCTATCTGCTCTGAAATTTTCAGACAAATCGGACAACCTGTTGTTGGGTTGCTGCCCCCAAATTAGTAATTTTAAGGAAATTTTGCAGTTTTTGGTTATTATCTTGAATATTATTATAGATAGAGATAAACTGTAAACAGCAATAATGTTCAGCAAAGTAAGATCTACAAATAAATCAACATGACCAAAATTGCCAATTGACCCATTAAGGAGTTATTGCCCTTTATAGTAAATTTCAAACCATTTTTCTAAAATTTTAGTAATCTTTTAAAAAATCTTTTCCTCTGAAACTGCTGGGCGAAATTTAACCAAACTCGGCTACAATCATCATTGGGTAATCAAGTTTTAAAAATGTGTGGCGTGACCCAGCCATCCAACCAAGATGGTCGCTATGGCTAAAAATAGTACATAGGGGTGAAATGTAGATTTTGGCTTGTATCTCTGAAACCAAAGCATTTAGAGCAAATCTGACTGAGTTAAATAGTTAATCAGGTCAAGATCTATGTGCCTGAAATTTTCAGACAAATCGGACAACCCGTTGTTAGGTTGCTGCCCCCAAATTAGTAATTTTAAGGAAATTTTGCAGTTTTTGGTTATTATCTTGAATATTATTATAGATGGAGATAAACTGTAAACAGCAATAATGTTCAGCAAAGTAAGATCTACAAATAAGTCAACATGACTTAAATTGTTAATTTACCCCTGAAGGAGTTATTGCCCTTTATTGTTATTTTTTAACAAATTTCATAAATTTTTGTAAATTTTTGTAAATTTTTAGAAAATATTGTTTACTGTAATTACTGGGCCAAGTTCATTTTAGATAGAGATTATTGTAGCAACAAGAATGATCAGTAAAGTAAGATCTACAAACACATCACGATCACCAAAACACAATTTTGTCATGAATGTATCTGTGTTCATTGTTTAATATGCACACAGACCAAGGTGAGCAACACAGGCTCTTGAGAGCCTCTAGTTTATTGTTGGGATGCAAAAATACAACTGATTTTATAGTTTGTTCTTATGTTGTTATTTACACCACTGTCTGAGGTTAGGGGAATGGTTTGGTGCCAACAACTAGTTCATCCATGCCACATTCTGCATGTGGCTGTCCCAAGTCAGGAGCCTGTAATTCAGTGGTAATGTCATATGTTGCTGTATATCATATTTTTTTTTTTTCATTATTTTGTACATAGATCCGGCCTTTAGTTTTCTCATTTGAATTTGTTATTTTTGGAGCCATTTATAGCTGACTATGCCATATTGGTTTTGCTCATTGCTGAAGGCCGCACAGTGACCTTTAGTAAATTTGTGTGTCATTTGGTCTCTTGTGCAGAGGTCTGTAATTGGTAATCATACAACATATTCTTGTGGTTTTTTTTTTACCTAGTTTTGATAATAATTAATAACTTTACCTTTTAACAATAGTTTACTAGTTGGTTAATAAATGAGTCCTTATTAGTACTTCAAATAAATGAGGGGTTGAAAATATTGACATTGTAGACCTTAACCCTTTCCTCAATGGAAATTTTTATTTTGTATACTTGGATACACATAGGATTTGTCAATGAAATGCTGAAAATACGCTTTAAAGTATTAATGCACTGCAAAAAACAAATATTTCATCAAATAAATTGTAAGTCAGATATTCTTATGAATATCGTTTTCATATTGGATACAAATTTTACTAAGATTGATGCAGATATTTCGTAGTCAAAGCGTTTCAACTGAGGTACTACACAGGCGTCATTATGGAGTAAAGGGGGAGGCGTTCAAAGGGGTCATTATGGGGGAAAGGGTTAAGTTATTCCAAAAAACCTTGTTCTTTTCATTGTGTGTGTGCCTTGCATGTAATTAAAAAGTCTTAATATCAAGAAATAAGTAATTACCCTTGCGAAAATAGTGCAGGATATCACAAGATTTCCCCAGGATATCTCAGGATAATCTTGAGAAAAATCACAGGGCAATCTTGAGATATCCTGATCCTGAGATAGGGTCAAACATGGGACGGTATTGGAACAAGGATATTCCAGGGATATCCAGGGACCATCCAGACCATAAATTTCCTAGTAGAAAATCCTGTGATAATCCTGTTCTCAGGATTCTCAGGTCCTGGTCTCAGGAAATTATCCTGATGTCAGGATTTACAGATTTGCTTGCATTGAGTTGGCCCTGGGATAATCCTGGTATATCCTGTGAATATCCTGAGAATGTCCTTAGTTCAGGACCAATAAATGTCTTACATAATTAGTTCTATAAGAAATTACAAAATTTGAGTAAAGTCCTTTTTTTAATTTTTCTATTGCAAATATTTTCTTAAATTAGTTTAAATCCATATTCCTCATTCTAAGCAAGGGCAGATCCAGCCATTTCAAAAAGGGTGGTTCCCAACCCAAGATAAGTGGGGGTCCAACTTTATGTCCCTTTTCAAATGCAATGATTGTCCAAAAAAACAACAAGACCCCTCCCTTAAATACGCCACTGAATGACTGATAAGGTATGTTTGCCCTGGTACACAGGGGCTCGTTAGTGAGTCGCATGAGATCTTACTGTCAATGGCGGTATCTTATGGTTTTTTTTTATGTAGGTTACAACCTCCATTGACTGTTTGAATTACATTACATGTAGTTAGGCAGCAACCATTTAATTTTTGCAGGGTGGGGGGCTATGGATTTTTTGGAAAATAAAGTTTGTTTCTAGTTTTTGGAGAAAAAAATAATTTGTTGTTGACCCTGAGAAAAAAAATATGTTTGTTTCACCCTCAGCTGCAACTACATGGAATGCTAAAATTGAAAGAAAAATTGTTTTTTCGACCTGTTCGATACATTGTTTAAATGCAAAAAAAAAAGGTTTTTCCGAAAAGCAAACTTGTTGGCCAATTTTATTAATGGCTGTTCATATTGTTAAATTACCAATAAAAATGGTACACCAGTGGCGTATCAAAGGGGGTTCCCTATTTTTAGAACATAAAGTATGACCCCCCCCTTTTCAAAATGGCTGGATCTGCCCCTGTACCTACCCAATATTAAAAATTAAATTATGCATCAGATATATAAAAGGATACATATAAAGTTCTGCTTCTTTCTGTAATATGCTGTTGTCTGTTCTTCCAAGTACTGTAGTATTGCTGAATAAATAACTGAAATCTGCATGGAATCATTCAATCCCCTAAAAGTATCAAAAAATCCACAAAGAATCAATTGTTCTAAGACATTTAAAAGCAGTACAATCAATAGAAATGTTGTTGCCTGTTTATACAGTACATCGGAAGCTGTTAACCTAAGGAATCGAATTCATTTACAGCCCCCCCCCCCCCCCCCTTTTTATCCCCTGAACTTTAAAAAGATTAAAAAAAAACTAGCTCAGGGTTGACTTTGCCAATGGTAGCCCACAGATTAATTTTTTTAGCCCACATACATAGTCCTATACAAAAAAAGTAGAAATTTAAGTAGCCCACACTAGATTTTAGGGGCCAATGGCCCGTGGGCCACTGCTAATTTCATACCCTGCTAGCTACTTATTATTCACTAAAGAACCATCCACACAATTCAATATTTATAAAGTTTACTTATCTACCAGTTATACCCGTTATCATATGTGAAAACAATTATTCATTTTGTTTAATTTACGTAAAAATTATTTTTAAATATGCTTTCAGACTTTCTGATGTTGCTTTGCTCAAATAAAAACCAAAAAAGAATAATATTTCTTCAATAAATTATATTTTATAATAATATACACATGTCTGTCATGTTAAATTAAATTTGTAATGCACTTATCTGAAATCTTTCTGTCTGGAAATGTCTTTTTCGGGTTTCCATCAGCGTAGTCTCCATTTTGGTGACGTATTAATCAAGAGTGCACTTACGCTCACATTGAGGTGACAATCTCGTCCCAAATTATATCGGCCAAAGTTGATCCGTCACCGTACCGGTATTATGAAAATAAATCAAGGATGTCGCAAACAAATATTTTTTAATATGCAGTTTTTTATGAAGTATAATAAAAATAATCTTTAGTTTGAACGGAACATGGTACATGCGAATGAACAAGTGCCGAAGTGGAGTCACCATCTAGGACGGTATATTTAGGGCCGAACTGTTCAGACCTGTTCAGTACAATTACGAAAAACCGCGAGGTCCTACAATTTGTTTACATTTTGCATACGTTGAGAAATCTATCATTGCTGTTCATCTGATATTTTTTATATGCCGGACGACAATTAATAGAAAGGCACATATATAAACTTGGAGAAAATCAGAATTTACATCTGTAGGGAAAGCTAGGAAGGGTCAAAAGATACCAGTTACAAAAAAATGTACCACCGCCACCGGCGCTGTAAGTTCAAAGTTCAAAGTTCTTTATTTTCCAATTAAGGGCCCCTAACGGGACATAATGACAAGTTACAACTCTGATTCTAAACACACATATAATGAAGATAAAATTAAAATTTAGCTGTATGATAAATAAAACCAAACAACTCTGCATATCCGGCAACGACAAAATTATGTGTGTTTCAACACTTCCAAAATAGCTCGGAATGAACAGAACAGAACAGAACATATTTTATATCCAATTAAGGGCCCACAAGGGGCATACAGAGCATACATGAATAAGGAAAAAGACTATTGATTTGCATAAATACATAGATACAAATGTGATTTATTATTGATGTCATTTAAATTATGATCTTAACCTGCTTAGGCTTAGTCCAAGATTACTCTGAAGTACAGACAACAGTGGCGGATCTAGAAATTTTCATAAGTGGGGGCCCACTGACTGCCTAAGAGGGGGCCCGCTTCGGTCATGCCTCAGTGATTCTCTAAATAATCAACCAAATTTTTCCCAGAAAAGGGGGTCCCTTACCCCCTGGGCTCTCCCTTAATCCGCCTCTGGACAAGCTGGGGCCCCGTCTTGCAAAACTGCCACTGGACATCAGAGTAATCCTCACTATGCCAGACGAGCTTTCTTGGACACCCTGCTGTTTTTATCACAAAAATCTCTGACTTTAAAATACTGTAAAACTGAATCTCGTTATGCTTCCTGAACAGGGAGATTAGCAGTAACTGTGTAAATAAGTTAACTGTCAAAATATGTTTAATATTTTTAATTAACACAATAATTTGGGTATTTTAAAAATGTTTGACAAAATACTTTTTGTTTCTTCCCCCTATTCTATCACCCTTCACAAATCCTTGCCAAAAAAACTTATTTAATTTAACAAACAACAGTTAATTTCAGTCCCAAAGATATTTTTTATTTGAATTTGTGATACAGATTATATTATTTCTTAAGTCCCAATACCAGGAATCATTAAGGACTTTATTTCAGTTTATTCATTCAGGAAGAAAGTGTAAAGTTTCTGAAAGTAGGATGAATGTTGAAGGAAAAGTCCTGCCATATCCTGGTCTATATTATATTTATTTTTGAAAGTCTTGAGATATCCTGAGAATTCCCCTAGTTTACAGCTGCTTGATTTGAAAGTCCTGACATTTCCTGTACTTCTCCCATCAACTTTTTCCCTAAAAAAAAGGGCTAAATGTTTTACAGGATATTTTCAGGATTTCCCAGGATAATCTTGAGATATCCTGGTTAAAAAAATTGTCAGGATTTATTTCTGCAAGGGTAGTTTCAGCTAGAAAATTTGATGGGAAATTTTCAAATTGATATCTAAATAAGACATGCAAATCTTCCTTATTATTATTGGATGTCAAATATGGTTAAATCATTTATCACATATACATTAAATACAAACAGAAATAATATTTGTGTGACTCTTATATTTTATAAAATCTGTTAATAATTGATAATTTTATTATTCTTTAGGAAATAAAAGTTTTAAAAGACCAAAAGATACAACTGTACAGTCACAGACATGGACAGACACTAACCAACAAAATAATGCAAAACCTAGTTCAGATGTACCAATTGATTCAAAGCAAGAAAGTAAAAAATCTTCCGTACCTCAAAACAAGAGTCCTCCTGAGAAATCACTGTTAACGAGAAATTTAACACCAACTACTTCCGGTAATGGTAAATCAAATAGTAATAGAACCCCAACTCCTCCTGGAAGTTATTCAAGGAACCCATACTACCAGTCATTTTATAATAATCCTGCCAGCATGTATGCCAAGACATTGGAAAGTTTTAGTTCAAAACCATTTTCATCAAATAGGAACAACATTGAAAATAAGAACATAGACCAGCAGAAAAGCACTACTCCAGCCATTCAGATTCTTACTAATAATAACAGACAAAGGAAAACAAGTGAGAAAGAAAATAGTTATGGTACCAGTCCAAAGTTGGAGAAAAATGTCAGTCCTGTAGCTAAAAAAAGTATTAGTCCAGTAGCTCAAAAATATATTAGTCCTATAGCTCAAAAAAATATAAGCCCTGTAGCTCAGAAAAATATAAGCACTATATCTCAGAAAAATAACAGTCCTATAGTCAAGAAAAAATATACAAGTCCTACTTCTCATGGAAGTAGCAGTCCAACTTTACAGAAAAATACTAGTCCAAATGCTATGAGGGGACCAGTGCAGAATATAATGAATGACAACAGACAGGCAACCAGTCATTTATACAATGAAAGGAAACCAGTTGATAATGGAGTGAGTAGAAATATTCCAAATAAATTTGGGAATCAAGATAATTATATACCACCAAATTCAGGATATCAAAATGATCAGCCTCAAAATGATGCTGATAACAGATCTCATCTTCATGATACAGTTAATAAGTTTAACAAAGACGGGAAAGGTTCTAGTCGCCATGTCTTAATGTTACAACAGCAGCTTTATCAGGAGGATCAACAACAACAAGATTACCATGGCAGAAAACAATATAACTACCATGGTCGTTCATTCAGTCCTCCACCATATTCTACACCTTGGAGTACATATGATTATCATGAACCTCAGCATGATATGACATTTGATTCATCTTACCCTACTTATCAACATTTTGGTGGAAATAATTACGACTATCGTCCATTTTCCTATAGTCAGAATAATAGTTATAATAATAATCCATATGGATGTTATCGTAATAATTCTTGGAACCAGTATAACAGTAACTCATATAGAAACCAGCGACCTGGTACCAGTCCACCAAACCCTAACTGTCAAACTATGTGTTCTACTGTGGTACAACAAAAATGGTCCCATAGTCATAGATGTAGTCCTTATGACATGGTAGAGGAAGGACCAGCGATGCAAAGACAGTCACCAATGAACATGTTTAGACCCATCACACCATCACCAGTCCCTGGGGCCTGCAGCAGTCCAGCAATGGAAGATGAAGACCTTGAATGGGAAGGTTTTGTTGGTCCAGTAGAATTACTTGTTTCCAATCTTGATTATAACATCAGTGCTAAGGAATGGCGAAAGATTCTCTTCACAACCTTTCATCCTCATGTTAGGGTATGTGTTTTGTTAATATTATATTTAAGTGCCTGAGCCGAGTTAAGTATTACTTTTCTGGCAGCTACTGTGGTAATGTTAACAAATGCAATTTCATTGAAAAAAAAGATTGACATGAATTTTTTAAGCTATAAAGTGGTCTGGTATATAGGTTCTTCAATTTTTCTTATTATGCATGTTGCAATATTTGCAAAAGACCAATTTGATTTGAAATTTTTTTTCTTCTTCAAAATATGAGATCTCAATTGCTATATATATTTTTAGGCCTAAGTTTGAATTCATCATTTGTTGAATTGCAAGTGTACACTTATTTGAAATGGATGTTTAAAAAAATATCTAATGATTTCTGATCAAAACTTTTCAAAGACGAGCAAAACCAGTGGGTTATAAAATTAAATTAAGGGAAGAATGTGAAATTAAAGTGCAGGGAATATTCTAGAATTTCAAACCAAAACATTTGTCACAATTTATACTTATAGACAATAAAATTTCAAAACACATATTCCGGACTAGAAGAATAAACTTTCTCCTTTCAGGTTTTAAATGTACATGTGAAGACTCAACCAGACAATACAAGTATTGGTATGGTTAAAGTACCAAACATAGAGGAGGCAAGATTTGCTATATCACAGTTCCACAGAAAGAAAATAGGTTACAAAAGAATCCATGTTACTCTGAAACAAGAGGAAACACAAAGACCAGCCAGCAGTACAAGGTTGATTTAAATGTTCCATTTTAAAGATTTATAAAATACAAAAGTAACTTATATTTAGGATAGCTATTTAATTGGTTACAACTGAATCATCAAGATTGTTAATTTTAAAGCAAAAGAAAAGAAAAAACAATTTAAGAACTTTAATTATTTTAGTGTGATATTTCAGTTATTAACTTTGATTGATTTCAAAAAATCATTCGATTAAATTGTAAGAAAATTTTACATATAATAATTTTTGACTTTTACAGAGCAGAAGCAATTGCCTTGCTGTCAGAGGCTAAAGATAATGTTCTTCCATTGTTTAAATTCATTGAACTGTTTGATAAAAGGTGAGCTTGATTACTTATAAGTACTCATATTGTGTCTTGTATTATGAAAATTAATGATGTTGTTATGTTTATGCCATTTGTGGCCCATAATTGGAAATAATAAATTCTTCTTCTTGACATGGTCACTGAAAGTGGTGTTAAACCCCAATAAATAGATAAATATTTAGACAAAAGGATAACACTTTGCATATTTTTTCTTAGGACAGACTTTGATATAATACACATTCACTATTGAGTTTAATTTTGTTTTTAAAACAGTTGTTGCAGTTTCTATTTTTAAAATAACGTTGTACCTGAAAGAATGTTCATGTTTGTAGATATCACAGAACTATAAGTGTTTCCGAGCTGTATAAGATGAGGGATACACTAGAGATAAGAGAGCTGAGTGGTACTAGGATGGTTCATCTTGTATGTAATTCACCATACCAGTCTGAACCTACTATCATAGCTAATCCTGAACAGGAAATGTATTATCAACAAAATATGGTGAGTGCTACAACTTTAAGGTGGCACGATACTCGGTAGTATTTCCTGGCCCTTAAGGGATAATGATACCCTTTTTAGAATTTTCACCACTTTTTAATAGAATTGAGAATGGAAATGGGGAATGTGCCAAAGAGACAACAACCCGACCATAGAAAAAACAGCAGAAGGTCACCAACAGGTCTTCAATGTAGCGAGAAATTCCCGCACCCGGAGGCGTCCTTCAACACTGCAAAAAAAATCTACATTCACAGTTAACTGAAGTACTTTCATTTTACTATTCAGAAATGAATTTGAATGTGTATCATGACCGTTTACTTTTTTTGCTATTTTTAAAAACCTAAGGCCCTAGTGCTTTTAGCTCTTATATCATGCAGTGAATACACAATTTAATTTTTTTTTCAAAAATTCATTTTCATCTGTTTGTAAAATTATTTCATATTTTTCTACACCTGATTCATCTCTCAGTTTGGGAAAGTGAGTTCAGTTGATACTGTATTTTTTGTCCAATCACACTGTTCAGATACATTGACTTAGGTAGGGTACACATAAGAGCAACCTAAATTCTGGAATGCAAATACTACCATGCCACTTTGAATGCTTATTATACGTCAAGCCATGTCATGATGCAGATCCTGTTTTAGTTTGAATATATTTACAAGCTTTATTCAAATTTCAGATTAGGTTGGGTTTGTTTGTTATATTAAAAGAAAATTACTTTGTTCTATAAACACTTGAG
>CM034356.1:68855653-69005254 GCA_019925275.1 Mytilus edulis
TATCCATATTTCAGTGTTAGTGTTTTATCTGTGATGAATGGTTAAAAGTGAGACAAGAAATGGGTGTTTCTTTTCTGATTCAACTTTTTGAACACCTTATATCAAGCTTTCTGATAAGGTATGGTTGTATAGAAAAAGAATTAGATATGAAAAGATAACTGTTATTTGTCACACTTGTGCTTTAGAATCCATGCATTTCTGTTCAAAACAATACAATGCCTTATCTCTTTATCAAGATTAGTGTTGATCTCTGATTAAATGTGTTATTAGAGATCTATGAGGACACTCCCAAGTTTTGACTGGTGTTTAGAAATATGGTTCACTTTGATTTCTCCAATCTGGCATGTTGTAGAGGGGTGTTTCATTTACCTCTGTGGAATTTATGTGTTCTCAGCCTATTCCAGTAGGGTGGCAGCATTTCATTTGATGACTTGTGTAGCATGTTAAAACTAGCAATAACTCTTCATTTTGGGGTCTATATGACATGTTTTAAGTCAAACTTCTGTCCTGATCAATAGCTCTTTTCTACAAACTTGTCAATACCACAGAAATCTAAGATTACTACTTGCAGGAGTTATTAGTTAAGATGACAGAAATGGTTGATTGACTCCTTATAGCATTATAACCACTTAAGATTTTAATGAACATTTTATCAATTTATGCATATTTGGCCAAACTATAGTAGATAGAAAAATATTATAGACAGCAGAAATTATCAACTAAACAAGATCTAAAAACATAATTCAAAGATGGAGAACCAGAGAAGCTATTGACATTAAATAAAGGTTTTTAACATTTTTTAAATGTTTGGCTAAAACCATTGTAGATAATAAAAAGAATTGAAAACAGCAACAAGATGATATCTACAAATTAGCCAGCAAAGACAACATTGCATTATTTTTAAAGAAATTGCCTTTATATTACGATTTTAACCGATTTATTTTGAGTTTTTGCAAAAAATAACAGTAGTAAGAGAGAAACTGAAAACAGAAAATATCAGTATTACAAAATCCACTTAAAAGAGATATTGGTACTATATAATTTAATCTTTAATCGTGGTTGCAAATCTGAGATTCTGGTCAGCTACACATACTGTTTAGGGCCCATAGTTTATGCTGTGATACTATTGAGTATAAACTTGGTGGATGCGCACTATACTTGCTTCATCAGTTTTTGAAACATCAGTTAAAAAAATGTATAGTAGTAAGAGCAATATGCCCAGCAGAGTTACGCCTCTTTGACCAAAATGTTAATGGTTTTCGAATACACAAAGATGTGGTATGATCAAATCCCGGGACAAATAGTTATCAAAGGTACCAGAATTATAATTTAGTACGCCAGACGTGAGTTTCGTTTAGATAAGACTCATCAGTGACGCTCAGATCAAAAGTTATAAAGCCAAACAAGTACAAAGTTGAAGAGCATTAAAGGACCCAAATTTCCAAAAAGTTATGCTAAATACGGCTAAGGTAATCTATTCCTGGGAAAAATTCAGTTTTGTAACAGCAAATTTATAAAAATAACCATATAATTGATATTAATGTCAAGACCGAAGTGCTGACTACTGGGCCGGTGATACACTCGGGGACGAAACGTCCGCCAGCAGTGGCATCCACCCAGAGGTGTAAATAGTTATCAAAGGAACCAGGAATATAATTTATAACAAAAACTAATAAAAAAAACACCAGTACGGTTTTCAGGGTACTAACAGTATAGGAAAGCTAGATAAAAGACAATTACAACTACTGAGTTTAAATACATAAGTCCTGCTTCCAAGACTAAAATGATTTGGCAAATACCCAATGTAAATGGATTCAGATAATGACACCACAAACAGTCTGCAAAAAACATAACAGTGTGCAGTGCAAATTATAAGTATCAACATGTTTACTACAAACGGTTGTAAATAATTTGCGGAAGGTTTTATATATCAGAAAGAAGAAAACGATGACCAGGGTCCTTCATACCTTGTGTCCAGTAACAGAGACAAACGATACCAAAAGGACCTTCAACCTCATATGTAGAAAAGCAAAGAGACATCGCAATGGCAGAAAAAGAAGAAGAAAAACGACTAAAAGACAATGTGGCACCAGTCGTGTTGCACATGCAAGTACACACCATGTGATATGTCTAATTCGGTAGTTCATATTCGAGATAAAGGGGACTGAATTGTGGGTAAAGCATCGTAAATTACACTACAAACCAATAGAATCGAGGACGGTTCAGACTAGGTCGAGTAGGGTTCAGACTAGGTCGAGAATGGTTCAAACTAGGTCGCGTTTGGTCCACCAAGGTCGAGCATGGTTCAGACTAGGTCGAGCATGGTTCAGACGCCTTTAAAATGGTTAAGTACTGGTCGAGTACAAGTTCAAACTGTTAAGTATGGTTCAGTCCGCAGTCGAGTATTATCAATTAAATTTCAGACCAATTCAGCCTGGTCGAGTAAAAATCAGTACAGATATAGGCCATTTTAGACTTTTACTTGTTTGTAGTGTTATTGAACAGATATTCTTAATCTATTATTGGTCAATAAAATCGTAATGGATTTCAACTTCACCACTATATGTATATCTGTATGCTGAATTCGTATTTTAAGGAACTGTATTGCCTTAAAAATCCATGGTTGTTGTTCTTATTTCATGTATCTGCCTTTTTATGTGTTTGAATCCATAGTAAACGGATGTTATTTGAAATCTCTTCGTTTGATTTATATTTTATACTTGTCTTTAGCCCCGCAAACCTTAGTCGGATATATTACACGGAACTCTTGATTCAATGGCTTCCTTGCAAGGAGAAACCATCTGTCAAGGAAATCATGATAGGATAGACAACCACTGTCATATAACTAATTTGATGCAGGCATTTACTTATGTAGGAAATAGTGGATTAAACCTGTTTTTATAACTAGTCAAAACTCTCACTTGTATGACAGCCACATACGATTCCATTTTTATATTGACAACAATGTGTGAACAAAACAAACATACAAACTTAGTTAAAACGTCAAAAAGGGACACAGCTATCAACATTGTAATATGATATTAATTACTATAAAAAAAAACATATATGTCAACAAAGAAAAACACATTGGCATACAGACAAAGCACAAAAGTGAAAATGAAAGACAAGAATACAAAAAGAATTACTTGAGTACAGCACCACATTGGCGGGGTGCTTATATAAGTATCGAGACCTGCCAATAGGATATTACCAACACTAGGCAAAACAGTAAAGGTCAATGATTTACAAAGACAAATAAGAGAAAATTATAACACATAATTAAGATGATAAACAAAGATCATTTACTATTTTTTTGAATTTGATACGGAATATTGATCAATAAGTAAGTCCGTAGCAGTAGCAAGATTTAGAATACCAAATAAGTTGGGAAATGTATATCACATATTCAGGTAATGTTTGTATATTATACGAAAACGAAAGTTTTATTTTGATTCGGTTCACATATAACACGACACACATCAGCTCTTAAGAGCTTTTTATCGAATATATTGCTACTAAGGTGGGGAAATTTTCAAATTTCAAAATTAAAGTCGTCTGATTTGTCATAGACTCGGATACTGATATGACTGCTTATGTCAAATACGAGGTATTTCTAAAAATGAGGCAGATGAATCCGTGTCTGTTTCTTAACTGTCTAGTTCTGGAGAATATATTAATGGAACATAATCCAAATCTTTGGATGGTTAATTGTAAGAACATAATCAATATATATCTGAAAGTGAAATTCAATAATTCTTTGATCTTTTTGTTTTTGAAAAGTGTCCGAGGAATAGACCACTTTCGAGTTCATCCGTCACCGGAAAAACTCGTCAATTATACGCGCCTTTATGACGTCATTTACCAGATAGAGGGGGTCGCCTGTATCCCTGCACTATTTACGTTCATCAAGCGTCTTAGTGATCGTCATTGTTCAAGATAAACTAGAAATAATGGTTGTTCTGTAGGTACTTAATGACAATTCCCTAATGACAGCAATGCTGATTGTCAATTTTGAGAATTCAATTTGCCGAATGATTCGTACAATATAGAATTATAGTTTTCCAAGCACTCGCTCAACATTAGAATGGAAGTGACGACGCCCTTGAACGCACAAATGACGTTCACTAAAACCAGAGTTTTTGACGGAAATGCATCGAACTCGAAAGTTGTCTATTCCAACTCATATGTGAATAACAGGAGGTAATCAAGTACAAGCAAAATCTCAATTCCATATGAATGCTGCCTAATTAGTTGTTGAAAAAGTCTACCTCCAAATTAAAAATAAAAGGTTTTAATGACAATAAGAAACACTAGCATACGGATAACTTGTTCCTCTGTGTAGCATGTTTTCCATTTTTGTTGACTATAAACAATAAAAGCCGTATGGTTTCCCAAAGTAATAAATGTATAGCGTATGTTACAATTTTATATACGAAAGCATTGTAGATAAGTTCTTTTAGACGATAGTCAATTTCACAAGGGGAATGATGGTATACACTACAAGGTTCGAAAATCTAAAGTTTTGATTGAATCAGTTTCAGATAAAGATCGAGATTTAAATTATCCAGAAGTTCTTAAGTGTTTTTAGAATACACATATGACAAACAACTCTACGTGAGTAAACATATTCACGGTATTTCTGAAGACCCTCATTCACTGCATGCATGAGTACAGAAATTTTGTCAATCTAATAGACAAACCCTTTGTAGATCATACATATGAGCTAGCAATATACAGAGCTTTGTGAAGGTTATCTATCTAACACAAACAAGATAAATCATCAGATTTGCTATTCAATGTAATGGTTTTAGAATACAATGAAAAACTCCTGTTTTGCCAAAATCTCATCTTGTCAAATGATATGATTTTGAATGTGGCATTACCTGAGTGCTCACATATTCTTCACGCGACACTCGTAGTAGTACGAAATTTTCGAAAGGACGCGCGTCTGGGGTAAATATTAAATTTAATTCCTGGTATCTATGATGAGTTTATTTATTAACTTTAACACTTGGAATTCTTGGTTTGATAGCTTCCTTGTGATAATAAACCCTCTATCTAGTAAATAATGATAGTAAACGAAAGCAGTGGAATATATATATCTTATCAGCTGGGAGATATATGGTAATTTAAAAATTAAATTAGAGTTTATACATATTTGATAAATTCCTAGGGTATGTACTTTCCCTGGTTTTATTTTCATTAATGATAAGGTCAGCTTTCCATCTTGGCAGCTTGGCAGTTTGGTTTTAATTAAGAGATTAAGGGATATGTATTAGATCATAGATAGGAAACAGCAGGATGACAGCATGGATGTTATCAGAGAAACATCTGTATATAATTTTGATAGGATGGTCAGTTGTTGTTTGAGCATCGCACTGTTAGCAGTCATATTTGTACTTGTGGAAACTTAATTCACTTTTCATTTTCTTGAAAGTGGCTATATAAGTTTTTGATGCAAATCAAACCGAAACTTTTTTGAAACTTTTAAACACGTTAAATGGTACATTTGGAGCGTCTTTGTATTGAAGTTGATGTTTGTAACATGGATATTATATTTGTACCTGATTCTAAAGATGCTGTTAATTATTCATTTCATTATCAACTTTATAGTTAGCTGTTAGTTAATGTGTTTGCTTCTCAGTATTTGGACCTCTCATTCCGCATGTATGGGACGGTAATAGTCGGGGATTAACCGAGCAGTTAATAACAGCACCGTTAAATGCAAAGAAAATGTGTCAGGCAGAATATTCCTTTTCAAGACTTTATTACCAATAATGATAATATAATCGAAATGGAGGACATACATAGTCCGTTATTAGCAGATAAAATTCAAGCTACACCTTATATGGTAGTGCACGATCCCACATGCATCAGTGAGTACACAGAGGACCACGTGGTTTCTAATTCCACTTCTTTCACAGTGACTTCTTTATTAAATGGACAGAAGAATTTAACTAACTGGGTGTCCATATTTTTCTTCACCCTTGCTTCAGTAGAAATGTTATGTTTCATCACCGAAAGGAAGTTACAATCATCTAAAATCTTATAAGTTTCTGGAAATACTTGACAGAACATAAAGCAGCCGATTTTTTTTTCTACTTTCACTTCAACCGGAAGTCTACGATGTGACATGTCAACAATTGGAGAATATATCCCTACTACATACATATGAAGGATACGCAGCCTTCTTTAGGAATTCTATATCAGAGACTGCAGCTAGTAGAAAACCGGGAAGTTTGTGGTGTTCGGACTACAAGGTGATATGCAGCTGAAATCACTGCCTTTCTCCCCAACTGAGGAGACATTACAGCAGGTACGAACTCCTTATACTCAACCCTTATTATGCCGGGTCTGAAAAAATATTTACATGGGGGCTATTCATTTCATTCATCCCTAGGCTAACTAGGTTTTCATCAAGTAATTATAGGAGTGTTTTATTAATATTTACTTTGTTAGTATATTATTTATCTTATAGGAGGGATCATGTAGATATGACCACTTATTACCCAGGTATGGGTTTCTACGAATATCACTATTGTTAATGTGCAGCTCGTATGCCTCTTTACTATATAGCAGCAGAGTGGTCTATTAGAAACACTACTCTTAGGTTGGGAAATTTGTAATATTTTCAAGGTATCACAGGATGCGCAGCTATGAGATATTGCAATAGTCATAATTGTTCGATTTGTAAAGGGGAAATCTATATATGTTGTACTTCCTTAAAACCGAGACCATATGAGCCCCAGAGTATCGGATCTGGCAACTTGAAGACATTTTAGATCCCCATGTCAGTTTAGACTTCAGTTTCCACTTTAAAACTAACAGTTTATCAGAGTATTTGAATGACCATCCGTACTATGGATTTTTAGGTAGTTGAATTGATGGATTAATAGCAGGTTTTCATGCAGGATGGCCACTGAACCGTAAGCAACCAACAATCTATTAATCAATCATGCAGGGTTGAGTGCCTTACCGTCTAGCCCAAGTTTTGTTTAAATCTACTTGAGGATTCTCATCTAAACACTCGTGTTTGATCAACCACAGGTGTTCTGCACATGTATGTTTTAATGCTCACCTATCAGGGTCCTTCCATAGGTTGCAGATTTTCACATGTCTGGGTTCTGGATACTGCATGTTTATAACTGTCAAGGTTATACCACATTTTCAAGATTTTACCTGTCTGGATTTAGCACAGGTTCATATATTGTTTCACCTATTTAGGTTGGACCAGATGTTTAAGACATGATACTGCTTTAGTTTTATATTTCAGCAGAAATCTGGGACTATTATAGTATAATAGTCCCAGCTGGAATGCTGTTTATGGTTCTCAAGGAATGATAGTAGGTGAAATTGTAACTAAAAATCCGCCTAAGGAGTGCTAGATGACTTGTCAGTTCCAGTGAACTCAAAGTTACGGTATTTGCCAGATGCAGCTGTGCAGGATTCAACATTCATATATCCAGTGAACATTCGGACGTTAAGCAACCAGCAATCAATCAATCAATCAATCAATCCAGTAACATTGTATCACAGTACGTACATTGCACATAAATGTAGCAATGCTTGCAGACCTGCTCTATTCTATATGCAGTCTCAAGAACTTTTACCTTTTTTTGGTCTTCTAAATGTTATTGTTTTGGGTTGTTTTTTTTTTTTTTTTTTTTTCACCTATCTGGGGTTTACCATATGTTATTATATGTCTCGCTTGTCAGGGTTTTACTACAGTATTCAAGTATTTTTAACTATCTGGGTTCTACCTCAGGTAATTGTTGTTTCACCTGTGGGTTCTACCACAGGTTTCTAGGCATCCTTATGTATAAGTTTTAGTTAGACTTATTATTCTGGCTTTCTATGTTTTAAAACATTTATGGTATGACTAGTTTAGAAGTATATAAATAGGGTGCCAATAATAGATGAAGATTGTTTAATTTATTTAGTAACCTATTGCAAGATTTCTCTTAAGCTAGCTCATGCTACAACATGTACAATTAAATTGTATTTAGCAGGGATTAGGCATAATAACTTAAGAATAGGGCATCCTGACCCTTTAACAAATTCGTTGACTTATGGTTGCAGTGCTCATTTAATCTAGCTTTTTGGATTTCTCCGATGTGGTGAATTTACGTATAGTAGTAAATTGCAAGGCAGGACACACTCTTAATTCAAAAATTTTATTTAGACATAAAATTTTCTAAATTTCACCTAACATCTGAATTCCTCAAAATGTGACCTATTTCGAGAAGGTATATTTTCAACCCAGTTAATTTGATGCGAAGATATTTACAGTACGAAAAAATTAGGGAGCTAGACCAGATTCCTATTTATTTGTTAGTGATGAGTATAATAACGCTCCTTTGTCTAGAGATACATTAATATCTCTGCTTAGAGATTTGCTGTTCAGATTAGGGTATAATGATAGTTAATTTTGTGGTCATTCCTTTCGAATTGGTGCTGCTACATCAGGAGCAGGACTTTAGGTAGATGGTCATTTGATTGATATATAAACATTACATTCGAACTGATCCAACAACTGTTTGCAAAGCACAAGCAGAATGTGTCGTTCCTAATTCTTATACATGTTTTGTTCTACATCAAAGGAGTCCTAGAACTACATTTTGTTCATTATTTTAGTATTGTAGTTATTTTATTTTGCGTGTTTTCATTTTCATACATGAAATTATATTCAAGTACTTATTCTTTTAATGGTATAATGAATTATTTTTATCTTTTATTTTAACTATATATATATGTACCTGTATCATTTCTTGGGGGCTTTCACTCATGCTACTCGTTCAATTTGGCCTACTTAATTTCAGGGAAATTATTTTCCCCCAATTCATTCATACATCTTATAAATTATTAAGGCTTTGTTTTATTTAAGGGTGATAATTAAGTTAGTTTTGGTACCTGTTGGGATCTACCGCAGGAATTCTCATTTTTCAAATTTATACCCGTCTGAGCTCTACCAGTCAGGTTCTAATAGTGCCTGTTGGGATCTACCGCAGGAATTCTCATTTTTCAAAATTCATACTTGTCTGGGCTCTACCACTCAGGTTCTAAAAGTACCTGTTGGGATCTACCGCAGGAATTCTCAGTTTTCAAAATTCATACTTGTCTGGGCTCTACCACTCAGGTTCTAAAAGTACCTGCTGGGATCTACCGCAGGAATTCTCAGTTTTCAAAATTCATACTTGTCTGGGCTCTACCACTCAGGTTCTAAAAGTACCTGTTGGGATCTACCGCAGGAATTCTCAGTTTTCAAAATTCATACTTGTCTGGGCTCTACCACTCAGGTTCTAAAAGTACCTGCTGGGATCTACCGCAGGAATTCTCAGTTTTCAAAATTCATACTTGTCTGGGCTCTACCACTCAGGTTCTAAAAGTACCTGTTGGGATCTACCGCAGGTATTCTCATTTTTAATATTTATACCTGTCAGGGCTCTACTGCAGGTTCTTAAAATTGAATTATTTAGGCAATTTATTTTCTAATTAATTTAGGTAGTGTTTTTCGATTTGGTTATTTTAATTAGTATTTTTGTAAGTTTTAATGAGTAGCCCCCTAGAAAGCCAAATGATACATTTATTATTATTTTCATATGTATTCGGTATAATAGATTTAGAATTGATTGTGAATATGATACTAGTATACTGTGTATACAATATGGTGTCTTAGTATATTAGTTTGTTAATAAAATTAGAATAGTTATTATACAGTTTTGCATAAATATCAAGTATCCAGTATGGCAGGATAAATGTTCCATTCAAGTAGAACATTTCCTTTTCTACTCTTAGTATCTATATTAGTATAGATAATGTGGTATGATGCATGAGACTAGTAATTGTCTATAAGGAGACATCCTCTGTTCAATGTGGTATGGTATATGAGACTAGTTATTGTCTATAGGACACATCTACTGTTCTTTGTGGTATGGTATATGAGACTTGTTAGATTTTATTAGGGGACTACTACTGTTTCTATGTGGTATGGTATATGAGACCTGTCAGTGTTCTTTAGAAATATCTACTGTTCTATGTGGTATGGTATATGAGACTTGTCAGTGTTTTAAGGAGACATCTACGTTTCTGACAGGAATAGGTATAAATGGTAATTTAAAAATTAAATTAGAGTTTATACATATTTGATAAATTCCTAGGGTATGTACTTCCCCTGGTTTTATTTTCATTAATGATAAGGTCAGCTTTCCATCTTGGCAGCTTGGCAGTTTGGTTTTAATTAAGAGATTAAGGGATATGTATTAGATCATAGATAGGAAACAGCAGGATGACAGCATTGATGTTATCAGAGAAACATCTGTATATAATTTTGATAGGATGGTCAGTTGTTGTTTGAGCATCGCACTGTTAGCAGTCATATTTGTACTTGTGGAAAATTAATTCAGCCCACCCACCGTTTCCCCAGCTGCACCTTAAAAAAAATTAATTAAATAGTCATAATTTAATGTCAATTATTTTTTATATGTTTATTTAAAAGGGGCTACTCATAACAATATGTATTTTGTTTGTTTTAGTTTTATGTTTCTCATTCAATTTGGCCTACTTAATTTCAGGGAAATTATTTTCCCCCAATTCATTCATACATCTTATAAATTATTAAGGCTTTATCTTATTTAAGGGTGATAATTAAGTTAGTTTTGGTACCTGTTGGGATCTACCGCAGGAATTCTCATTTTTCAAATTTATACCCGTCTGAGCTCTACCAGTCAGGTTCTAATAGTACCTGTTGGGATCTACCGCGCAGGAATTCTCATTTTTCAAAATTCATACTTGTCTGGGCTCTACCACTCAGGTTCTAAAAGTACCTGTTGGGATCTACTGCAGGAATTCTCAGTTTTCAAAATTCATACTTGTCTGGGCTCTACCACTCAGGTTCTAAAAGTACCTGCTGGGATCTACCGCAGGAATTCTCAGTTTTCAAAATTCATACTTGTCTGGGCTCTACCACTCAGGTTCTAAAAGTACCTGTTGGGATCTACCGCAGGAATTCTCAGTTTTCAAAATTCATACTTGTCTGGGCTCTACCACTCAGGTTCTAAAAGTACCTGCTGGGATCTACCGCAGGCATTCTCAGTTTTCAAAATTCATACTTGTCTGGGCTCTACCACTCAGGTTCTAAAAGTACCTGTTGGGATCTACCGCAGGTATTCTCATTTTTAATATTTATACCTGTCTGGGCTCTACCAGTCAGGTTCTAAAATAAATTTTTCACCTGTCAGGGCTCTACTGCAGGTTCTTAAAATTGCATTATTTAGGCAATTTATTTTCTAATTAATTTAGGTAGTGTTTTTCGATTTGGTTATTGTAATTAGTATTTTTGTAAGTTTTAATGAGTAGCCCCCTAGAAAGCCAAATGATACATTTATTATTATTTTCATATGTATTCAGTATAATAGATTTAGAATTGATTGTGAATATGATACTAGTATACTGTGTATACAATATGGTGTCTTAGTATATTAGTTTGTTAATAAAATTAGAATAGTTATTATACAGTTTTGCATAAATATCAAGTATCCAGTATGGCAGGATAAATGTTCCATTCAAGTAGAACATTTCCTTTTCTACTCTTAGTATCTATATTAGTATAGATAATGTGGTATGATGCATGAGACTAGTAATTGTCTATAAGGAGACATCCTCTGTTCAATGTGGTATGGTATATGAGACTAGTTATTGTCTATAGGACACATCTACTGTTCTTTGTGGTATGGTATATGAGACTTGTTAGGTTTTATTAGGGGACTACTACTGTTTCTATGTGGTATGGTATATGAGACCTGTCAGTGTTCTTTAGAAATATCTACTGTTCTATGTGGTATGGTATATGAGACTTGTCAGTGTTTTAAGGAGACATCTACGTTTCTGACAGGAATAGGTATAAATACTCCATAATGCAGGCGCTGATGAAATGTTGCTACATTGAAAGGAAAGTTAACACATAAGTAAGGGTAAAAATTAGTTAAAATGGCATGTTTTTATTAATTTTGTATTTACATTGTATCATAAATCAAATTAAGTCGTTCGATGTATGTTCATTTGTGTTTTTTGATTGAATTAAGACATTCCAATTGATTTTTATAGTGTGTCTTTCTATGTTGTGATGTTACACTAACGTTTCAGACCATTGTTTGCACCTGTCCTAAGTCAGAAACCTGATGTTCAGTAGTTGTCGTTTTTTGATGTGGTTCATTAGGGTTTCTCGTTTCTCGGATTTTATATACTAGTACAATATTAGACCGTTGGTTTTCTCGTTTGAAGGGTTTTACACTAGTAATTTTTTTGGGACCCTTTATAGCTGCTGTTCTGTGTGAGCCAAGGCTCCGTGTTGAAGACACTACCTTGACCTATAACAGTTTACTTTTATAAATTGTGACTTGGATGGGGAGTTGTCTCATTATTTTTTTTGCACTCATACCACATCTTCCTATATCTATAACTCAATAGATTGGTGCGACAAACAAACAGGCATTAATATAAACCGCAAAGAAATAAAGTTCAGATCTCAAATGACAAGCAGTTTTAGAAATAGCTAGTTTAAAGCAAATTACTGATAACAATATCATGTACACCTGTACATAAAAACGTATTCAAAGGATTTATTGTAACATGTGTAAAGCCTTATAAATCATTACAGAAAACGCAGGACATTGTGCAATACCTACTAAAGCAACTGTTGTCTAAAGTCATCAATCAATTAAGAGAAAACAAATCCGGGTTACAAACCAAAACCGAGGGAAATATATCAACCATGAGAAGAAAACAATGGAACGTCAGAAACACTGAACTGCAACCAACAGTGTCGCCAACACACATTGAAACAGACTATTTGAAAACAACTGCAAGCTTAATACAGGAATTTTAAGAAAACAATGGTTAGCAAAACCTCTCACTTAAACATCGCTAAAATTACAACAAAATGTGACAATATACAATACAAACAAACGCAAGAACATTCAGCACATAGAAATGCATTAATAAATGATATAAGAGTACATTAAAACATTTTTAAAAACTGCAGAATAATAACGGACATCTCCCTTTAACGACAGGACAGGTCACCAGAAACAATGCGTCCAATGAATGGATCATTCCCACAAAAATTGGCTCATTTTAAATCTTGAAATTTATGCAAATATGTGGAACGAGACCTAAAATTCAAAATTATTTTTCGCAGTTCTAGTCCAAATCATCATATCACCACTGTCTTGAAAGGCTATTTCAAATTAATGCTGTGACGACGTCATAATTACATGTATTTGAATACTTTATCTATGGGAATTGGAAATCAAGTCAACGGTATTGACAAATAAGGCATATGTGAAATGTACCGACAATACAGAATTCAAACCACAAACGATAAGACATTACACAATATCTAGCAGTACTTACAAAAGAATCGCCTGACACGAATTTTGGATTAGAAATACCGAGACACATCGTATATCAATGCGAATTCACAATCGGCAAAACAGTCATATTGGGGAATAGGTCACCTTCGGTATTAGCAAAGTATAAGTAAACAGTTTCGACAGGAAATATAGGATCATTAGTATTCATATTTGGCCTTTTTTCACCTTTTTTGGATTCGAGCGTCACTGATGAGTCTTTTGTAGACGAAACGCGCGTCTGGCGTATATACAAAATTTAGTCCTGATATCTATGATGAGTTTATCTATTGAACTTCAGATTTACTTATGCATTAACTCAAAAACAAAAACAATGCTAGTATCGGTAAAACATTATTTAAAGATTGAACTACGATGTTAAATTGACAATATTAAGAATAAGATTATTATGTATTCCACCTGTTCGTCGAAAAGGTTTAATCTGACCCCGAGTTTTCGTGGACAAATCTGTTTTACATAATATACTATGAATGAGTGGCGAAAGATACCAGAGGAACATTCAAACACATAAATCAATCTGACAACGTCATGGCTAAAAAAGAAAAAGACAAACAGAAAAACAATATCACAACATAGAAAAATAAAGACTAAACAAAACGAACCCCATCAAAACTGGGGGTGATCTCAGGTGCCCCAGAGGTGTAAGCAGATCCTGCTGCACATGTGAAACCCGTTGCTTATGTAAGTACAAATCCGTCAGGAAGTCTATTTCGGTAGATCAAATTCGTGAGAAGGAAACGGGATTGTAGTAACGACATATCTCTTATATTTGATGTGTTTCCCTCAGTTTCATTTTGTAACCCGGATTTGTTTTCTCTCAATCGATTGATGACTTTTATACTACTGTTGCCTTTCTTTATACATTCACAAAAATACTGAACTCCGAGGAAAATTCAAAACGGAAAGTCCCTAATCAAATGACAAAATCAAATGTTAAAACACACCAAACGAATGTACAACAACTGTCATATGCCTGACTTGGTACAGGCATTTTCAAATGTAGAAAAGTGGTGTAGTAGGACGGTTTGGACTCGAAGTCGTAAATATTAAGATTTCGCAAGGCTTGTTTGTAATTGAAAATTTCAAATGCAATCAGTTAGTATATCTACAGGTGAATTTGTTATATTGCTACTATGGTAGGGGGAAACTAAGAATTTCAATATTAAATTTTCTCGTAAGTCATATATTCTGGTACTGAGATGTCCGTGTATGTAAAATTCGAGATATAAGTCTACAAATGAAGCAGAGGAAGCCGTGTCTACTGTTTCTTTAATCTCTAGTTCTTTGTGATATATTAATCAGAAAAGTTTGGATTGTTAATGGAAAGAACATCATTAACATATCTGAATGTGAAATTAAATGATCTGGCTTCTTTGATCTTCTTGTTTGTGACAAGTGTCTTTATATATCTGTATTTCTCAATAAACCATTTACAGGGGAATAGTAAAGAGATTATGTCTGAAGGAACTGCGATTCATATGAAAATAAGAAGATGACGGAAAAGATAATTTAAACAGCTCGTTACCATACGAATGCCGACAATTTGTTGAAATATTCAACACTTACGGTATCAATAAGAAACTCCAGCATACTGATCACTTGTTCCTCTGTGTAGTATGTTTCAAAATTAACAAAAGTAATAAATTTATAGCGTGTGTTACAATTTTTGTGTAAAAAGCATTGTGGATTATTTCTTACAGACGATTTTCCAATTTCACATGCAGAATGGTTGTATACAGGATTGAACAATCAATTGAGAGAAGCCATTCAGCAAAAGATTGAGTTAAAATTAGCCAGAAGTTCTTTATAGTTTTTTAGAATTCACATATTGTTCAAAACCACCACAAGAGTAAACAGTTTCTCAATATTTCTGAAGACCCTCTTTCACTGCGGACAGATTTTTTGTCAATCTAATAGACAATTCTTTAGTCGAACATGCAGATGAGCCGGTAATGTACCGTTGTTTGTACGGAATTTTGTGAAGCTTAGGTATCAAATACAAACATGTTGTTCATATGTAATGTTCATTGAAGCCATGAAGAAATTATGATTCGCCAAAATCTTATCCTTGTCAAATGATATGTTTTTGGTATCACCACCCTTGTTGTCAGCACTTCGGTGTTGACATTAAAATCAATTATATGGTCCTTTTTTATATAAATTAAATGTTATCAAACATTAATACAAACAAAGCAAGCAAGAAAAACTCAATTAAACTTGCTAGCATTAGGATAACAGCTGTGTAACCGCCCTTGAGTTATGTCCATTTATAAAGTTATATGCAAGCGAAAACATTCACCTGGGTCCCATGAACACATTTTTCAATTTACGTTTCCTTGTGTGCATAATAATTTTTGATTTTCAATAAATCATTCAAAATGTGTGCCAACAAATCAAACAAAACATAACAACAGTGATCAACAGTGATCTAATTTATACATAAAAAAAAAATTAAATTTTAATATTCCTTCAAGTTTATATATAAAAAAATGAAATGTATGAAAAATACACGAAAGTGTTCGTAAAATATCTATATATAAAACGTCTGAATAATAGTCAACGATTTTCCCCACGAGGGCGCTGGATCGTTTCGAGTAACGATACATATACACAATAAATGAATTATATAAACGCCTAAAAAGTGTACACAACAACACCAATAACAAAAAAAAAAGGAACTATAAATGTAATTATTTATAAATATTTCGGTTTACAGATATCCTTCATCAGTAAATATGATTGTGATGATGAATGTATTATATATCAGTCTACTTAGATTAAACTATAACACTCTTGAAATCTATACAATAAAAAAAGTCAAACCGAACATCAGGTAAGACGCTTGCACAATTCTAGGTATTTGATAAACACATAGGTTAATTAAATGACTAATTACAACAGAGAGAGTTCAAATATATGTATATATTGTAACACCTCAGCTGAATTTGATGTAAAATAATAAAATAGTTTTTAAATCGTGCTTTTTATACTTTTGCATTGAATGAAACTCTTAACCATAATTAATTTATTTATTCTTGACAGATAATCCAAGGACATCTTTTCATAGAATTTTCGATTAAGGTAGATGGGGTGTCTAAATAATAATTCATAGAATTGTTTAATAATTTGCCAAAATGTAGTTTATATCATACAATTGAGAAATGAAATGGGGAATGTGTCAAAGCGACAACAACCCGACCATAGAGCAGACAACAGCTGAAGGCCACCAATGGGTCTTCAATGTAACGAAAAACTCCCGCACCCGTAGGTTTCCTTCAGCTGACCCCTTAAAAAATATGTATACTAGTACAGTGATAATGGAAGTCATATTAAAACTCCGAATTACACACAAGAAACTAAAATTAAAAATCATGCAAGACTAACAAAGGCCAGAGGCTCCTGACTTGGGACAGGCGCAAAATTGCGGCGGGGTTAAACATGTTTATGAGATCTCAACCCTCCCCTATACCTCTAGCCAATGTAGAAAAGTAAACTCTTTTAAAAAAAATATTAATAAAAAGAATGGTTCATTGGGATTATTTTCACGCTACACGGTGTTCAAAATTGACAGATTTTGTATAGATTATGCATGGAAAACCCAATTTTCTGCAAAAAAGCGTAAACTACACCATAGAATTTTGAGATAACATAGGAGAAGATAGCTTAAATAGTATGCTTTCCGTTAAGAAAAAGAAAAAATGGGGTCACCGGACACGTTTTCTTGCTACATAATAAAATAGATAAATTTCTAACAGATTCTATTGTAAAAGTACCTTTATCTGAATTATCTGCCCTTGCATTTGAGGTATCTCCCCTTATGTGGTTAAGTTGGAAAAAATTTAATCAAACAAAAATTTTCTATTTTTTGTAAAATACGACCATAAATATGATAAAACATGTCATTTTCGTTCTTGAAATGAGAGTTTTTACACATGCATTTCCTACTACTCTCAAAATTTGCACATTCTATTAAAGATCTAGACCTTGTTTTCGGGTATTTCCAAATCCAAGGTTGAGGAAGACACCCTATCTACCTTAAGTGTGTTATATTTCTTTTGTTCGATGGGAAGATACTAACAATCTATTGCAATCGTAAATAGTGCTCTATAATGATCAAATGTGTGTTCATGTTAAAAAACGTTATATACAATAATTTAAAGACCTCCTGTATCTCTTAAATGTTTTTATATCAAACCAGTAACAAGACTTGATTATTTAAGTTACAACCAACTATTTTATCATGTTAATAAAGATGAAATATGACCATTCTGCTTAAAGTGACGCCTTGATTGACAAAAGAATTACTTGTTATTTTTACATCAATATGAAGCCACATTAATAATGTATGATTTTATAATTTACTTATCGATCACAGATTTTTTTGAGCATATAAGTTAATTAGATAACAGTCTAATGCCACTATAAGAAGCAACTACAAATGATAAAATCTCACGGTCAGTATATTGTTATCAACAGCAGACAAATGTCGAACCTCAAATCCTGGATAGATATAAAAGACTATAAACAATACCATACCAATTTTTTTCTTTTTATATAAGACATAAATTGGCTAAGATTCTAGTTTAATAAACATTTAATCAGTGGAATATTACAAGGTACACAGAAGATCGGGCAATACGAATCAATTCGGAATAGCACTGAACTTTACATAGTATTTCAAAAAGGGACGTATACGATATCAAGGGTGCAAAAAATACCCAACAAAAAAACCATAAGACGGTCCAATAAAAACTGATGATACAATGGCTAGAAACGAAGAAAAGACAATCGACCATAACGAAACACTTCGTGCAGAAAACTAAGATTGAGCAATGAAACCAAACAAAAACTGGGGTTATAACAAGTTGCTTCGAACATGTCGAAGGATCAGTAGTTCCTGATCTTAGTGATACAATCCGTGTCACGCCAGATGTCTAACACATTACACAATATCAGATTGGTGTATGTCTTCTGTCTTACCATCAGACATTACATATTCCAAACTGAGGGTGAAATAAGGAGGTGTTTCGATTGGACAGCAGTTTCTGATCTTTTTAACACCATCCTTGTAACACGAGTTGTCTACCACATCACAACAATATAGGATTAGTGTATGTCTTTTATCTTACCATCAGACATTTCCCATATTTTAATACCATCGGACAAGTTAAGAGCAATTCTCTGTAACCACCAACCATTTTATATAGGGGGGCCGGCACGCATAGTCATCGATTTTCATGAAACTTGGCCAGAACATGTGATCATGTAAAAAAGTAAGAAAAATGCCCACCCACATGTTGCTAGGTTATGGTTGCCATGGCAACCAAGCGAATGAGATTTCCCGCAAATTTTGAAGAATTTAGCATCGAAAAAACAACTACTTTGCAGTCATTCGTAATCAAAACTAGGTTTTATTTAATGATATTTGTAAATATTTTTTTGGAAACATGAAACTTAACAAACAAAAAAGCAATGACATATATAAAAAAATATTTTGGCTGAATATTGTCACAACCGCAGAAGCAGAGGTCATTTTTCAATATAGTTCAGAAGACAAATTTTACACATTTTGTATGAACAAAATAGACATTTTTGCATCCACCTTCATTTAACATGTGGTTATTAATGAAAAGTATTAATGTTTCTAATTAAAAAATTATAACAAAATATTTGGGAAATTAGGTTCTAAGATGGTTGCTATGGAAACAAAAATGTGTCATTTTTGCCTTTTTACCTCTAAAATGTAGCCATTTTATTAAAATAATCCACAAAAAGTAATTATTATTGAATGACTATGATGTGCAAACTATTGGCAATTAAATTACCATAAATTTGTCCAAAGGTCAAAGCTCATTAATGACCTTCACCTTTGACCTTGTGTATATTAATTGAATTTTGAAAGGAAATATAATAGAAAAAAGGCTACTATACATTGAGAAAATTATCAGGATGTTTTTATCCACTTTTTATCAAACTATGAAAAATAAAGAGTCAAGGTCATGTCAAAAGTGCTTAGCAACCACCCTTATTTGATAAAAAATGTACCTAGCAACCATACATGATTTTTTCAAGACTATATAAACTATTACATAGACCTAATTTCAAATTTTTTGTCAACATTTTTCTTGTTAGTTTATCGATAGCTACCACCATACCAAGTTTCAAGAAAATCTGAGACTATGTGTGCCGCAACTTGGTTGGTGGTTACGGAGAATTGCTATTAATTGTATATGCATCACATCTGTATAATAAAAGAAAAAAAAGCATATATACAATAAGAAAATACCAGATAGCAAGCTATTTGTGCTTTTAAAATGTTTAAGTTGAAGTTTTGCTTTTTAGACTACGAAACTTTTCAGAAAACGACACTATTTATTAAAAAGACGTGTAGTCGATCCTGTTTACTATATGGCTTATTTTGAAAGATTTCAAATTATTTCAAATGGGAAAGTAACTCGTATTTTTAAAATTGTAAGACATGAAATGAGGTTCACGATTATCAATGTTATGCATCTTGTATTAATAAATGGCCAATATTATATAAAATCATCAAACTCATCGTATGTAAGTTGTGATGTTCTTTCATGCTGTATTGCTTTTGCTTTGTTTCCTATGCGGCGGATTTGATCTAAATCTATGTTTCTGCAAACGTTAAGGCTATCGAACAATTCTGTTTCTGCAAACAACAAAAAAGATTCGCAAAAAGCTTCTACCAGTGGTTTCAAATGCTTCAAATTATATGCATACACGGCACTTGAATGAAGTACACGACTTCGTCCACTTGCTTCAGTAAGTCGATGAAAACCAGTATTGAACATCTGCAAAAATTCTGACATCTTTCTTTGCATCTGTTTTATCTTTTCTATTGAACATGACAAGCCGATCGTTTCACTTTTAAGTCTTCGTTCTGTTGCAAAACTATTTTCAATGTCTCTTTGTAAAATTCTTAGTTTATGATTTATGTCATTAAGACTTTTTTCAAAGATCGATTTACTATCACGGGCGCTTATGACAACGCTTCTTTTATCATTAATGTTACCTTGCAGTACAGTTGCACTAGCTATAACCATAGATGAACCGGCAATGGCAGTACCAATTGCAACGAGCGGACCAACAATTGGAATAAATACAGTAAATGGTGCTGCTACTAAAAGTGGTGCACCACCAAGCCCAACGCCTAATTGAGCATCTTTTGCATTCTCTAGTTTTTTTTCAGCTTCAGATAATGCCTTCTTTGCATTTTCCAACTGTGTTTCAGCGTTATTTAATGATGCCTCTGTTCTCTCCTTTTCGACTTTTAACTTATTCATTTCAATACGCTTGACATCAGTTTGGAGACTTATAGACTTCATCTGTATTTTTAATTGGTTTTCCTTTTGTAGATTTTGTTCCAGCGTGCTATCCAGTTCACTCTTCATTTTTTCACAAATGATTCTGAGAGCTTGCATATGATCGTTGATATCTGCTATACGCGGAGAAACTCTTCTTTCAATAAAATTTCGATGGTTCCCATCAGTGATTTCAAGCATATAGTCTACAGTTATTTCTATGTTATTCAATGTTTGGGGTATACTGCTAAATATTCTGCTAACCTCTAAAACACTCCTTACACCGCACTCCATGTTGGTCTGTAATATAGAATAAAGGGAATTTTATAATCGTTATCACATTTGAAGTAAACTGAAAACAAATGTCGTCATTGCATTTTTCACCTTTGTTATTGAAACAAAACTCAGTTTTGAGACTCTAGCTAAGATCATATTTTAAAGGGAATACGAATGTGCTGACATTTTCAGAGGTGAAAATGTTGTAATTTCTTTAAAATGAAAGTCAATATTATACATGTTTGTTTTTTGCTGTATATTTGTCTTAATGAAAAAAAAATCATCGAAGATTTATTTATAAAGATTGATACAAATAATATTCTATTACAATTAAACTAAATATCAGACATGTCCATGAACATGTATTTTAAGTTCATCATTAAAAATCTTGGAAAAATATATCTTTTCCAAAAATGTCACAATTTGACCGCCAAAAAAATATATTTCTTATTAGCGAAGTCATTACATCCCTAGCTCATACTGTATTGTATAATGAAAGACAGATGGAAAAGGTACCATTTGCAGTTGTCAATACACATTGGCAGACATATAAATATAATAATTTACAGTGATTGCATGGTTTTAAAAAAAAAATGCTGTAGTTATACTGAACAGATGAGTAGATGATCATTTCTGTACACTAAAAAGATTACTTCGTGTATCAAATATCCTTGTTTAATTCCTACGAGAAGGTAACACCTCCAGAAACGAAAGATTATTGTTATAAGTTATAGTTCGAGGAGGGGATAAGGGTGTATGCACAATGCTAGGCGGTGTTGTCATAGAAGTTAGAAATAAAAAGCACAGGTTCCAGCCCCACTCGGGAAGGAAGTTGCGAATTAGCTCTACTCTAACATCGTTAGGTTGATTTTCTAGGCACTTCATATAATATGAAATTTTACAAATATTTGTGTTAACCAAGTATCTCTAACACACTGAGATCCAGTGGGCTGATATATTGTATGGTTGTCACTTGTTAAGACTTGTTTGTATGCTGTACTTAATTCTAGTGACTGTATAATGAATTGGTTCATTATCCCATACGGTATATAATAATTGTTGAGTTTGATCGTTGACAAATAAAAATATATTGTGTATAAAATAATAATCTAACATCTTCAAACGCTTAAAACACATGTCTTATGTTTTTCTCTAGATTCGCCTTCCGTGAAAGGTAACACTACGACTATTGAAGTTATATTTTTATAAAGCGAATGTGGTCGAGTGGTTTAGAGCGCTTGGCATGGGGCTAAGCAATTAGTGCTATAGTGTATCAACAGTTTGAGTTCGAATCCCACTGAGGGACGGACAAAACTTTGTTAGCAGAAAAATCTAATTCTAACACTGTTTGGTGTAATTTTCAGACAGAATAAGGATTAAAAGCTGTACAATACTGGTTGGAGAAGTATTAGCTAAAGATGAGATTCAAGAACGTTTTCTATTGACTTCATCATCGAAGGGTTAAAACTGATCCTTGAGAACAACTACTTCCAGTTTGACTACACTTATTACCTTCAAATCAAGAGAACCGCGATGGGTACCAAGGTGACACCAACATATGCCACTCTTCTAATGGGTTACATGGAAAAAACAACTTTACGAGAAGATACCTTCCGAATTCAATGAAAACTTCAGGCTTTATATTGAAGAAAATTGGAAGCGATATATTGATGATTATTTTCTGGACAAAAAGTGAAGTTTAATTAGTTAAATTTCATTCAATGCTGAATGGTTTAAATGAATCGATACAGTTTACTTACGATTCAAGCTCGACAAAACTCCTGTTCTTAGACATCCATATTATTAAGGAAGATGAACAAATAATTACGAACTTATACTGTAAACCCATGGATACCCATCAATATTTAGATTTAAGGTCATGTCATCAATCACATACCGAACGTAATATTCCTTTTTATTTGGCCCAACGTATATGTGTTACAGGGAATTTGTAAAATCAGGGATTTTGTAAAATCACTGGACTAATCAGTGATTGTGTAAAATCACTAACAGTTTCAGTGGTTTTGTAAAATCCCTGAAATTGTTAGGGATTTTACAAAATCACTGAAAATAGAGCTAGGGATTTTGTAAAATCCCTGATTACAATAAAGTATAACATGCTATAAGAAATGTGTTTTTCTTAATATAAAGATAGACCAAATGAATGATCACTTATGATTTAGAAATATATTTGTTTAATAAACACTATGAGCTAGAACTTGTGTATAATGATAATGGCTAAAAGGCATTTAAACGGGTATTTAGACCACTCTGAATTTGCTTATTTTTGCAAGACAAGTTTGGGTGACATCCCTACCACTATAAGCTATTGATATGTGAATTTTCTTAACTATGCTGTACATGTCTTCAAGACATACATAATATTTTTAAAACATCTTCATCTGATTTTTAACAATTTTTTTCAAATCTTCACATTGAAGAACTTAATACCTTCATTATCAACAAAATATTTACTTTATTTGGATTAAAAGAGTTGAGAAATTTTAGAAACTTATTCAAGATTATACCACTTTGTGATAGAATACATGTGTCTGATAAATGACCAAAGTAGGTAAAACTTTGTTTATTTTTGCTTGGTTAGATTAACCTATTCATAAACATGCAAGTACAAAACAAAGTATTATTACCAATATTTTCTGTTGTCTTTTTTTTTTTTATTATTATTTTGTGAATATAAATGTAATTTGTAGGCAGCAAATTAATGATACAACACTTATTTGCTTTTATATATCAATTTTCATGCAGCAATAAGATGCTCTTGATCTGATATTCATGTAATATTTGCCACTGGATCACATACCCTAACCCACTCAATTTCTTATACCTTACATATGTGTTTTTCTTCTTTAATGACAGCAATCAACCTAATGTTCAGTTTTTATATTTGATTTAAAAAAATTGATATAATTGGTTTTATTTTCTACAGTAATTATACAGAAAAACTATAATAAACAGTAACTTTCTTTCAAACATGGTAGTGATAAGAGCTTGTTTTGTCTTCTTTCTGTGGCTCATTGACAAAATATTCCAAAATGTTTATCATATTTTCCCTGGTTCCATATGTTGCACTTTAATTTTACCTCAATTATTTGAAGTAACTTTTGTGGGTATGTTTGCTCTTGATTTCAAGACATTTGTGCCTGAGCCATTGTTCTACAGTATGTCACATTGTCAGTTGGTTTGTGCATGAAAACCGCTCACTTAATATTAAAATAAAGACTAGATTAACCTCAAACTTATTGAGTGTTACTGTTGTAGTCTTTTTTCACAGAAATTCTTAATAAAAATGAATGAATGTATTTTACAAATTCCCTGAATTTAATCAGTGAATCTGTAAAAAAGATCTTAATTATTTCAGGGAATTTGTAAAATCACTAGTCAAAATCAGGGATTTTATAAAATCACTAATCATTTCAGTGATTTTACAAATTCCCTGAAATTTCAGTGATTTTACAAAATCACTGATTTCACAAATTCCCTGTAACATATGCACAATAACTATAAATTTTGAGTTACGTGATAAGAGCCTACAGGAATTGAAAAATTATCTAAAAAGACAAACCCATCCCGTTAGTTTAATCGACAATGGAATAAATAATGCTTTGAGCATTTCAATCATTGAACTAAGAAAAACAGTAGCGAAATTCAGCACACAGAAGGTGGGTAAAAGTATAAAAATGTGGTGATACCAGCTGATGTGGAACGTGCAAAATGTTAGAAGTGGGACAAAGTAAAACTCTTTTAAAAATCAGGCACAGTAGTTAAACCGAATAGAAGTATGAACTGTTAATCGGAAAATATTATTTATTGTGCAACCTGCCCGAATTGTCATCAAAGCTACATAGGTCAAACCAATAAACTAATTGATAACGTGAGAGTTCACAAACAGCAGATAAAGGACCTGTCAATAAGGACATCTCCATGTTATGAACGCTTTGACAAATGTGGAAAGTAAAATTAAAAATATATTCCTTTTTTAAGATGTTAACCGAAGATAACATTCCGCATGAAGCCAAGGAACACTATTTTATTGAACTGTACAAGCTGACCTAAAATTGGAAGTGAAATTCGGTCCGTGAATATGATTTCGTAATATAACAAACTACCGCATGACTTTACTATTAAGTAACGTCACAAGTTGTTACTACTAACCATAACAAAAAAGACAATTCTATCTGATGATCCTTACGAGATGTTCGATTAATAATTAAGAAATAGTTCGTGGGGGCTTGAAAATATGGTGATTTTACCACGGGTTGGCCCTTTATGTAAAATATTCTAACATGACGTCCTTCTAACGCTTTGAGTACACACCCGTGGTAAAATATGAATATATTGTTTGGGCTGTTCCGATCGTACTCCCACGTCAAATGCTTTTTTATGAATGAGCTACCCGACGTCATAGAATGAGGACGTCAGAATATAAGCATTTTACGGGAAAGATACACATTTTTGAAACCGAAAATCATCACAACAAAAAACGTAACCAAATGAAGCTAAAATGTGTTATATAAGCCATTTTTGTATTCTTATATGACATATACGTAAAATAATTATTTAAATCCATTTAAATTAATCCAAACCTATCTAAATATGTTATTGTTACTAGTTTAAGCATGTTACTAATTCAGTTTGTTCCGTTCTTTTACGTCAATTCAATAGTGCGTTTATTTATGGGAACAGCTAATATTTCCCTCCACCTAAAGCGCTTCGATCCAAAAGAATTGTTGTGTGTGCCCTATTAGAATCGAAATAATTCATTGGGGCTTGAATATATCGTGATTTTACAACGGGTTGTCCCTTTATGCCGATATTTAACCCCTCGCTATCGCTAACGTAAACGCAGAAATTAACAACAGAAGCTGAAAGAGTTCGAATGAAAATCAACCCCAAAAAGTGTAAAATTCTGAGATCCAAGCAAACAAAGAGTAAAGAGCTGATAACATTATACGACGAGAAAGGAGAAGATGTAGACAAGTTCACATACATGGGAGCTGTCATTGACAAAGAAGGAGGAGGAAGTAGCGACATCAAGAACAGAATACAAAAAGCAAGAGGGACATACCATCGCCTGAGAAATATATGGTATGCAAGAGGAATCGGCCGAAAAAACAAAATACACCTGTATAAATCATTAGTAAGACCTGTATTATTGTATGGATGTGTAACATGGAAACACCAGTGCCTAAGAAAGATTCTAAAAATAAGATGGCGAAGCTATAAACATCAAACAAAACAGGAAACGAAATTGCTATCACTAGAGTCATCAGTGTTGCAAAAAGAAGCAGACGGTGGACATGGATAGGACACATATAAAGGCGCGAAAGAGACAACACCAGTTATGTAGCTCTAAAGTGGGCACCTGAAGGGAAAGGAGCTAGTGGAAGGCCAAAAACTACATGGAGAAGAACAACAGAGAAAGAAAGGAACAAACAAGGATGACAAGTTGGAACGTAGCCAGACAAGCGACAAACGATAGAAAAGGGTGGAATAGCAGCGTGGAGGTCTTATGCGACTTCTGACACGGAGAGAATTAAGGTTAAGGTAAGGAAACGCATGTGCACTTCTTTATTCTAATGCAGATTTTATTATAGGTATTGACTGTAAAAAAATTTGAAAACGGACAAAATGTTAACATCAAAAGTGACACAAGGGAGAACCACTAGATCTAAATAAATAATTCTTATACAGGTATAAAAGAGGGACGAAAGATACCCGAGGGGCAGTCAAACTCTTAGAAATAAACTGACAACGCCCTGGCTAAAAAAAAACAAAAAAAAACCAGACAACTAATAGTACAGAAACACAAAAAACTAATAGTTTAGAAGACACTCAAACTAAAGACTAAGCAACACAAACCCCACCAAAAACTAGGGTAATCTTAGGTGCTCCGGAAGGGTAAGATATCCTGCTCCACATGTGGCACCCGTCGTGTTGCTTATGTTATTACAAATCCGGTAAATAGTCTAATTCGGCAGGTCATATTTGTGAAAAGGGAAGGGTATTGTTAGTTACGACATAAGGAACATATCCGATATCATAATTTTTTTTATGTGAAACGGTAATTCCAAAACGGTCAACCAACTCGTGATGGCGTCCGTAAAATTTACGAAGGGATGATTTCAACTACACCGTATGGAACACTTGGTTTACTATCATCCTTGTGAGCAGCAATCCTCGATCAAGGAAATCATGATAGAAAATATAAGCCCGGGAATATCGTATCAATTGGGATATATACTCTGTATGCAGGCACTGCTGGAATGTTGCTATATAGAAACGGAAAGGTCACATTTGGGAAGCAGAAATCATCTCTTTTGTCGTAAAGTTTTGTTTTCAACCGACCCTCATTGTCAATTGCTAGATGTTATTCAAGATATGAATACCATATTTTAAAATCTGTAACATTAATTCAAACAGACATAGAAAAATCAAATTGCACGTAATCGCTATCCATCTATATTATTATCTATGTTTTAATTTGGTTAATTGACTATCAGTAGTATTCAGGTGTCATGCTGATTCATATTATTGAACCTATGCATTGTTTTAAAATAAATTAATTTAGACGTTTTGTAATTTGGATATACGTTTTAGTATGTTATAAATCAAATATCCAAATTTGAGTAAAATAGGTGAATATCAATTTTACAGCTGAATGCCCATAAAAATCTATATATCAAATAACACTAACATCAAAACCTTACAACACCTAATCTTGATAACAAAAAAAAATTATTTCTTATACATAAATACACACGAAGAGGTTAAAGTTTGAACCTGTACCAAGTCAGGAATATTACAGTTGTTGTCCGTTCGTTTTTGATGTGTTTTGTCATTTGATTTTGCCATGTGATTATGGAATTTCCGATTGGATTTTCCTCTGAGTTCAGTGTTTTTGTGATTTTACTTATTTTTTAAACAACAACCAACAGCCGAAGTTTCCTTTTAACTATTCGTAACTTACATCAAACGTTGAACGGATGGCAGTAAAGAAAATAATGCTCCTTCAAATTGAGAATGCTAATAATCGAAAATTCTATATGAACCTTATAGTCATGTTATAACAGGGGACCTCAACATTCTTCAAGACCGAGAATGTTTTCGGAAAATTAAAAAAAATGTCGTCCTCCATTTTGAATAGATTGGAAACAGTGTCGTCAGGTCATCAAAGACACTCTATCGTGCTACTGTAAAATTAGTGTAAACGGGAAACATACGAGTTTAAAAATCTCTTAAAGGTCTTATCTAAATTTATATATGAATATTATGGAAATTCAAATACCTCATTCTTAAAATAATTGAGAAATAAACGGGTACATAATGCTCATATTTCTAGGAAAAAAAAACACTTTCAAGTACACGCGAAGAGGTTAAAGTTTGGACCGGCAAGCGGTGTCTATTTATTGAAATAAAATTTTTAAAAAAGGTGTAAACTACTGTCCAAATAAAGAACAATATGATTAAAAAGTGATATACAATGTAGTTCACAAAATATATACTAGTAGTAGGTTAAACTACTATTAATGACATATATGAAGAACATTAATCCAATCAAATCGTTCATAAATCGGTTATGAGCATTGTTTATAATCGTTCCAATATAATTGGACAGATAAAACAATTCTTTGTTCATATCATGGTTAAGCTTAAACCATTTGGAAGGTATTCCAACCGTATAGAAAAAGATTGGACAAACCTGTGTACAGGCTATCTAAATGCAGCCAAAGTTTTCTGGTCGCACCATATTCAAGAAGTCTAATACGTAATCCATACTGTGTAAAATGTTTTTGGGATGAATAATTACATGAAGGTTAAATAATGTACTTCACATAGGCAGGACATTTTGATAAGTTACCAGTTGGACATTCGTAAAGTTAGAACGCACCAAGGTAAGTTGCAAGTCAAACTTCTTCGCGAAAATGCCTTGGTTTTATATTGGCAGACTAAACATAACCCTCCTTAAGTAACTGCAGGCTTTCAAAGATACGATTTTATTAATTATTTAGATTATATTTTTGTTTGTTAATATTTTTTATGTTACAGATCTTTCACAGAAAAGTCACTTTTCCGTACTGATTTTTAATTTACTTTATTTTATGAACTTTAGATTATTTTACTGATCGACTTTGAAAAGTTTAACCCTGCTAATTTATGCATGTTCCTGTTCCAAGTAGGAATCATTGAAAACATTTGTTTGCTGTTTAGTTTGTCTATTTCCTTTTGTGTCATTTGATATTTATTAATATGGATATTTGACTGTCTGTTATTCTTCTTTGCTAGGCAGTATTGTCGTAACTTCAAAATATCCGGTACTGAAAAAAGCGGTACCCTTATTCAACGCGGGCTTCGGCAGTTACAACATTTCGTCCCTCTTTCAGATTAAAAACAGCGGTACCCTTATTCAACGCGGGCTTCGGCAGGTACAACATGTTGTCCCTCTTCCAGATAATAGGTCAAATATTCCTTTGAACCATTGTTTTCGAGGGTAATACCTTCATCTGGAATGGTGTTTAAGGGCATACGATACAGTTTTGGTCCCGTATTTAAATTTTTATGAAACTTTGCATGTAGGCTATTTTTTCCCTAATTAACTCAAATATGTAATCAAAAATATACCTTCATGTGCTACTTTTTGAGTAAATTGAAGTTCAAATTTCAGATATTTTCTCAAATTACGGATTTGTGGACGTATTTTTCCTTTCGATAGAAGCACATAACTTTTTTGTTTTAAAAGATAAACACGATCTGTTTTTTTGCTAAATTATTTGTAATTGATGTATTATATAGATAGTGCATACATTTGTACATTTTATTTTTACAAATAACTCAAATTTATCAAATGATCATAAATGTAGGAAAAAACCGTAATTTTTAGCTGATTATTAATCAAATTTAAAAAATTGCAATATTTACGTTTTCATGAAAATTGATACACATAATCTTCTTACGTAAACAAATCAAATGACTTTTTAAAAAAGAGGGGTCCATGAACTCGTTTTCAAGTTAAATCAGTTTGAATGATAAAAATCAGCCGAAAATTGCATCTTTTTCCGATAAGTCAACGTTTGGCGTCGCGAAAATAACAATTTACGTTAGCAACGTCATTACCTCCCCTGTAACTGTATCGTATGCCCTTAATTAAATCTATAGATTCCGCCAATATTAGCGGCGGTGACGATTTAATATGGCGTTATCTAATTCTGACATTTTATGTTCCTTTTTTTCACGGAAAAATAACGCAATTTTAAGATCAGCCATGGATTTGGTGAAAACAAAAATCTGCCATAGATTTGATTTGTTTGACGTTTGTTACGTCACATTTGCCATAGATTAGGAATCTGCAATAGATTAGGAATCTGCCATAGATTAGGAATCTGGAATCTGCCATTTAGGAATCTGCCTTAGATTAGGAATCTGTCATAGATTAGAAATCTGTCATTTAGGAATCTGCCATAGATCAGAAATCTGTCATTTAGGAATCTGCCATAGATTAGGAATCTGCCATAGATTAGGAATCTGCCATAGATTAGGAATCTGCCATAGATTAGGAATCTGCCATAGATTAGGAATCTGCCATAGATTAGGAATCTGCCAAAGATTTGGAACACGCCATATATTTGAGTCCTACATATATATACTAAATGATGGTAACCAACTGTGTTTTTCTGATCCTCTTATCTCACAAATCTACCAAGTAGACACATCAAGGTAACAATTCAAAGCATTATCGGTATTGTGATTCAGCTATTTGTATAGGTACGGAAATAGACTAACATTTTATCTGATCTAATGTTGAATAAAACAAATTATACAATCTCTTGTAAGACATTTAGACACTTTTTCGAATAATCCATTTTTGGCTCAAAAATGGCAATTTGTGCTTATAAAGGAGAAGAAATCAAGGGCAATCAAAATACCATATGTTTGAAAAAAAAAGAACAGACGACACTTGGATTTGATGTAGTATAGTATTATTTTCTTTATTATTTCAATAAATTAATCAAAGATTTCGAAATCACTGATGGGTAGACTGCAAGAGTTGTGAACATAATTTCAAATGATATTATAATGTATTGTGGTCGACAAAAACAAAATTATATATCACTCTTGCATTAAATTCAGAAAGACAATTAGGATTTCTTCAGTTTATGAAAAAAGCTTTGTATCCTTTGATTTATTTGTAGATGGTTGTTTTTGTAAATATTATTATTTTCAAACGAAGGCATGCAATTTTTCTACATCATCTTAGATTCATTTATTGTGCTTTGATAAAAAAATTAATTTGACAAGGCTATGAATTGTTTACTTCATTTCCATAATTCTACCGAAATTTTTTTTAATTGCTCAATATTAAGAAGGGGCACTGATTTCTGATATCTTCTTTTTTCAATCAAATGATTTTGGCATGATTGGAAATAGAAATCTTCAAATCAAAGTAAGGTGTAGTATATTACAAATTGAATAAAGTGCGAGTTGAATTCCAATCCATTTACTTAAATACCGATATCTGCATGGAAGTAGAGTAAAATCACACCTTCTTACTTGGTGGACAACCACTAACGTAATTATAAGTTAGTTTTACTTTTTTGTGCATAATTTCGACATACTATTACTTCCATCTTGAGATGAAATATTTAAAAGTTGATAATATCACAACTTTTCATCACAAATAAATTTAAATAAAGGCAACAGTAGAATACCGCTATTCAAAAGTCATAAATCGATAGAGAGAAATCAAATCTTGGTAACGAACTAAAACCGATGGAAACACATCAACTATAAGAGGAAATCAACAAATCAACGGAACTACAGAAACACTGAAGTATAACAAAAAACAAACGACATTGCAACATACATAGAAACGAACTATTAGATGACAACAGCCATTTTCCTGGCTTGGTAAGGACGTTTTAATACAAAAATGGTGGGTTGAACCTGGTTTTGTGGCTAGCCAAACCTCGCGCTTTTATGGCAATATTAAATAAACCCCTCAAATGACAACATTACATGACAGGAATACTCTACAAATAAATGCTAGAACATTCAGGACAGAGAATTGCATAAATAAATAATACAATAGAACATTAAGACATGTTAACCACAGCTTAACAACGAATACGTAAAATAATTTAGAACGGAACACCAAAACAGCATAATAGGATTACGAACTGTCCGTCACACGAATATATCATACTTATTTTTATTACTTTTTTAGGTGGCATGGTAGTATTTCCTGGCCCATAAGGGATAATGATAGCCTTTTTAGAATTTTTGCCAAAAATTCTACTTTCACAGTTTACTGGAGTACTTTTATTTTACTATTCAGAAATGAATTTGAATGTGTATCATGACCGTTTACTTTTTTGCTTTTTAAAAAAAACCTAAGGCCACTAGTGCTTTTCGGTCATTTATCGTGCAGTGAAACAAAATTTAAAATTCATTTGTATGTAAAATTATTTCATATTTTTCTACACCTGATGCATCCCTTAGTTTGGGAAAGTATGTTCAGTTGATACTGTATTTTTTGTCCAATCACACTGTTCAGATACATTGACTAAGGTAGGGTACACAAAAGAGCAACCTAAATTCTGGAATGCAAATACTACCGTGCATCCTTTACCACTGAGAAAAAGACCACATCGTATCTATATGACTGGTCATACATAATCTTTGCACTGTAAATTCCCGTGCGTTTATAAAAAATGATTGTATTAGATCCCAGATTTTTCGCAAAGAACATTTTTGAAGCAATATAATTGAGGGCCGTAGTAAAAAAAAGTATCAAAAAATATAATACTCCAAGACAAAATCAAAGAGGGGAAGTCCTTAAACAAGATAAAACTAAAACCTATTAATCAACAGAAAAAGAAAAAAATACAAATGCAATACTTCTGATTTGATATAGGCATTTACAGTAACTGTAGAAAATGATGGGTTAAACCTGGTTTTGAAGCTAGCGAAACCTCCCATTTGTAAGTCAGTTTGGCATTGACCATGATGCCATTAACAGTAATATTGAATATTTACGGAATAATCCATTTTTTTTTTTAGATATAATCAGATAGTAAAACAATCACCGGAGGTTCGTTGGACACGCACATGAGTCGCAATTTAATAAGTGTATAATACTTAAAAGATAAATTTGAAAAATTTAAAGACAAGAGAAATACGAGTAGATTTAATATATATTTATTATAAGAAAATTATCGCCGAAGAGAATACATAATATAACATCGTCTGCTCCTGAAAAATAAAGTTCAATAATATACTCTTGCCAGCACTACAGAAGCTAAACCCAATAGTATTAATCTATGCAAGAATAAAAATTAAGATAAATTATCAAGTAAAAAAATTGGCATTGTTGTAGTTTCATGTTTCCATATAAGACTTAAACATAATATGTATCTTGAAAAATATTCTGTAATGTATCTACTAGCTACTTGACATAATTTAATTGGTCAACTTGAAACTGTTGTCTAATCGGTAGTCAGGGAAAATTTTTGAAAGTCCAAAAAAATTTAAAACAATTCTAATATAAAATTTGGTGGAAGGGCAGACTAAAAATGTTCATAGGTTAACGACTTATTATCCTAGATAACACATACAAAAAGTTGTTTTTTTGAAGTTATGCATTTTCAAGATCCACCAGAAAAGTTTGTCGTCAAGTACTTTGAGTTTGTTATTGTTATTCGAACGCGCTCACTATGTTGTTATGACTCATTTAAAAATTCGAGCATGATGTTATATTTAATGTTAAAAACAATTTGATATAAATTCTTGCCTAGTTTTGAGAAGTAATTCTCGTAAAATATTTAATTTGTTTATTTGTTAAAGATGACATTTTGTGGACGTCGCATAGAAACGTTTCCGTAGATTTTGCTTTTTCAATTCACCTAAAAATATTATGCTTCTTTTTGTAAATTTATTGGGTTGTAAAACGTTGACCGAAGTACATTTTGTATGAAGTGCAGAAGCGCCTCATTCTAAAAATGTGTGCATGGTCAACGCTTTTACAACCCTATGAAATTACAAAAAGAAGCGTTCAATACTTATAATTTTTTTTTTTTTAGCTAGGATCATGGAAACACGATTTCTCTAATTTTTTTCTTTAATTTACCTGTGCACTCTATTGTGGGACCTCGTGTCATCATGAATGTTACATTTCAATGTGTAATGAACTTTAATTTCAGAAGGACACGAGATTGCTGTTAGCCAATCACAATAACGTATCAAAATGAAACGTACACCTAATGTAATTATATGTTGATATAAACTGTGAACGTTTTGGGAAAATTTAAATATATTTACCTACATGAAAGACGAGCCTAATGTCAAATAATTAAAAAAAAATGTTTGATACCTAAGAAAACTTGTAAAACTTTGGTTGCTATTTTTGTTTAGTAGGTGCAATTTGGGTACTCGATACAATTTTGAAACTGTGACATAAGGAAATCTAGGAGGAAAGTGTCAGTTATTATATCATATTCTGCATTTAACTGAAGGAAATAATATTTGAGCTGATTTAGAGAAGGAATTTGAATCCTTGGTTTTGAGACAGCATTTGATTCGATATATTGGTTCTTTTTTATGATACATTTTAAAAGATATTTTAATCTTTGAGATTCATTAATATCATGGGTTAACTTTTCGTAGTTTCTGTAAAGAGAGGCTGTAGACAGTGGGATTCTTACTTGCCTTTTTTTGCTAGGTGCAGAAATATTAAGCATTTAAGTAAAAATAGAAAACGTCTAATCATTTTATTTAAAAACATCTCTAAAGAGAATTACAACAAATACTGAGTCTCTGGAACCATGATTTCCAATGAGATAACTCTTTACAAGCGACTAAAAGACACAAAAACTAACAACTATAGGTCATCGTACGGCCTTCAACAATGAGCAATGCCCATATTGCATAGTCAGCTATAAAAGGCTCCGAAATGACAAATGTAAAACAATTTCAAACAAGAAAACTAAGGGCATATTTATGAACACAAAAAAAAGAACGAAAAACAAAAATGTAACACATAAACAGACAACAACCAATGAATTACATGCTCCTGGCTTCGGATATGCACATACACGCAGAATATAGTAGTTTGCTTGTATAAAGTGTAATTATATATGTTAGGCATCTTCTTATTATCGTGTTAGAGGTAACGGTATTAAATGTGAAATGATGTCCTACTACCTGTTTGAAAGGTATTACTGACGCTTTAATAGTTGAGTCCGTTGAAAAAAATGATCACCTGTTGTATTCGGTTATTGCAACACAGCTTTAAGATGGAAAAGCGAACCAGTCTAGTCTGTTGATTGGTTAGGACTATAAATGTTGTGTTACACAAGTTTTGAGTGGAGGATTTAGGCTGGGTAGGAAGTTTTCAAGCTATCCCTACCCAAAAAGCAAAAGTTTAAATCAAAACCAGAGGACAAATAAAGCCAAAGGGGAAAAAAACCCGGTAAAGGCAATCATAATACATACATATCTTAAGCGACGACTACTTTTTATGAGACGTAAATTGATCATTTCTTATTAAGACAGCAATCCAACTAAACGACACACAAAACAATTTACTTCTGGAAGTCAACCTACGGACTTCTACAATGGACAAGTCATTGCAATATTTTAACCTTTTTAATCTTCCTAGCTTTAATACAAAGAATAGTCGTCAATTCACGTGAATCATACATTAAAGGGGCACTTGCTATGTCATAAAAATGTTGACTATTTATATTATGCATATTATATGAGAGAAGAGAAAAAAATAAACATTTTATCTAATCTAGTGATTGTCTTTAGAGTGATTCACTGAAATATTGAACATGAAGTCCTAAATATACATTTTGTAGATAAATTCAGTGTTCATATTTGGGCCTTGTCCAACATAATCCCAAACCTAGCGTCACTGGAGACCCAGACTAGTACATTATAAGGCTTGTGTCATGGTTAAGCTATGTGTTCAGTTTTTAAGATCTCAAACTTTGTCGTTTTAAACAGTTTTAAATGTTCCTAGTCAGTGGTGTATACACATCCTCCCCCTACATCCCCCCCCCGAAAAAAGAAGAAAAAAACCGGTTGTATAAACCGTTTATAATTATCGTAATTTACTAGAATTTGTATACAAATAGTTAAAATATAATGTAAAACCATTCACCAATTTCATCCGCTTGAACGGTTAGCTTACTTGTTACGGAATGTTGTATAGTAAACATATCATTTCCGTAATATTTAATGTTGCTTTCACCATTAAAATTAAAAGTAATAATTTTCCAGACATGATGAGCACAAGTTATATGAATTAGGGTTTCAAGGAAAGGCTAATACTAAAAATTTTGTTACATTCAATGAAACGGCCCTACTTAATTCTCATAAAATAAAAAAAATCAGATATAATAATAAAACTAATTATAAAAGGTTAGTTGGTTATACATTATACATGTTCACTAAATTGTTCACTAAATTTGTCGATACTGGTAGCAATTAGCCTACGAGATCGTCGAGATCATCTTCTTTAAATCCTTCCTTAACAGCTTCTTGTATTGCAGGTAAATTATCAGGAGGAGGCATTACAGCTTCCACTTCCCGCTGAATTCTTGCAATTCTCTCATCTATAGCTGCTTCATATTTCTGATGTTGCTCTTTGATTTTCATCTTAATAGCACGTTGTGCAGTTTCGCATTGGTCATGTAGTTTTTGTCTCCCAGACAGTATCTTGTGCTTATCTATTTCAGGGTCTAGTCCTATTAAATCTGAAAGTTGTGTTATCTGTTCCATTAGATTTTCTCTCGATATTTCAACGTATGCTCCAGCCATTGTACTGACAACATAGCTTACTCGACTGGCATGCAGCGTCTGCTCATACATGTTTGCTCGAAAAGCATTTGACATCATCTCTCCTTCTCCTTTCAGTTTTCGGCTTACAGTAGCAGTTTGAACAAACTTCTTCAGAGACGTGTTCATGCAGCATTTGATGATATTGGATATTTCTTCGAAAAAGACAACAAGTTTACCCCACTGCGCTTTTACCTGTGCCAACGTCTTATTCCCTGCTGTAAAGTTGTGCGAACCGTGTCAAAGTCGATTTCTTCGAGCTTTAATTTTTTCATGGTTTTCAAGGCATCACAGAGTCTTTCGTTTGCATCCTCTAGTTGTTTGTCAGCTGCGTCCTGCCTCTCTTTTGTGTCTCGAAGGGTTTCTTTTGCCAACTCGGTCTTAAATCTTGCGGTTTCCATAGCTGATTTAACGATGTTTGGATTTTCACTTTGAACAGGCATTTTTTCAAGGCATGGAGACTTTTCGTCAAGCGGATTTCTTCCCAATTTTTTATTTGCTTTTGCAACAAGTGACATACTTTCAGTTCTTATCTCTAGAACCTTGTTTTGGAGGTCTACCACTGTTCTGTCACTATAAAGGGCTCCAGAGATCTTTTGTGCTTCGCTGCAAATTTCCTTAGCTTTTTTGCAAAGTTCAGAAATCCGGATTCCAAGTTTACCGGCATCCTTTTCAGCCATCACGTTTGCCTGATGTCGTGACAGGGAAGCTTGCAATGTTCCAATGTTTTCTTTAATTGCATTCAGGTCCGGTTTGTGTCCAGGGGTACCAATTATAAGTTCAAGGCTTTGTATATTTGACTCTATCATTGCTACTGTTGTGAGAACATTATGCTCAGCTACTTTAACATTATAACCCTTGGTTGTTCCAAGATTTGATTTTGGTTGCTCAGGAGTGCCTCTTATCCAATCGTGTGCAATATGGAAAGATCCTGTCCCAAGACCTCTGACAATGTCTGAAGGTAGTCCAATTATTGACTTTACAGAGTTCACCATGCCCTCTGCAAAAGACAATCCCAACAGTTGTCCGCTTCCCGGCATATCTTTAATTGTATTTGTAAATTCATCTTGAGCCTTGTTCACCTGTTTTTCCATATTTTCATATCTTTTCTTTCTTTCTTTATGAGCCTCTTCTGCACGTGTTTTCTCAATCTCAGCTACTTCTATCTGTGTTGCCGTATTCTTAGACTTACGATCATACACACTTTTTGTATTTGTTGAGGCTTCTAGAAGTTCTTCGGTAAGATGCATTACAAAGAGAAATTTTTCCTCAATGTTCTGAGCCAACTGCAGACTATCATCGGCTATTTGCTCAACACTTTTTAAAGAAAATGGGAGCATTTCTTCTACTTCTCTGGGTGAACCTGCCATGAGTAGTCTTACAGAATCCTTTATATGACTATCAACGTTTCCTGACATCAGCCGTATTTGGTCCATACTAGTGTGGGCTTCGTTAAATGCATTCCATCCACTGTTTGTCACCTGTACTAAGCAAGCTCTGAAAGAATCAGGATATTTGATATATTGAAATCCTTTAGCTGGCATATGCTCTGTCAGTGTAAAATCTGTCTTTGTTGAGATTAGTAAAAGTTCTCCAAGTATTGCTATGGCTGATGGTGCTGGGGTGAGAAACCTATCCCAATTGGCAAACGGTGCCATCATCAGTAGACAGTCGTCTTTTTTATCTTTTCCTTTAGATATACTTTTTATTGCCTTTTCAGTCTTTTCTATCGATCCGACAGAAGCCATTTTTTTCTGTAAATATAAATATTTACAATATTTGCAACAATGCCTTTTTTTTATCAAATAGAATATCGGTTTCTTCAATGTTCTTATATGATTTCAATGATATATACGGCTGCTATTAACCGAAAAATTATTTCAAAAATTACATTGTCGTTTTCGTTGAAACTGCACGTTATGATAGAGAATGATCTAGTTCCATCACATCTTATATAAAAGATACAAAAAAGATGAAAACTTTCTATTTTGATTGAAAGAATTCAAGATGTTCTTGATAAGTCGACTTATACATATTTTCATTGTGAATACCTCATTGTGCTGGGTTCAATATAACTAACAGACTGACATTATGGAGAAGCACCATAAAGATGAAAAAAAAAAAAAAAAAAAAAATATCTTTAAATTCTAAGGTCAAGTTTTCTTTTTTATCACACACAATTGGGGTTTCGATGCATAAACGATATAAAATCAGACTATATTACACATCCTGTAGCGTGAAAAAAAGCCCGGTAAACCATACTTTTAAGAAGAAAATTTAAAAAAAAGCATGATATTAACTACATTTTAACAAATCATTAAACAATTCTACAGATTTTATTTAGATCCTTATCTACCTTAATGTCAAAAACAATTTTTATTATTTGAGTGTTCTAAACTTTTTGAGGAATATGGGTTACTTTCAGTAATATTTGACTATAAACCGTACGGATAATATAAAATCCACTTTGATTTCCAAATCTTTTTATATATCATGTTTTTATGGGGGATGTTGAATCTTTGCTTCTTACTCCAAAAATAAAATTGTACCTGTAAACCGAAGTCAATTGTTAGATTTAAAAGATTTCTGTCTGTTATGAGGCCTTAGCTATTGTTCTCTAATGGTTTCAAATTGCCAACTATCATTATTCCTGCAGACGGTCGCAGCTCGACGACAAAAGTAAACACTAATGTTAACCCTTTTATCAAGCAGTAATCTCATATGACGACTTATATTAAACTGATAATATTATTTCCAATTTCTAGATGGCAGAATTAGTACAGTGAGTATTCGGTTTTATCCTGCAATCAGCCTTCTATTGTACAAATAACAGGTATACAAATAAATGTTTGCTTTAATTGTACATGTACAAATAAAGTCTCCTGTTACCCCGCTTCCATGTTGAGCACGGAGTAATGGGAATTTTCTTTTTGTGAACCAGTTCATTTTGGGTGTCCTCATCGCGGTCCGCGTTTAAACTGTCGATTTATTTGAAATTAGTTATCAAAGGTACCAGGATTATAATTTAGTACGCCAGAAGCGCGTTTCGTCTTCATAACTCATCAGTGACGCTCATATCAAAATATTTATAAAGCCAAACAAGTTCAAAATTGAAGAACATTGAGGGTCCGAAATTTCCAAAAAGTTGTGCCAAATACGGCTAAGGTAATCTATGCCTGGGATAAGAAAATCCTTAGTATTTCGAAAAATTAAAAGTTTGTAAACAGGAAATTTGTAAAAATGACCACATTATTGATATTCATGTCAACACCGAAATGTTGACTACTGGGCTGGTGATACCCTCGGGGACGAAACGTCCACCAGCAGTGGTATCGACCCAGTGGTGTAAATAGTTATCAAAGGTACCAGGATTATAATTTAGTACGCCAGACGCGCGATTCGTCTACATATTAGAGATATGATTTACATTCCACAACGAAAGTTTCGAGTGTTAGGTGTAAATTTCAGGATAAAAACAATATATGTACATTGTCGGAAAATATAAAATTTATTTGTACTCGTTTCTAAAGCTCATACAAATAAATTTTATACTTTCCGACAATGTAGATATATTGTATATTTACTATACTCATATACGGCAGCAGCAATAAAATACAGTTATCTAATATGTAACTATCCAATAAATCAAAATATATTTCCCGAGGTATGAAAATCAGCTCATTGTTCTATTGTCCGAAGCCAACCGGAACCAAAACAGTAATGCATCCGTGTGATGACTAAACTAATTTAACAGACCGTTATGAAAACAAGTGTCATTATCACAAAATGTTAACTATATTTTAACTATATTTTTTTCTGAGATTTATCGACAGCTCTAAAATAACTCTTAAGAAGTTCGCTTGTCATGTTTGGGAATTTTTGTCAGATTTTCGGAATCCTCTGGTTTTATCCATTTGAAAGCCTTACAAAAATTTGCCCATTGACCCCCATTTTTTCTTTTATTAATCTTTTTTGTGATTTTACTTTTTACATCTGTAAAAGTCTTAGTTTTTGAGAACTTTAACTTGTCAACAATAAAGCTATAAAAAGTCAAAAGAGGATATTTTACCGCCAAAATTTCAATGGCTAATATATCTCAAAAACAAGCACATTGGCCTATATATATTTTTTTTGCTCTTTTGATTCCTTTATTGTTCCACTATCAATATAAAGCTCATATGTGTAGTTAATGATACAAACACAGTCTTTTTATATGTGGAACTACTGTTAGTTAAGAGGAGTAGGGTTCGAAGGTGTGATGTCCAAATTGTACGATTTATACCAATAGAGCACATAAGGACAGTCAACTGAAACAAGAAAACCCAATGGTAGCCAGGAGAAAACATATTGTTGACTCCAAATCTGTTGACCAACGGAAGTAGGACAATGTTAATTTACTTGGTAAATAAATTTAGGTTAATCGTTTGATCCTTCATTTTACTGTATCATTCGATATAATTATATTAATTGAAAAAACCACCTTAAAAAAAGACAGAAAAAGGAAAAATGTCTATGTAAATAATGAATGCGGGATAATGACACTAAACAGCACAAAATCAATCAATGCCATACGCGTAGTTACCTGAAAATATACTCCAATTACTACTTATTCAATCTCGTACAAATATCATGTTAGAATTGTAAATGAAAATATTCAAATTGCCTTAATAAAACGTTTGTTTATTTTTCAGGTCTACGAAAAGGGCAGTCATTTTGTAGGTGGAATATTTGCTGAACAAAGACAGGCTCTAGGCATATTTGGATCACATGAGATAAACATTTGTTAATAGAATTAAATTTAGAAGAGGAAATAAACTGTAGAACTACTTATAGTTCAGTTCGCGTTTCATCAACCTAGCAGTCAATTTTCTGCAATCATGATTTTTTTTATATTGAATACTTATGATTGAATTTCTCGTTCAAATGCAAGAAAACGTAATATCACTGCAAGGGAAACTATATTGAACAGTAGTTAGGAAAAGGTAAGTGTTCATAATGCAGCGATTCGACAACCATATTACTGGTATATCCCGTAAATCTTAATTACACATTTTCTATCTGCGAGTGCCAATGCCAAGTTTCATCAGAGTATAGAAAGAAACTAGAGAACTGGTTTATGCAACTATTTAGTGCAAAAATAAACGAAAAGTAAACTTTTACAGGATCCTTGGTTAACAACAACATTACTTCACAGGTACACACCTCAAGATAATTACACGTGTTTTAAAATGTCGAATTGTTAAGGATGCACTATTACGACCAAAGATATGATTTAAATTTATTTATTGAATTGATAAGTATTGGATTTATCTCCCTTGGTTTTTCTGTACATAACTGATACGCAATTAACTCATGGATCATAAAGGGAGAATTTCAAAATAACGAAACCATTTTGTTTCGGACATATTGTTTCATTGTTTGACAAACTTTTGACAGAGTAGAAGGACAAAATAACCTGCCACACCCCACTCAAAAAATTATTTGTTTTGCTGCTGATATTTTTTTTAAATTACTGATTTTGTATGAAATCTTTATAGTTCTGGAGAATACTAATTTAACACACGATACAATCTGATTGATTGTGCGGTGATCCTTTTGAACAATCAATGTGAATGGTGTTAAAAGTAAAATCACAAAAATATTGAACTCCGAGAAATTTTCAAAACGGAAAGTCCGTAATCAAATGGCAAAATCATAAGCTCAAACGCATCAAACGAATGTATAACATTGACTTGGTACAGGCATTTTCTTATGTAGAAAAGGGTGGGTAAAACCTGGTTTATAACTAGCTAAACCTCTCACTTGTATGACAGTCGCTTCAAATTCCATTATATTGACAATATATTGTGTATAATAGGTGAACAAGTCAAAAATAGGGGTACAGCAGTGAACATTGTGTTATAATCTTAATCACTATAAAATAAACAAATATGTAACAATGAAGCATACAGAGGCAAATAGACAAAGCCCATTTCATTCATTTGTAAAAATGAAAGACAAGAATACAAAAAAAAATACAGTAATTTATGTGGATCTGTCATTGAAAGCCCAATTACCTTCTACAATGCTGGTTGCCGAATCAAAGAAAAACATACTTTTATTTTTATTTTTATTTTTATCATTGAATGATTTATTCTTTGGCTTCTCGAAAATCTTATAGTTGTATTGATGATGTGCTTAAATCAAAACCATGAGATATTTGTTGCAAATTCTAAATATGGGATGATTTCATTCATGAGACAAATAATTGATCATGACTTAGAAACTTAAAATGTCATAGGTAAACTTTATTGGATTCTCCATTTTCTTAAATTGTCAATTTTGTATATTCGATATCATATACAATAATATTATGATGGTGATTTTAAAAAATGTTTTTTTTTTTTAGTTTCACGGTTTCAAAACGTTTTGTATATGTACGTATTCATTCAGTCCAACAATGTTAGAACTATGAATTTGCGGAGGCAAATTTTGATCATCACTCAGCGAGATTTGAACATTTTGATTACTCTGCATGCATTGCTAACTTATGTTTGTCGAGTAATACTTTTACTCAACGGCTTTAAAATATAAACACAGGACATCAATGATCAAGAAGTCGAAACATTACATCGTGGATAATACATGAAAAAGGCAGAAAAAATAAAAATCTAAGAACGAATAACATATATATGTAAATAAGATTACTCTGAGTCAGACAAGGAAATTTGCATTGACTTTGTAACAATCTTCGGTTGTTATAGTGGAAGTGGGTTCTTGTTGCTCAATTTTTTGTTTTCTGTGCAGTGTTTTTTACTGTTGTTTTTTGCATGTCATTGTCTGTCTATTTCCTAATTATGAGTATTAATATCGCTTTGATATCTTTTGTGTCTATTTATAGAAAACAAACTCCTTTCGACATAGTTATTCGCACCGAAAGTGTTTGCGTCTCTTAACTATTAAATTTATACCAATATATTTATTAATAACATTTCTTCCCTGGACTGAAACATGTTTGTCAAGGATGAAATGTGTTACATTGTATAAATGTTATAGTATCTTATATACATAGGCTTACTTTGACTCTGGAAATAGTTTATTTTGTTAGAGACAAGTGCCTTTGCTTAGTTTTCAGAATTGTCAAATTAAGGGCATTTAAACATGACTTAAAATTATTTAGTTTTAAAAAAAATCTGCCATCTGAAAGCGTCTTTAATCTTTTTATAAGGATATCATTGTTACTGTTATGTCTGACCTCTGCTTTTATCTCTGAACCGTACTCAACCTAGATTTATTATATGCATACATTATTATGCATAAATAAAAGAAAATGTATCAAAATCTTACGATCCATCAATTCGTTAACTGTATTTGTCTTTAAGTTTAGAGGTCATATCAGCAGCAATTGACAGTTTTTATATAATTTTTCAGGCTGTTAATCAATCGCTCGAGGATTACTGAAGTTGTTAATATATTATATAGAGAGGATGAATTTAGAAAGTTCGTTGTCGTATCTTTCGATCTCATCTTCTGAGACATCGATCACATATTTTTTACGTCATTAAGACAGTTCACCGATGAGTCTTATATAGACGAAACGCGCGTCTATTGTATCAAATAATAAACCTGGTACCTTTGACAACTATTACAATTATGTAAAGGCAATGACTTGCAAAAATATTCATCTAGTACCTGATTTGGAAAAAAATTAAAGAAATTCAGCCCTATTTACGTTGCACAAATATTTTTCTTTCTTTCTAAATGAAGATACATTTCTATATATGAGGGGGATAGGACCTTTATCGGGACTCCGGGATCGGATGTTTTTAAGCTCCGGATTTCGGGATTGACCCTTTCGGGATCCGGGAATTTTTTCTTCGAATTTCGGGACCTCTGGATTTCGTGTTTTTTAAGCCCGGGATTTCGGGATGTCGTGTTTTTAAGCCCGGGATTTCGGGATCAGGACCCCTCCTACCCTCCCTCATATATTAATGAAGAATTTTCAATGACAAAAATTTGAAATTTGATCGGTTGAAAACAAATTTGTTACGACAGGAGAGATGATTTCAGCTTCCAACTTGTGATCTTTCCATAAATGGGGTGGGGCATACCTTTTTGTGTTAAACTGTTATGGCCCTTTTCAAGGTGTTGTTAACTGTTATCTGAGATCAATTTAAGCTGTTAACTGTTGTCAACCCACTTTGTTAACTGTTATCAGCATTTTTGCATTTTTTGTTAACTGTTCTTGCCAAAATCAAGGTGTTGTTAACATGTTAACGGACCCCCTATTGCCCCCCTCATAAATGTAACAACGTTCCAGCAGCGCATGCATACGGTGTATGTATCGCCCAGTTGATACGATATTTCAGGGCTTGTATTTCCTATCATTATTTACTTGGTAGAGAGTTGCTGCTTATAAGGAGCTATTAAACCATTGGTTCCAAGTGGTGAAGTTGAAATCATTCGTACATTTTACGGACGCCATCACGAGTTTGTTAACTGTTATGGAATATTCGTTTCACAGATAATAGCGGATATGTTCCTAATTTGGTAACGTTTATTACTGATTTTTAGTTTGCATGTCCCTCTGGTATATTTGATCTCTCTTCTACTCCCGAAAACATAAAACCTTTAAAGTAATACGGAAGGCTCTCATTTACTGATTCGTATTGATCATTTTTATATCGCCAATGAAATAATCCCCTAGTACAAACAAGGAATAGGGAAGACAAGGTTGTATTATAGAAAAAAATTACAAAATGGCAAACAAAAAATAAATAAAAAATGACATTTAACAGTCTGATATGCTCCTTGAAGGAAAACAAAGACTGAGTAACAGTTTTAACTCCAAAAACTGAGGTTCCGGCACGATATGCGGAGACTGTTCTACATTTTACCCCTGTATTTGTTTATTGTTAGTACAAACTTGGTAAAAAGTCTACATTGAAGACCTGTTGGTGACCCTCTGCTGTTGTTTTTTATTTGGTCGGGTTGTTGTCTCTTTGACACATTCCCCATTTCCATTCTCAATTTTATTATCTTTCGGTGATGACAAAATAAAAATAAGATAGCTAAATTCATCTTTTTTGCCATTAAGTTTTGCCACCAAAATTGTCACTTTCTAGATATAAGTCAAGATATGAGTAAAAAATAACTGTATATGTGCTACCATATATTTTCAGTTTGATGGGATGGATTCGTTCACCAGTCAGCAAACTTAATTATTCAGCTAATAAATATATCATCTATATAGCTAAACAACAAGCTAAAGGATAAATATATATGCTTTAATCTGTAAAAGAGTGACAAAAGATACCAGAAGGACAGTCAAAGTCATAAATCGAAAATAAACTGAAAACGCCATGGCTAAAAATGAAAAAGACAAACAGACAAACAATAGTACACATGAAACATCTTAGAAAACTAAAGAATAAGCAACACGAACCCCACCAAAAACTAGGGGTGATCTTAGGTGCTCCGGAAGGGTAAGCAGATCCTGCTCAACATGTGGCACCCGTGGTGTTGCTCATGTTTTAACGAATCCGGTAAATAGTCTAATTCGGTAGGTCACATTCATGAAAGGGAAGGGAAGTGTAGTTACGACGTAAGGAACATATCAATATCATTTGTGAAACGGTTATTTCATAAAGGCCAACCAACTCGTGAAGTTGATGATTTCAACTTAACCATTTGGAACTCTTGGTTTAATAGCTTTCTTGTGAGCAGTAACCCTCTATCAAGAAAATCATGATAGGAAAGTATGGTGGTCGGTTAAGGCCATTTCGCGTTTTCGCGTTTTCGACTTCGCCTTTTCGCGTTTTCGAGTTTACGCCCTATAGAATATGAAAGGCGAAAACGCGAAAAAGCGTAAACACGAAAACGCGAAATGGCATTAATTAGCCACCATAGGAAATGCAAGCATGGGAATATCGTATCAAGACAACAACAATCAAAACTAAGGAGTAAACAATGACTCACAAAACCAAAGGACATTTACATCAACAGTTATAATAATAAATAAGAAACAACAGGATCTCCACTAAAAAATGGGAGTGAAATCAGGTGATCCGGAAGGATAAGCATTTCGAACACCGTATACGGCACCCGCCGTGTTATTTCTTTATACAGTTCGGTAATGATGGAAGGTTATTATGACTGAGGAAGAATATCAGATATGATTTCTGACACACTTTTGTCATAATGGCAAATCAGTTCATTATGGCGACCGTAAAATTTCTTGAGTGATGACCTTAATTTGAATGATTCATAGCCCTATCTTAGCAACTTTTGAGAAAGCATTATTCCTTGTTCAACAAAATCAACGTACTTTGAGCTAGCTCTAGAGTAACATATCAATTGGGAGATATGTTCCCCGAATGCAAGTGCTGCTCGAATATTGCAAATAAGAAATGGAAAGTTCACAATTTGAAAGCTGAAATCATAAAAAAAGTTTTGTTTTCAACCGACCCTCATGGTCAATTTCAAGATATAATTCAAGATATGAGGCCGACTTAACTGTATCTATTGTATCATTGATATCTAGTTCGATTGGGTAGATGCGTTTAACATAGTCACCAAATTTTTGATTGCTTAGTGAAAGAAAATCATCTTTATAGCGGAAAGTTGAGTTAAAGGATACTGCTAACTTCTTATCTTTCTTCCTAAGAAATTCCTGTATGGAGTCAGCCTTATCATGATAAAGAAACAAGTCGGCAAAAAGAGGGCACAATTTGTTCCCATTGGAATGCCTACAGTCTGTTAAAAAAACACGTCATCCGAACGTAACAAATATGTTGTCAATCAAGAAATCAAGCATCTTGATAATCTCAGTTTCAGAGAATGTTTTGTTTGAATCAGAGTGATCCTTTACAAAGTAGGATTTAGCCCTCCCTAAGTCAAGATACTTGTATCTTCGTTGGCCATTCTTTTTTATGAAACAAAGCAATACCAACTCTTTCAATTTGTCTTTTAGTTGGGAATATGGAATACTTGTGTAAAGTGTTGAAAAGTCAAATGTTTTAATACTATTGCAAGATGAAAGAGAGTTATATTGTATGTACTCTAAGAGATCTTTGGAATTTTAAGTATCCACATCTGATTCACACCATCTCTAGAATAGGCAGTTTCACTATAACTTTGAAGCCGTCTTTGATTGCTGATAAAATATATGTTAATAATCTAGAAAGAGGTTTCGTGGAGCACTTGGAAGACCCAGCAATATACCGTTGTTTGTAAGGATACTTATGTATTTTAGGTACCCAATAAAGTGATTGATGGAAGATCTAGTCTTCATCTCTGGTTGAAATTCCAAAGGAATATAGAACAGACCTATGATTATCCCGAATTTCGTAAGTGTCGTGAGGGTATATGTTGAGTTTCCAAGTAAATTGTCAATACCTTATTCGTTTATCAAGCAGTTAATGTAATGAGTTTTACACACAAAAACGATGTTGTTAGGGGCTTTATCTGCGGGAACAACAACATTTGGGTCTTTAAAGATTGACGTAGCATGGACATTGTTAGACCCATTCAGTTTCGTAATTCTGATTTGTATCAGCGACCTCACTGCCTTAAACCATTCGGAAAGAGTGTTTATTGTCTTCCTTCTCGCGCTTGGTCCATGTCTGGCATAATCCTCGACTGAATCCATCAAAATTTTGAAGTTGTTTTTCCAATTGATGGATTTAGGCTCACGATATTTCGGACCTTTTGTTAACACATTACGCAGGGAAGTGTTATTGACAATGTTGAGGTCACCGGAAATAACGTGGCCAGCCGGATTATATGTGAATTGGGAACTAGCACAAGTGCAATCAGGAGGTTTAGACTTGAAGTCGTCAATATTGAGATCCTGCAAAACGTGTTTGTAATTGAAAATTTCAGTTGCAATTGGTTTGGTATAGGTATAAGGAATTATTGGTACAGACTAATCTTTGAAATAAGGAGGTATTTTCGACTGAACTAATTTATGATGAAGGATATTGACTAAGTTGACGCCATCGAGACCTTTGTTGGCAAAGGAAAGATTAAGAATATATCTTTCTCTTTTTCATCTTTACCAATGCGGACTGGTTTGAAAAGACTTGCAATATCCGAAATGGTCATAACAAGGTCTGATTATAATGTAGCACTGTAAAAAGTCGCATAAACAGTGAAAGAAAGTGCTCTTCTCGCCAATAAATATAATGCATTGCACTAAAGTAGTGTTAGGATAGATTAGGGTAGACCCAAAATTGCAGGACAACCCGCTATAGAAACAAACTACCTTAATTAAACTGATTTGGAGGCGATTTCCTAATCACGCTGCTTTACAATAAACTGGGCTTGTATACATATTTTTTTCACTAAAGTCTTACTAAACTTCTTAATTTGTAGACATACAACACTTATGTCTGCGCATAACTTAAAAAACTTAAATTAGAAACTTCCTCGAGTTACCATTTAATATGCGTTAGCTCATCTCATCGGAAATCCCCATATGAGAGGGTAGACAAGTTTTGTTATTTGCCTCTTCGATCCTAGTTTAACTGGTACGTGTAGGGGCATTTGCCAAATAATGCTGCTGGACAATAAACTTAAGTGTACCTTAACTTCGATTTCAATAATAATTTCTTCGATTACGTCTGTGTTTAACGTAGCAAAACTTAGATCGGAAACTTCCTCGAATTAATTCTTGATATGTGTTAGCTCATATCATCGCATATAAAAATTATTTTAATTATTAATTAAACATTGCAAACTTATCAATTAATTAAACAAGACAAGACAATAGAAATAATTTATTAAAGTCTCACCACATGTAGCATATACAATACACAGCATAATAAAACACAAGTAAACAACAAGAGACACTCTATAAAGAGTTATGAGAGTATAACACAATCAAGTTTAATACAAATTAAATAAACTGTTATTAGTATAAAATACCATTTCTTGTAGATTTTGAAAGTATGAATGTCAAAATATTCATTTGTTAAAAGAAAGATCAATTTATCAGTTTGTGGTGTAAAACTGAATTTAAAGAAATGTAACACAATAAAATGTCCAAACGAATATAAAACTTTAGCCTAAAAGAAATGATGTTTTAATAAACGTGCATTGAAAAAATGTATTTTAAAAGAAGAATTACCCCGACTGAGAATAAATGGCTTGCGACAAAATGAAAAAAATCACAACATAAGAGGGACAGAAAATGCCAAGAAAAAGGACAACTTATGCATTGGGTAATGAATGTAAAGTATCATACTATTTTGTAATTATCTATTGCAAGCAAACCTTAAATACAAGGAGGCGATGCAAAGTGAAGAAGTTACTTATACCCTTAAATATTTTGTAGCAAAAAATATTCAACTAAAAAATGGTTCATGGGTAATTTTTTTTATCTTAGTTTAAGTATACAGATGATTTTGTTCAAGTGCCTGTGTATGTGTTAGTAAAAGCTTATCTTCCTAACCATAAACAATATTAATTAATCGTATTTCCTATTAGATGTGTCCCATCTCGAAAGAATCGACCAACACCTTTCATCGGTTTTGCTTGGAGTGTTTTTTCTATGATCAAAATTTTCAAAATCGTTATTTCTCTTTTTTACAACTTTTATTAAAAATACACATTTACTTTATAAAACATTCAAAACGAGAGGAGTGGATCATTTTGTCATGAATTTATTTCATGCATGGTTCACATGTGAAAAGTTTTTCAATCTTTTCTTGGACAGTATATGATTGATATGTTTAAGCTATAAACATCACTTTCGCGTATTTAACTGAAGATGGCTCAAAAGTTTAATAGATATTAAAAAAATGTGAGCAATTATTCAAACAATTCTGGAAAAAGTTTTTTATTCATTAATTTTAAACTGTCCGTGATTTTCAGAGAGCACTCCGTGTCTTTTTAAGTGTGACCTTGTTTATAAAATTTCTACGGCTTAAAATGTTATATGTCAGTGTATTTACGTTTTAAAACAATAAAAAGGTTCAAATAAACGGTACATTTCAAAACACCAAACGATGCAGTAAACCAGTCTAAACGTAATTTCATAAAAATTCAGAAATTTTCATGTTAATGTACCGATACGGATGTAATACAATAACAATTTAGTGATGTAAACAATCTTTATGTGAGCTCACACATGTTGGACTGAGACGTACGTGCACACAGTGTGTGAAGCGGGTAAATATATTGTTGTTTGGGTTTTTCTTAACAGGAAATGGGTCAATTTCCACTTCACATTTTTCAACACCGATGTTGCTGTGCATTTGTCAAAAATTATCTATTTATCTCAATGTTCATTTGTAGACATTTTGAAAATTGAATTATTTGGAGAATATGGGGGAATAGTTGTTTTTTTTTTATCTCCACTTCACTTTGATTTTTTCCTTTATCTAGAATTGTTTTTTATTATAATTTTTTCCAAAACTTTTATTTTCATAGTTTTGACATTTATTTTTTAAATTAATTGAAGGGCCTTTGGAATTTCTATGACACATATTTTTGCATACGATGGTGGATCGCAAGTCATTGAAGTCACTTGATGTCGAACTTAGTTGAATATGAAAGAGAAACGAAAGATGGCATAGATATTCAAAGAGAAATACTGTAAATTGTATTCATGAAGTATTGTAATAAACCACGTGCAATGTTCAGATGTTAAACTCTCTGCAGCATTACAAATAAAGCCTAAGATTATGTATGAGTGAAAACTGGTTCACATTCAGCTATTATAAAATTATATCACCAGCATTGAATTTGTTAGAAAATTTCAATGAGGCTTAAGAGTTCACTTGTATCAGTCCTATAATTGTTTAAATGAATAATCAGGTCTGATTTCTTTTATTTAAATTAATTATTCTGTCGTTATTCATCTTATTAATTATAATGATTTAGTATATCAATTTCAATAAAACGTATCGTACACTAATGATAATGATAGCATATTAACATAAAAAATATAGAAAAAAGAATGGCCTAAGATGTTTGGAGGAACTCAATTAATCAATTTATTTATCAATTCAAAAAATATTATATTTATCCTTACATGTCATTGACTTAAGTGAAGATGATCTTCTATGAAATACATTTCGTCAATTTGTTTTGCTCACTAAAATAAGAAATTTTCTTTTGTAATTATTTCAGTTGGATCCAAGGTTGCCTTAAATTATGATACATCTGAATCCATTGCTGATTCGGAAGAAGTTGCACAACACGAAAAATCATACACTTTTCTAGCGAGAAGAAATTTATTTATATCTTTACATTCACTGAAGGGTCAACTTTATTAATTTTACAAACTCATATCACTAAGATAATATTTGGCGTAGAAAAATAAACAAATATTCATAAAAGATATTTTTCTTCAATAACTACTGATCCGTATATCTTACCAGCTTTCATAAATCTGCTTTGATTTCCAATAAATTGAGAAGATAAAAAAAAAGATGAAAATGCTTACCGTTTTATAATCTTTTGCGGAGCTCAAACAAAATAATGCTATTGGTGCTCGTTTATTCCATCCAGCTAACAGCCTTCTGGTTATGTTTTGTCTCCTTGGAAGAAAAAAGAAATATAACTAAGATTTTAATATTTTTGTGAATATTTGTCTCTCTGGTAATCAAACCGCATCTCCTTATTTCAATATTAAAGAAATGAAAATTACTGTGGTAAGATAGATGACATATCAAGTAATTTAGTATTATTCTTCCGAAACGAAAAAATATGAACTTATTGCACCTTAAAAAAGTGTAGCTTGATAAAAAATAAAAGCAATCGGTAATATTTTAAAAAGAGATGTATTTATCATTTCAAAAAGAAAAGAAAAGTTATAGAAAACTGTTGTAAAACATTGAACTAGTAGTTAACATTTTCTCTTTAGCTGATCCAAATATGTTTTGTACGATAATTTCGCATAAACGATGAAAAGACAAACAAACGGTATTATTGAAACTTTTAATTTATTTGACTTCTAAGCCCATAAGGCTACCAATTTCACTTATTGCGATTGTGTATTGAAGAAAAAGATTGCATTTAAAATAATAGAAATGAAAATTGAGTATAAACTTTATTCTAAAATATTTCAAAACTAAAACATGCTTATCAATCATACAATCATATTTCTAAATTATAACAAATCTTAAGTAAAATAAATTATTCGCCACTGATAGTTACATTTTATCAAAATCCTAATTGCGATCCATAGACTTTTGCGTATTATGTTTGAAAGAATTGTACATTTTTTTCAGAATTTTGACAAGTTATAGCAAAATATAGTTATATGCCATAAATGATTACATTTATCCAGATATACAAAAAAAATCGAGTAGAATTGTGTTATATGTTAACATTAGTTTCAACCAAAAATTAATTTATTTGTTTAAAATTTGTTTGAAGTTGATTATAAACTTTTTTGGATTTCAACACTTTAACTGCAGTAAAAGAAAATTACCCTACCTTACTCAAAGACACCCTTTGGTAGTTGCGTGGTTGCTTTTCAGGTCTGCTACATTTATACATGTTGTATGCATCACCAAGGTAACCCTATGTTGCTGTACAGTGTATACTACGAGACAAAGTAGTTCTTTAAAAAAAAATCTCTAATGGACTTCTGCCGAATGATACAACTGTAACAATAATCAAAATCTCAAGAAAGAAGCATAATACATAAACTTTATTGAAATATGCATGTTAAAGTACTTTATTCAACATACGAATAACATACACATGATTAAACATGTTTAAACATTGCCGGCTTCTCATTTCTACGTACTACCGCTTTTAGAAAATTACCTTTACTCGGGTACTACGATTTAAATGAAATGAAATATTATTGCGAAACAAATATTTCTGAAAAATAAATGAACTCATATGGTAAAAGAAGCAAAAAAGTTTCGAAAACAGTGGTAATAAGTTTCTCATATTTATTATATGTTTTGTTTATTCAGACATTAGTTTCTGCTAACAATCGATTCTTAATTTTCAAAGGAGCACGCTTACGTTATAGAAACATTTCATAGAACACAGACAACTTGTTATATCTTGAGATAAATTATTGCTTATCTTATTTGAAGCAAAGCAACAACAGCAAAGTGTGTCAGTCTCCTTCAAGTTTCATGTTATTTGTGTAATCTATTTCTTGGGTTGGTGAAGCTTGCCAATTTTAATAGAGGAGTTTTCAGTGTTATTATTCCAATTAAACAACATACATAAAAAGTTTGGATTTATTCAATTTCTAGACTACTTTTGTGTAACTAATCTCAAGATAATTCTTACAGAGGGAAAGTAATTCGCTCATGAAGATTAATACTAGAATTCAGATATCCATCAAACTGGCCGATACATTATCAGAGAGAATACAATCTAAAAAATAATGGAAAACCAAGTTGCCTTGAATTGTTGTTTTATTTGCTTTCATAAAGTCACAAGAGTGCACAATTGAAATGTGTCGCTTGCTTAAATGGTCAATTTTTTGTTGTTGTTGAAAGTCTCAGAGAAGAACATGATACAACACATATTACATACAATTAATATTTTCATTGTTCCAAAATGATGAGCTCAACATTGTTGTGAATATAGTACCAGGTTTATAATTTAATAAACCAGACGCGCGTTTCATCTACATAAGACTCATCAGTGACCCTCAGAACAAAATAGTTTTAAAACCAAACAAGCACAAAGTTGAAGAGCATTGAGGACTACAAATTCCATAAAATTGGGCCAAATACGGCTAAGGTAATCTATAAAATTGAGAATGGAAATGGGGAATGTGCCAAAGAGACAACAACCCGACCATAGAAAAAAACAACAGCAGAAGGTCACCAACAGGTCTTCAATGCAGCGAGAAATTCCCGCACCCGGAGGCGTCCTTCAACTGGCCCCTAAACAAATGCATGGGATAAGAAAATCCTTAGTTTTTTCGAAAAAAATCAAAAGTTCTGTAAACAACAAATTTATATAAGTTACCATATAATTAATATTCATGTCAACACCGAAGTGCTGATTGTGTTGTTATGAAAATAGTAAACAAGAATATGAAGGAATTGTTACATTTTGATTTGTTTTTATCATAGAATCAACATTTTTCAATTTGTTGAATTACAGATCAGACCGTTGAGGAATATCAGTCCTTACTTGACAATAGTGCCAGTTTGCTGCTCGATGTTTTTCTTGATTCATATCTGATACTTTGTTTTCCTTTCAACATTTGTATTAAGTTTAGGACTTTCAATTAGTTTGGCATTTTGCATAACAATTAAAATTATTTTGACTAACAATACAAACAAATTTGGCAGACGACGTGTGTTTCTAAAAGTGGGTTGTGTCTGTCACATATTCCCAGCAATAGAAATGGTTTAAATACGTTTGTTTACATATTAAGATTTGACATGGAACATTATACAGACGCGTCGTCAACTAACTGGTTAAATGGGGAGAGGTTTTTTGTACCACATATGGAGTTTTCCTTCATGGCTAATTTATTTGGAATTACCTTAAAAAATGCTTGTCAGTGTCTTTTTCTATTTTATGTGGGATTTTAACTTGTCTTACTTGTCTTAAAACTTATTCCGTTCTGATGTGATTATAAGACAGTCATTGTTATAGGATGCTTTAATTAATTGATGGCTTCAGAATTTGTAATGAATGTTTTAAAAAGAATGAAGTTTTGAAACTAAACGGGTATAATAGTACGGTGACCAGACACAATATTTTTTAGATTTAATCGTCAAACATACTATATGGCTATATTATATATCATTGGATTCGGAAAAATGAGTACTTTTGAAATATCGATGTCTTCAAAAAGAAATGTGGAAACAGTTTTGCATAAATTAAGGTTAAAGATCAAATTCTGTTATCATTTTTTTTCTTCCTTATTTTCAAAATTTTAAGATATATGCAACAATTTAGGATATATTTCAGATACAGACATTTTCTCAAATCAATTAGCAAAGAACTATCTTAAAAATGTAAAAAAAACGGCTTATTATTATCGATTTATTCTGAAAATTGGCGTTTTTCAAACAGTTGTTCTATTATACAAGATCAACAAAAATTCTGTTTAAGTTACAATTTTAACAATGTACCTTGCCGGTTGACATTCAACCTCAGCAATAAATGATCAATATTATTTTTACGTGAAGCCTTCTTTCATGAAAGCGTAATTTGCAAAAGCTCATTCATGTAATTAATCAAAACTCAAAACCACTCAATACCTCAAAAAACAGTTACAATTAAAAATCCAATCAAAGAGATCCACACAACAGAATTAATTTTTCAATATTACCGAAGCTCTGCAAACCACTGTCCTTCAAAGTCTTGTAGACAGTTTGTTTACCTACTCCAAACACAGACGGAGTAATGTCGCATCCGGTAAATGCATTTATATAACAGGCAACTTGTTTAGGGTAAACATCTTCGCCCATTCTTCACAATGCTTATGTTCCCCATCTGCACCCACAACTCGCTGGTATGTGTCATATGTTAGTAGTATACAAAGAGGTCCGTATATTTTTTTCTTTTCCCATTTCTCTAAACGTCGTGTTAAAGTTTGAGGCATGGAGTATCATACAAGTATCGGCCTCATCTTGAGTGCTAAACAAGTGACGACAGTCATTAACAGTGTTGGTATAAATAACTTCGGGATTTACAATATTCCGGCTAAGTAAAGCTCACAATCAGGTGGAATAATAGGGGATTTGTCAAAGATTTGAAGAATAAAACCACCAAAATAATTACGGAGTGCATGTTTGTTTTCTTTAACAGAAAGAAACTTCTCCCAGTCAGAAATACTTCTCCCTTCAATAATCTGATACACTTTCATGGAAGCTGTAGTCTTTGTGCGTCCTGCGTTCTCTTTCAGCAGATTTTATAGAGTTGTTCATGTAGAAGCGGTCAAAAACATCTGCTTCATGATCACCGAATGTTCTACTTTTCTTTACATCAATACATTGAACCAATCCCATACCATTTCTGATTTAAGTTGGTGAGTGATGGTACAATGGAAGGTAGGGAAAGTGCACAATAGACTTAAGATTCAAATTGCTTCACCAAATCAGACTTGCATGATTGTTTCGTGGTGCCGTCATCGTAAAAAAAAAGAAATATGAAGGGGTCCTACAGGTTGCGACAGCACATTTTCTATTCTAACATCATCTCTACAGTTTGCCAAAATCAGTGCACGTCTAAATACAAGTTCTTAAATTATATGACCTGAAATTATTTCCCCAGATTTACATCTAAAGTTTGTTTTTGTGGTCATGTTTTCAAGCGTTATTAGTTTTGACTTTGATATAGGACTATATAAACTCCTTGACTGACCTAAAGAAAGAGAACTAGTGATGAAATGTCTAGACATATTCAAGCCTTCCCTTCAAGACTCTTGGAAATTTCTTGTAGCATGCATTCCAGAAGAGATATTGATAAGACATTAAGGATGGGATTCCACTTCAAAGGGATCAGTCATGGTTCATTCAGATGGTTCACAATGACAATAACAAGTTCTTCATATAATTTCATTGCTGTTTGTTTTGTTTCCTCGTGTGAATTTGCATTATTTGCAGTATTTTCAGCAATTTTTAATATTTTACGACCAAGGGATTCTATGAAATTTTAGTAAGGGTTTATCTAACAAACGCAGACTTTTATTTTGTTATGCCTACAGTGCCACACGATCCCCTTGAGGCTTTTATAATGATCTTTTAAACAGCAAAATGTCTACTGCTCCAAGGAAAATATCCCAGTTTTTAAATGTCAGTAATAGAGCACAACCGCATTGTATCGATGTATCTATAAAAGGCTGCGTATGAACTTCGAACAGCTCCGTCATATGAACATTAGGACTTGAGTCTGGCTTGTATTGCTAAAATATTGCTTCTGATATAAATGAATTTTATATCATTGATTGATTAAAGGTATGAAATGTCATATAAATGTTGATTATTTTACATTTTTCGTAAAAACAAGTGATAAAATTGAACTGAAAAGTACTCTATTAAATGCAAAATATTTGTAGTGTTAAACTTTTACAAAAACTCTTTGTTAACGGATTAATTTAATTAAACTTTATTTGATACCGTTGAAATAATGTGTAACAACAATGTATATAATAACAGGAATCATATCATGGATGTTCTATACAAGGAAGACATAAAAACTTATCAAATTCGATTTTTCCGTCAAGTAAACAAACGTACTTCAAAGCCCATTTTACAAAAATTGCACTGTACGATTTTTTGACGACAAGTCAAAATGTTAAGTTTAACATTTGAACTACCAATACTGTAATTTTTAGCCGTATTGTCTGAATGACGATTAAACTCCTTAAATAAGCGACTTTTCCTTAGTCGGTCACCGTACTATAAACATTGGTATAACTATAATTCAATAAGGTAAAAATTCAATTGGTCAAGATCATTCTTAAACATTGTTTATTCGGGTGGTTGTTATGCTAAAAAATTTCAACTAGACAACAGTAATTCTCAATCGACAATTGTTATCGATTTGTTTTATGTGTTTGAGCTTCTGCTTGGACAATTCATAACGGAATTTCCGTTTTGAATTTTCCTCGGTATTTTTGTTATTTAATTTTTTCTCACAACATATATAAATAAATAGCATTAATTACATATGATAAGTGGTTTCAAATATATTGTCACTGTTTAAAATATCCAGATAACATCACAGCTGTCTGATCTGTATTTTGTACCTATATTCCGTTGTGACATTTAACTGAGTCTTGATTCACATGGCGGGAGATGCTCCTCCTGTGTCTTCTTAATGGATTGAAAAATTGAGAAAATTGTTCAATATACAACATTGGTCGAATTTATACTATACATAGCTGTCTCGATATATATTTTGAGCATTTTTTAAAGAATGAGTGCTAGATGTGAAATCGACGTAATATTAACCAACTATACGGACATATTTATATGTCAAGAGGCAAAGTGTTACAATCTTGAACGGTATTGGATAAATATTGTTTTTTGGGTATTTTCAATTTAATTATCTGTACGTGATGCACCTGAGCTTCTGTTTGAAAGTAAATCTATCCAGTCCTTTATCGTATTAAAGTTGCCAGAAAAGGATACAATCAATATCTGTCAAATTCTGATCATCAAAATAATCCCTTTACCATAAATATAGAAAACATAAAATGTGTGCAGAAGAAAAAAATACCGTGATGTTAAATAAGAACAAAAACTTCCGAAAACCGATTGAGTAGTTTTGGTTTTCATTGAGAATATTAAAAATAAAATAAAGAAAGATAAGACTCCAAACTCAATAATCAGTAAGGAAAATGAGCATTGTTAAACAAATTTTAAAAAGGATTTCCAAAAACAATTCGAAAAACATAATGAGTTCAGATTCACAAGCACGATATATTTCGTAACAATAGTGTATAATCATTTCTTCTTTATACACATATATGATTTAAAGGGTATGACACTTTGTAATTGGTATGATTCACCTAGATAGCAATTAACACTGCTATGCATTGAAGACAAAAACAAACTAAAATACATCAACAGATCATTTTGAATTTCAAGATTGAACTGTTAGAAAGATGTTCACGTATTTCCAAAAACGTAAATCCTGTTACCATAATGTAACTCCAATTGTTTTTTTATATTGATAGGCTATACTTTCTATAATTTGATTGAATTAATATAACACGATTTTTTTTCTTTTAAGAATAACAATTTGTGTGCCGTGTTTCTTTCAATCCAAGATATGAACGAACAATTACCTTCCCCCAGCTGATTTAAGATTAAATGTATGTTGTAAGCATCTCCTTGGTATTAATGTAAACAGACCCAGAACGACTGATGAAGTAAATTCAATTAAGAAAATAATAATAATTATAATTTATAGTAATAATAATAATAATAATAATAATAATAATAATAATAATAATAATAATAATAATAATAATAATAATAATAATAATAATAATAATAATAATAATAATAATAATTAATAATAATAATAAATTATAATAACCAATGGATAATTATAATAAATCAAAAATGAAAAATATTTAATATAGACATTAGACATTAGACATTAGACATTATTTTATTAAACCAATCATGGGCCCTTGTCGGGCAAGATACAAAAACATCATACAATGATTATATAAACATTAGTGAAATACACAATATTATAAGTAATACACAAATAATAAATTGATAATATGAGCAATGTTGGATATAATTAAGATAAGAGGCATTGAGTGCAATGAGGTCGATTTAATATTAAAAGAATATGATATAAAGTTTATTAATACGGAAACAAAAAGTAAAAATAGAACCAGGAATATAGTATCTCATCCTGCAGTAGTTCTCCTCATGACCAGTGCACAGCAGTGAGGGACTTTTACATCACAACAATGCAAAGGTCATCAAGGGGAGATCCTTCAGAACTAGCTACAGATACATGAGATTACTCCAATAGTGATTCTCCTCATGATTAATGCACAGCAGCATGGATTGACATTGCTACTGGGCAATATTCAGCAAGGGACGATGCTCTAGAACTCACTATATATACATATATAAATGAAAACACAATAAATACAAATATAAAATATTATAAAAATTGGCGTTATGGGCAACATGCTTATGATTGATATGTATTTAAAAAATAAATAAAATACATATATCAATAAAGAAATTAAATTCACATTATTCGAGCATCTATCGCTGCAACTGCAATAGACGATAGAGTGTAGATGTATAAATGTGACTTCAAATAACTTAGACCATAAGGAGAAAGTTACGAGCCGCTTGATTATACATCTATCAGAAACATAACTCGTAGAGTTTTGAATGAAACCTCAAACAATGTGAACTTGATAGCAAAGAGAGCCTTTAATTATATAAAAGAGAGTATTGACAAGAGCTTGAAGCATAATTCGAAGAACACTTGTTACTTCAAAATATGATACCTCTCTACGCATGACATGTTGAGCGCTGGCCCATCCCATGTCAAACATAGGTAACTGAAGTATATCAATACCTACTCTTAAATTTTATACCTGCATGTTGAGCGCTGGCCCAGCCCATGCTTGGAGGGTTTGGGCTCACTTTGCAACCTGAGACGGATAACCTCGAGTGAAAAAACCATTTGCACACTAAACATGTATCCAAAAGAACTGTCAAATGGACAAACAAATGATTCGTTCACCCGACGAGAGGGCTGCCTAGTTACCCGTTTTATTCAGGGCTGCCTGAGAACTCAGGTAATAATTTTGTGACAAGTAAAGAATTGGTAAAATCCATTATTACATTGCCCAAACGAAATGAGTTACACATACATACTGCCCTTGTAACGCATTGAGTATCCCCAAAATTATTCCGAGATAGTGATTGTGCTAAAATAGTTATGTGTACGGTAAAAAACATTAGTTCTAAAAATAATTAGAGCTTGATAATAAACATAAATATATATATATGATAAGAAAATACTTCACATAGTAATTAATTATAAAGAGCTATCTACTAATTCAATAAAGAAATAATAGAGCCAATTTATGAATAAGATTTCGTAACATTCAACAGATCTTGATGCCTGTTATCTTTCAATTATTTTTTAACAGATGTCCGACGCACCCAAATTTGAATTTGCGATTTAAAAACCATTAAAAGTATCTTTGAATTAAATATAAATAGTGCTTTATTTAAAGCTAAATGCTACTGTAACCAATGAATCACATTTTTTTACAACTGATTTTTTCGACAAAATATGATTTATAATACGTTGATGAATAATTTCTCTTTGAAAAAAACCAACATGGCAGTCAGATAAAACAATGTAAAACTATTACTTTTACAGGCAATTAGATTTGTCAGTATATTCGGAATAAAGCAGGCATCCGAAAACATCTCATCCTTATAACTGTAGTTCATTGTAATATAAGTGCGGATAAAAAACTCTCTGTAAAAGTTAATGCATATATCGTAGCACACTTGAGTTGGTAAACACACGTCATACTATTTTTCTAGATGAATAAGCAGATATCACTAGGAAATAATGCATGTCACACTGTGTTGATAGAGGTTATATAAAACAATGTACAACTGTTTATGATACCAATTTCTTAAAGCAACAACCTTTCAGTATTGTCGTGTTGTGTAAATAAACTTTGATGTATGAACGTATTATCAGGAAAGATGTTGATTTTAAGCGATCTTGTTCCGTTTATATTAACTCTGTGTATTGATTAAACATGATCAATTAGTGTTAGTTCTTTGTTTCAAGTAAACTCGTCATTAGTATCGCAGATCTGGTAAGTTATGTGAGCACCAAACGTTTTTCTTCGTAGTCGAAATATGACAATAAATAAAATACTGTTCAAAACGATGTATAAATAGCATATATCATTAAACTATAAAACATTATCATAGTTAATCAAGCTACATAAATATAAATATCTATATATATATATATATATATATATATATATATTGCATGACTGGGACGATTATTATCAATTTCCATCCACACAACTTCTTTTCTATATACTCATTGTTGTAATTGCAGAAAACACAGAGAGACAATACAGGTGATTTTCATAAGATAGAAATATCAACATTTGTTCACCGTATTTTATCGTCGTAGATCTGTACTCCTTAACCTTTCCCCATCTGTAATGCAATATTTAATTGTCCAAGACAAAATTAAATGGATAAGGTCAATGCATGTGTTGAGAAAAGATGATGCTGTAGCTTTGTTTGTCTTTAAGTCTTTATCACTCCTCATTACATACTTACATGTCTATTATATCTTTCTCTATAGTTGTGATAATTAAATGAGGTGAATAATGTTGTGTGTGACATCGGGGAGACAGTATAAAAAATAATTGTGAATGGTCATGCGTATATGAACCATTAACCATAAAGCAAATATATATAACATGACCTGTACATAATTAAAATGCATACGTGAAAATGAGTTAACTTGTAGCCAAGATCCGAACATATGCTGTGAAGTGTTATTCCTAGCCATAGAATATATGATAAGAACTTAATAAACGTTAAAAGTAAATGCATACAAATAGTGTATAACTACAGGATAAACTTCTCATATGGTAAAGGGCTTTGAGAAACAGGGAACAAAACTATAGTATACATCCTGATGCCACTCTCTGTTTCATAGTTCGTTATCTACATCGTATACAAGATCCAGATAATGTATGCCACTTCTAGGCCATGTCAATGTGTATGTATGATATATTGAGATGACATATTAAGAATGTAATCAATAATTATGATGAGTGTTGCCGCTTACTCAAATAGTAGATACATGTATGTGTACGTCCGCAACAATAAAGGTTAGCAAAATAAAAAAAAATGATTATTATATAGTAAATCCAAAGAAAATCATTTAATAAAATTAACGGTACCAATTTTCTTGCACCAGATGCGCATTTCGACAATACATCATGTCTCTTCAGTGATGCTCGTGGCCAAAATATTTGAAATCCAAAGCTTATATAAAAGATGAAGAGCTATAATCCAAAAGGTCCAAAAAGTATAGCCAAATCCGTGGCATTAAGGTGCATACTAACGATAATATAACGAGAGAAAATACATTCATATTTTTTGTTGAATATGATAATCCAAATATGTTACACTCATCAAGTGCACTGAAACTTTTTTAGCAGACTCTTGTAATCAATAATTGAATTGTATGTTTCGATTATCAAGCAATGAATATGAGTATTTATTTAGTAACTATTCAAATAGCCAAGTAATATGAACCACATTTAGATTGCCTTCAGAAATAAAAAAATGTACAATAAACTGACCTGTCTTGGATACAAAGTTTCAACTGAAACTTATACCAGTTTAATCATTGAACTGTTCAAAACTTCTGTATGCCTCCATCCATATCTTCAAGACCGTATCCACCTATTCTGCAGCAATAGTCGATGAATCGACCAATAAATCGACTATGACCGAAGATCGATCCCTTACTATCCATATAACTTGTTTAATGACGAGCGGGTCTTGTATGTTACATATACTAGTACACATTGTTTATTCGTTAAATGAAAACATTGTTAACGATAGTTATTGCGCTAAAATTATGAATAAAAACACACAAACTATCCATTTCACTTTACTAAGTATCAATAAAGCTACTTTAGAGGCATGTTCAGCTGTGAATATTTGAGAATGTAAACGTCAAATGTCATATCCACAATATATTCCGGGATCTAACAGCGAACAAAAATTGTGATATAAACGTAATAAGTATTGTTGTGCAGTTCGTGTGCATCTGCATAGGTTCCAGTTAAAATGTTGTATTTAGAAATTAACTTTTGAAATATGCATGAAAGATCAACAAAGTGTTCGTGTAACTAAGTCCATTTCTAAATGATGGTACTTGTAACGTGTAGTTGAAATATTCAATAAATACAAATAAACTTGTTACAAAAATAAACATGTATATCTATCCTATACAAAGTTTCAACTGCTACTATAACAAAATTTCTGATAGTTATAGACGATGTTGGGAAGAAGTAACCTCCAGCTTGACGCGTCTGATTTATCAGATAACATGACAAAGTAGAATTTCAAAACACTGCGGTTAAACAATTTGCAGACATCATAAATAAGTAAAGAATAAGAGATAAAGATACAAATGGCAGCTGCAAGAAAATAAAATTATGGAAATAATTAATGAACATTAATACACAATTATTCAAATGAAGGACTATTTAGGATCCTGAAAATATCGTGCAAGTAAACTGCACAATTCATGTATCCTATGTCTGATGATTGGTCCTCGCATCATATTTAACCCTACTACATCATGTACATCATCTCTGTTCATTTACTAAGTAAAGTCTGCATTCCAGTTGTTGTCATGTCTTGCTGTATATCATGTTGGGTTTTTTTTCGTTTATTGTTAACGTTGTATACCAATCAGGCCTATATTTTTTTGTTTGGATTATTCTAAGTTTTGTCATGTCAGGGGAGTTCACATTTTGCTATGAGGTTTGTATATCGCTTAAATTATTGTTGAAGGCGTGCGGTAACCTATACAGATGATTGCATCTTCTTCACTAAGTGTCTGGTTGTCTCATTTGCAATTATCTTTTAATTTTAATTTTGCTACTTAAAAATTACAGAACAAGGAACAATTTGTTTGACATTTGGTTTAGAGTTCATTACTGAGTTAAGAAACTTTGTATCTCTAATGTTTGTGCTATTTTCACATTTCTTGAGTGGTTGGAGAAAAATATTTCTCCTCACTAGTGAAATATCTGTTCTCGGCAAATGATTAGTCGAAATTTGATTATGACATTAAAACTTCTTTGTTTCTTCTGAATATTCATATTGTGAAAAAAGCGACCATGTTTGATGACGTCGCATATAAAGACCACAACTTTCTGAAAATCTTTGAAAAAAAACTTTGAAAAAAATCATTATAGAAACAGATTCCGACACTATAACTCGTGTATCACAATATTTCTCCACTGTCAACAGATAAATTTAAGTTATTCAAAAAGCTCGTCAAGCCTCGAGCTTTTAATAATAAAATGTAACTGTCTCGAGTGGAGAAATATCGTAACACAATTGTTGCAGTTTAGAAATCTATATCTCTCCCTGAGAACAAGTTTAAATGTGTGAATAAAATATATACCTAATCACAGTGTAGATACTATTCTGTACGCTTTCCGGAAGTCGCGATTTTCGAAGCGAGAACTTTTTGGATCACATTTTAAATTTGTCGGATATACTATATTAAACGGTAAGATGTTCATCTGTACATTGCTTAATGATTAATTCAGCTGACATCGATACTCACAAATGGTTTATAATTAAATTTAGCACATTCATTATTCGTATCTTTGCCTTAATTAAGAGATTTTCAAGTGCATCACTAAGGAAAATCAGTTGGTGAACCTAAAAACAATCCTTTTGCACTCTTACTGTACAAATTAACGTAAAATCCAGACTTAATTTACTAGATAAAGTGTATTTTAAGTGGTGGTAAAAGTTTCAGCCAGATCTTTGAAGCCAGAAATAAGAAAATTACACTTGTTTGAATTTCTCACTGTACGATCAGTCTCGCTTGTATATTTTGAAACTGTATGATCAGTCGTTATTTCACTGTATTCTAGTAGTGATTTCAAAGTTATTTACGATACATTAGAAGATGGCATTTTTCTAAATAACACAAATATATTTTAATAAATTCACATCCTGTAAACTTTTCAAACATGTTTTAGCTTGATAGGGTGTACTCGACTTATTACATTAAGTATAAGGATGTTTGAATGTGGCTGAAATAAGAAAAAGGTTTGTTTGTTTATAGAAGTTTCAGAAATGTCCTCCGTTTTACTTAAAATTGTACAAACACACAGATTTAATAGTTACTATATAAAAATGCATGAATTTACAAACATTCGAGGCCGTACTGTAGCCTATAATTGATCACAGTTCCTTCACTTTGTTTTGGATGTAGATCTGTCTCTTTCACACTCAATTGTACACCACTTTGTGAGGCGATGGTTTATAGTGATAATGAAGTCCGTCTTTCCGTTTGTCCGTTGGACCGGTACAACATGTTTCGCCGGTTTTGCAAGCGCATCTCCACATACACCACTTAATATACATTGGTGTTTCCAGACATTTTTAAATGGAGAGGGGGTCCAATCCAGGAGAAAAGAGGATTCCAAATATATGTTCCCATACAAATGCATTGAAAGTTAAAAAAAAGAGTTTCAAACCGCCGGATCCCAATTTTCTTGAATCCGTCACTGGTATAACTATTAATTATTTTTTTCTCGGATTCCGTATCATAAATATAAAAAATATAAAAAAGAAGATGCGGTATGATTGCCAATGAGACAACCGTTCACAAGAGATCAAAATGACACAGATATTAACAAATGTAGGTCACCGTATGGCCTTCAACAATAAGCAAAGCCAATACCACAGAGTCGGCTATAAAAAGCCCCGAAATGACAATGTAAAACAATTCAAACGAGAAAATTAACGGCCTTATTTATATAATAAAAGGAATGTATTTCTGATTTTATTAAGAATATTTTATGGGGTCTCTTTATATAAGATACGGACTTGAACATTGCATTATATGGGGGCACCCATCAGATATTTTCAACCGTGACCTCCAAAACCAATTGTTAAACTTTTCTAAAATTGCTCCATTTGTAATCTATTAATGTATGTATGGACCTTCTATTTCGAATATTTTGTAAACATATTTTTGATGTTTCTCTATCGTAAATACGGACTTTGTCATAACCTTATATTGGGCGTACCTATGTTATATCCACAACTTCCTTCAGACACTTGTCATAACTTAATGAATCTTTTTTTTTTCAGATTCCTTATCATTTAATTCAATTGTGTACCTCTTATTTTGGTTTTTCGAAAAATCATCAGTTTTTTATTTCCATGATATGGACTTTTCCATTACCTTATTGGGTGGTACCCGCTTACTATACGCAACTTTCAAAAACTTACCATATACTAGTATTAATAAAACTTTCTCATATTCGTTATTAAATGATGCCCCTGTGCACCTATAATTTAGTTTTTCTGGTGGTTTATTTTTTTCCAAAACATGGACTATAGAAGTGGCGGGGTATAATTTCGTTAATTCTTTCCTCAATACCTAAAGTTTTTTAACAAAGCTTTCTCTATCTATTTTTTGTCATTTTAAAAGAGACAGGATTGATGTATGTAATCACCAATTGATCAACGGTAGACGGTGTAAATAGTCTTTAAAAATGTAATAGTTAAACAGATAACTGCAACGACACACTAATACAGTCCACAAGCGAATCATGTATTGCTTTTTAGGCATTTGATTTTAAGTAAGACTGACAGAACAAAAATTAATTTGCCGTCTACAAAAATCATCAGAAATATATTTGTATTGTCTGATGAAAGAAATTACACGTTATAGTTCCATGGACACAATCATAATATCACATAGACACATATATACCTTCAAATTGCCGTTGTTTTTCAGTCAAGGTCGTTAAAAACTTCCATTTGTTGTTGTTTTTTTCTTCAAAATCACGACTGGTCATACAGACAAAAAATCTGAAATCGCTACTAGAATACAGTCAGTTTTAGACTGATCGTACAGTAATTTATTTTGGGTTCCTCAAGGAAAGTATATTTTTTTATTTGAAATACGAACATTCTACTTAAATACGGTAGGAATATTGAAACAGTATATATTTTACTGTAAACTGATGCAAATATTCGCAATAAAAGATTATCTGCTTTGTACTACGGGAGCAAAATTGTCAATCGATTTCACTTTTTTCTATGAAGTTGGTGTGATGCACGTGAATATTTTATATTCTACTGCATGTTTTTGTTACAGTTACTCATATTTATGATGTTATACATACATTTAAGATGTGCAAAGCACTTTATAGATATAGGAGTAAACAAATGATGAGAAAAAGCACCAAAACAAAACCGTTCTGTTAGCCAGTTTGAAATCCTCGCTTCGAAAATCGCGACTCCCGGATAGCGTACAGAATAGTATCTACACTGTGCTAATAAAATATGTTAATCCTAAGCATTCAAAAGTAAAACAAAATCCATCAATGCACCAGTTGAATATTTAATCTTATTCGGACATGGGTGAATATCTTTTTATATCTGAATAGTTGGATAATTCAATCTTTTTATTACAGTGGATTTTAATGTTAATAATGCATAGAAATTGAGGAATTATCAGTACTCAATTGGTCCTAATTTAGTATTGACATTGACAGTGGCATGATATCAACAAAAGCTAAAATGACTGTAATTATATCTGATTGTTTTTATTTTACCGGGAACGAATGTTATAAACGAAGATAAGCTGCACTGTAGTACACCGACATCAAATATTCAATCATGTATTTCTATCAGATTTGGTTACACTTTTTTTAATTGAGGTATACTAGATTATATAAGATACTACGCTACATTGATTTATTATTTTGAATGGGCCGTTGTTAGAAAAATACTTGTTGCAAGAATTGGCAGATTTATAGAAATATTGCCTATTGTGTTCTCCAAATTACTCATAGATTGAACGTTTCAAATGTTTAAACGTAATTTGTTTGTTTATTCATGTTTAAAAATAACATTCTTACTTCATCACACCTCAGTTCTTGGTATAATGTCTTTACGAAAATTGAAAAATGCTACGTCATAACAAAATATATTGTATTTGGCTATAGATGAAACATAACTAGAGCATTCAATTAAATAACCGAAATCTTGGTTAATGCTTTAGCATACAATATATTTCTTTGTACTCCTACATATTTGTTCACCTTTTACCACTAGATCTAATTTGCACTTTCTCGTATTTTATCTGGAAGATTATCACGTCTAAATATTAAATTCATTGGATGCGTACTGCTTGGTATTCGTCTCGAAAACATGATTGTACAGTGCGTTCTTAGTGTCGTCAGCCATTTGATAGGTGTTCTCTGTTTTGTATCGATCTGATGGGTAAAAGCTCTTTTAATTTTTTTAGTGTGCTCTTGTCTTGAGCTGTGATACAAGTGGCAAGGCGAGTGTTGGTCCTCGTTAACATGTTTAACGCAACCACATCATGGAAGTGCATATTGCTACATAAAAACATGACAGAAAAATTTGGTTGACACTAATTTTAACTACATTGATTTCATTTAAATGTGTATAAAACTTCTATGACAATTTGACATATCAGAAAGACAGTTAAGTTCTGAAAAAATAGTGGTCGGGACTTGCATTAGAACCTTAAAATATTTGCGATAGTTAGAAAACATTTCTTTCATAAATATATGACATTAATTCAGATTTATATTTCATTAATGAGTTATGTAACGTTCCCTGCACCTGAGATAATATGTTCCTTGATCTATTTTATACCTAATAAAATATATAAATTCTAAACATTCAAAAGTCAAAAAAAATATTCAACAAGTTACAAACTGTAAACACTCTATAATTTATAGAAAAAAGTAACATCACAGAAATAAAGAACTCCGAGGAAAGTTCAATCGGAAATTCCCCAATCACATTGCAAAATCAAATGACAAAACACATCAAACGAATGGACGTCAACTGTCATATTCCTGACTTAGTACAGGCATTTTCAAATGTAGAAAAGGGTGGAATGAACCTGGTTTTATAGCGCTAAACATCGTGGTACCTTTGATAACTACTCTCACTTTTACAACAGTCTTATATCAAATTCCGTTATATTTACAACGATGCGTAAACAAAACAGACGTAATAAATAAAATAGTCAAAATATTGGTACAGCAGTCATCACTGTGTTACAATCTTAAAACAAACAATATTACAAAAAAAGAAATGCGTAGTGCATCTATTAACTACTTAATCGTATTTGAACATGAAGGAATATCTTTTGATATCGGAATGGTTGGGTAATTCAATCTTTTTTTAATTACAGTTAATTTTAATGTGAGAAATGCATAAATATTGTGTGAAATTATTTTTTTTTTAAATCAGTCCTCAGTTTGTCATAAATCAGTCTTAACATTGACAGTGGTATGATGTCAACAAAAGAAAAATAATTGTATTTATATCTGATTGTTTTTATTTTACGGGGAACGAATGTTATAAAAGAAGGGCGAAAGATACCAGAGGGACAGTCAAACTCATAAATCGAAAATTAACTGACAACGCCATGGCTAAAAATAATATGAATGAAGATGAGCTGCATTGTGGTACACCGAAATCAAATATTCATTCATGTGTTTCTATAAGATGTGGTTACACTTCTTTGAATTGGAGGTATGTAAGATACTACGCTACATCTATCATTTTGAATGGGTATACGTTACAAAAATACTTGCTGCAAGAAAAGACAAATTTAAAGAAATATGACTTAATGTCTTCTTCAAATTACCCATAAATTAAGAGTTAAACATGTTTAAACATAATATGTTTGTTTAAAAATAACATTCTCACTTCAACAACCTCCAATTCTTGGTATAATTTCTTTAAGAAAATTAAAGTTTTCTCCGACATAACAAAAATGTGTTTTGTTCCTGTTATCTTAGTTGTTTAAATACTTATAAAGCAATATATTTTTAATATTGAAATGATTCAGTCTTAATTTCAAAACAGTTATTAGTGTTGCTCATGCCATCGTGATCATAATAGTGCTTCGTCAATTAGCACTATTTGATGTTTTTGTGTAGAAAGAGGGTGGCGCCTTAGCGAAGATGCGACAATGTGGCTACAGCGGCTACGAAAACTGCATTGCGTCCTCAACTTGGATATTCTGGTTTTATAAGCAGATCTATAGATGGTCCAGTATCAACCACTTCACTCAGTTCAGAGGTTGTGTCTACGGCCTTGGTAACCACAACCGCTAATTCTTCTGAACCAATTACTCAATTAGGTCATTTTCCAGTTTTGCAACCACATCTCCGTGCAATAATGCCAGTGATGACCTGGCAAGAAATATCACTGTAAGCTTGGGACAAAAATATTTGCGGGAGAATATATTGATCTGGCCTTGCTATACGGGAATTTACAAGCCTCTTCTGGGGAGAAACCTTAAGTCGTTATTTCACAGGGATAACCCTTAATATAACAAAGTCAACAACAACAATAAAATGATAGGTAAATTGACATCAAACGACTCTGCATCAGAGTGTCGCAGAATCCAGCTGGTTGACCCTGGACTGTAGCTGTACTATATATAGATATAGGAAGATGTGTTGTTAGTGCCAACTCTCCATCCAAATAACAATTTACAAAAGTTCACAATTATAGGTCAATGTACGACCTTCAAAACAGTGCCTTGGCTCACACCGAACAACAAGCTATAAAGGGCCCCAAAATTACTAGTGTAAAACCATTCAAACGGGAAAAACAACGGTTTTATCTATATAAAAAAACGAGCAACGAGAAACACGTATAAATTACATAAACAAACGACAACTACTATACATCAGATTCCTATCCATCATCTGCTAAAGTTAAAAAGCGAAATTATTCACGGGTACTTTAAATGTTTCGCATTCAATTACAACGGTGAATGCTTGATTCACTCATTTGCTTGTACCCATTCTTGTTTAAGATGTTTTGATCAGCATCAGCTTACTCAATGCTAAAGATAAAACTTACAGAGCAGGCGGCACTGCAAGGTTTCAGCAATCTATGCCTCAGTTAAGACCGAGATTTCAGGAACGTGAAAGCAACTTGGTGCAGTATCCATACAATCATAATTGGAAATCGTATACTGGTCAATATATGAAGTGATTATTTAGCCTAACGCAAGTACAGTTATGTCGAAAGTTTTTGATTGTTTCTTGAAGAGTTTGTATGTTTTTATGGCATTGTTTCTATTGTATATTTTGATTAGACTTGAGATTGCATTTCTGTCAGAGTCCAAACTGATGCGTAACATATGGCATAAAGAGTGGACTCCAATAAACACTACTGAATTAAAAAAATAATCTAGCTGATTATACAAATTGTGTAGGTGCCCAGATCATGCTTGAGGGGTGTACAACATGAAAGTTTGCGTATTTAAACGACAGCCAAAAAAATGACGTCTGCAAAAATTTGCAAAATCGAAACTTTAGCAAAGTTACAGGACGAAGTAAAACTTGGTTTTATGATATTGTTATTGAAGTGAGAGATTTAGCTAGCTACAAAATCAGGTTTAATTTTATGCGACTGTGATACAAGTGAGGGGTTTAGCTAGTAATAAAACCAGGATTAATCCACCATAAACTCAGATTTAGAAATACATATTTAATTTAGGTCCGGAGCTGGCATGTCAGTAACGGCTAGTAGTCCTTTGTTAATTTGTGTATCATTGTCATTTTATTTAGTTTCTTTTATTACCTTCTCTGACATCGGACTCGAACTTCTTTTGAACTGAGTTTTACTGTGCGTATTGTTGTGTGTTTGTTTTTCTACATTGGCTAGAGTTATATATAGGGGGAGAGTTGAGAGCTAAAAAATAACACGTTTTTCCTCGCCGCATATTTGCACCTGACCAAAGTCAGGAACATCTGGAGTTTGTTTATTTTATCTTATTTATTTGTATTGTACTCCTGTCATGTCATGTTATCATTTTACAGTGAGTTGACTATGGGTGTTACCGTTTACCTGTAGCTATTGTTCAACCAGATTGAAACATTGACAATACAATAGGGACATTTACAGCAGATTCCAACGAGTATGAAGCTACAGGTAGATTCTTTGGTTAGCTTCCTTGCTAGTTCAACCATGAAATGATTATTACCTTAAAATTGGGAGGTGCATATCACCAATTCATCATTCAATGAAAACACTCATATCAATGGCCTGTTTATATTATGTATGTTTCGTACAAACAGGTTTACCTAAATGTAAACAACTTTGCATATTAAATTTTATTTCTTATAGTCTTTGATTGAATTAAAAAATTCTTAGTATTACAATAAATAAGAAGCGGAGTTACGGTTTATGTTTTGTTCAAGGATGATAATATTTAGTGTTGATTTGATGCTAAACAAATAGAAATTCTATAGAAAATCCACAGCATTTCCCCTTGTACTTTCATATTTGGCAATTTGGTACCTGATAGATGGAGGATTATTGCAAGCAGTGCTAGCAATGATTTTCTTAAAACAAGTTTATAAATTTAGATATTGGTTTAAACAAATATAAATATGGACCAATTCAAGTACACCTTCTAGGGTGCGGTCGACTTTCGTGACTTAGTACGATTTTTTAAATTTAATTTAAAAGGTTGTTTAGGAATTTTTATTAACTATAAACGCTAGCACATCATAGAAAATCAAGTGAGTAATCTATGCTTAAAAAATTATAACAAAGATATCTGTGGATTTTCTACTAAAATCTTGGTTTATTTGCCACAAAATCAAGTTTAACTTTAGAAATGCAATGAAACTATAAATAATAATGCTTGCTCGAAGTTTCCCCTTTGTATATGTACAATATCTTAGCTGTTTTTATACTATTGCAGTTTGACACATTTGTAATTCAAAGACAAGAGAAGGATATTTACGCCGTGATTGTATCATTGTAAAGTACATTCACATAACTGTATTTATAAATGAACTGAGTAATTGATTGAAATAAAATTGGCAAATCAAACACACCTATAACATGCTTGTGAATTTGTTTATACTTATCGATAAATTTTAAATTTAGATTAAAAACTTATTTCTAAACTGACTTGTAAAACTAGTTTTACAATGTATATATTCTGTCACTAGTTTTGATTGGGTTTCTGTTTAACTATTGACTCCACCCAATGCAAAGGCTTTTGTACCTTACCTAATAATAATTTCATGGTTGAGCTAACAAGGAAGCTAACCAAAGAATCTACCTGTAGTTTCATACTCGCTGGAATCTGCTGTAAATTGACCAGTTGATTTGGTAAGATTTAAATCTACCTTGATGCTACCTGTAAAAAAAATTATTCACCTAACCCAAAATTTCAGCATGCTTTTTTCCTGAAATTTTTCTTGACCATTTTTATTAAAAAAATTAAGAGGGCAAAAATATTTATTGTATTGATAATATTTCTAAAATTTACCATAAAATCTTAATCAGTAAAATATTTTGTTAACTGCATTTTAATATGCATGAAAATTAAAACTATTTATAAATAATAAATGATTCTTTAAATTTGTAACCATCATACATAGTATTGTCCATTTGTCAGTGACACATGAAAGAGCTATCCAGGTGATTTCAGTTTCAATTTTCAGATGGATTATATGTTGTGCATTTCTTTATAATGTCCCTTCAAGATATTCATTTTGGATTATGATATTTGCAGTGTTTTTCTTTGAAATCTATTATAAGAGGATTTTTGTGGAAAAAATACTGTGTTTACTGAGACAATTCAATTTGAATAATATGGAATCAGTTATCTAAAAGGTTATAAAAATCAAACTTGAATGCAAGAAGGAGAAATAATTGCAACACATTCATTATACATTTTGGGATATATTATAAGAGTGATTCACCTGTTTAAATGGAATACATATCATGGGAATTATCATGGAAATGAAACAAAATGTTAAATTCACAAAGTGGATATAGTGTAATGTAATGATAAAGTGAAATGAAAATGTAAAATATTCCAAAATATTCCTAATGTTGGGACAATATGAATGTGAAATTGGAAATAATCATTATAAAGTTCTGGATCTAATATTATTTAATTGGAATATATACATGTAAATGAAATAAAAACTCAATACTGTGGATATAATAAAGTCAAGTGATATAGTGAAAATATATGAATAAACTTATCCAAAATATTTGTAAAGTGAGGATACTCATTTTAAATATGATAATGGAAATAATCAAATACTGCAAAGTTTTTAAGGGATATATATATCATGGGAAATTAAAAAAAAATATTGATATAGCCAGAAAATCTAGTTATAAAGTTAAAAGCATGAACAAATATTCGAAAACTTTCATCATGTTCATAAAATTAGAAAAATGTTATAAATTATTTCAGATAAAGAAAATGGAATACTGGATGAGATGTAAAATATGTAGAGTAAATAAAATAGTTCATTCAAATATGATTTTGATATTTCAATATGAATATAGTAACATACATAAACAATTTGCACAAGGAACATGTCAATAAACAAATTATTTTGAGTTATTTCCCATTAAAAAGCCAAAGACATATATAATTTTTAGTTTTAAGCAACTATATGCGCTATTTGTCTTTACACACTTTGATTTAAAAGAAAAACCGACATTGTTATAAAATACAAACAATTACACCGTTCCTATAGTGCGTATTAACATTTTGTGAGGGAATTCGATGTATGTTATACCACTGTTCAATTGTAATTGACAATACCACAAAACCAATCAGAATAAAAAAAAAATACAGTGTTTTAAGAAATTTTACTTTGTATCCATTTATTATTTGTGAAAAAAAAGATATTCTAAGAGGGCTAATTTTCTGTATAAAGTCTCTGAAGACTTTTATGGGCCAAACTTTCCATTGCCTTAAATACGCAAAAAAAGATCCGAAAACTATACCTAAACAAAACAGCATAACATTGAGCATGGAAATGGGGAATGTGTCAAAGAGACAACAACCCGACCATAGAGAAGCATGTTTTGAAATTATGGCAAAACTTTTGGTAGACAAAAGCAGTAAATCACAAAAATACCGGAACTCCGTGGAAATTTCAAAAAAGGAGTTCCCTAATCAAATAGCAAAAGTCAAAACCTCAAACAAAGCAAACGGATATATAACAACTGCCATATTCCTGACTTGGAACAGACATTTTTTTATGTAAAAAATGGTGCATAAAATCTGGTTTAATAGCTAGCTATAGCTCTCACTTGTATGACAGTCGCATCAAATTGCATTATATTGACAACGATGTGTGAACAAAACAAACAGATATAACAGATCAAAATTTTAAAAATATGGATATAGCATTTAACAATAACACAATGACGGAATGCATAAGTACAGAGCCTCGTTATATGTAACAAAGAAACACAAAAAGGCATGTAGTCAAAGCATATTACCAAAAATCAAAGACAACAATACAAACATTTTCAATGAACAATTATAACACAATGACGAGATATAAAAGTACAGAGCCACGTCGAATGGACACACTAAATAAAAGCAACAGTAGACCAAACCAAAACCAATAGTGGACAGTGACTTAGGTTTGGGGGACTAAAGACAAGTATAAAATATAAATAAACGAAGGGCTCTCAATTTACATCCTCTTACTTTCAAACACAAACAGAGGCTGATACATGTAATAATCACAACAATCATAGTTTTAAAAGGCAATACATTTCCGGAAAATACGAAATCAACGTACAGATATACAACAACGGCACCTGTATAGAAAACACGCATTTTCATGATAATATTGAATTAATTTAGGTTTATATTTCACTCACTACTGAGTTATTCGTTCCCTCTCTCCCCTGAGGTAACGTGTTAATATGATATATTTGAAAGCTAATTAAATATTTTAATAACAAACATTCTGTAGTGAAAACAATGTTCAACAGTTTACGACCTGTAAAAACATTATAATTTACAGAAGCACGTAATGCATCAGTTAAATATTTAATCTTATTATGACATGAATGAATATCTTTTCTCTAATGGTTTAGGCCTTTTTATCATTTTCTTGACTGAATAGATATTTCTCGTATCACACCGGACATAGTGTGATACGAAAAGTGATACGAAAAACTTTCTTAATTTGATGGGCTTATCGAGTTTACAAGATGATATTACAGCATTTCCATTGGCTATTCATTTGGTCATTGATGACTTTCAAAGGTTTATAAAACGATGTACATTTTGTCCATGACAACATACATCTAAGTAATTTCTTTAATAATATACAAAATACGCACGCATATCACCTGTTAAAGGGACACTAGCTACGAGATATATAAGAAAAGCAAAAGTATGAATTTTTGGTATAATCTTTAATGAAAGTGAAATAGTGATATAATAATTTGCTTTAATCAGCTAAAATGGTTCAATTTTGTTACATTAAGCTAATAAACATTGATAATGAATTATTCACTTGCAAGTGAATGATTCGACCTAATTAAATCCGTATTCATGTGAACTCCAATTTAACCCCGTAGAAGGTGATAGAATAACGCATGAGTTATCCGAGTATGGTTATTTAAAGGAAAAGAATTTCAACATTGAAAGTGAAACAAAGGTAAAGAATATGATAAACTGATTATATCCACCAAAAAATCAATCTTATAAAGGTAAAAAAAACGACGATAAATATATCTTTTTAATTTATAATACAAAATTTAACAGACCCCTAAAAATCCAACTGCACGAGTTGCTTAATCTATTTATATCTTTGTTTATGTTTACATCGCTTATGTGGTCACAGAAGGTCAACTCGATAGTTAATTAATTGGCGCCTTGGCTAAAATTCACACGAAACGAAGCTACATCTTTTTGATACCATGTCCTCTAAATTGTTTATTTTATACTTTTGATAGTTTAGAAAATTGTTTAACATTGTTATGAATAAAATATGAGAATTTGAATCAAATCGGAGAACATGAACTCGTGCCCCTTTAATCTTCTTTTTGTCAAGTTTTATTACATTCTGAAGCGTACAAAAAATCTTAAAATGCTCGATGTTAAAGTGTTTAACACTGGAAAATGGCATATGACGTTATACTAGAATGTGCAAAAGACTAGCTAAAAACTTGGTGGAATTTTCAATTTAAAACATTTAGAGTGTTCACCATAAGAGAAATGGGGTTTGACAACTTGTGAAAATTGGATAGCAAGCGATATCCCATTCTCACTCGTTGTGAAACCTGTAAATCTGAATTGTTGGGTAACCTTTTTTTTTTTATTTCATTGGATTTATTAAATAATAATGCAAAGAAAGGGTATAGAAATTGTGTAGAAAAAAAGTAAATTACCAAAAATACCGAACGCCAAGGAAAATTCAAAACGAAAAGTCCTTCAGCAAATGGCCAAATTAAAATCTCAAACATAATAAATGAATGGCTAACAGTTCAACTGTCATATTTATTAGAAAAATAATTGATGCGTTCTTAATTCGTTATAATGCTCGACACTATTAGTGGCATGGCGTTAACAAAAATGAAATGACTGCAATTATTTCAGAATGTTTTCATTTGACGGGAAAGAAATGTTATAAATTAAAATATTCTGCATTCGGCTTAACCGACATCAAATATTCATTCATGTGTTTGTATTAGATTCGGTTAAAACTTCTTTGGATTGGAGACATACACAATACTACGCTTCATTGATATAGTATTTTTAAAGGGTTATGATGGTTAGATACGTGTTGCAAGAATTGGCAGATTTATAGAAATATTGCCTATTGTCTTCTTCAAATTACTCATAGATTGAACGTTTTGAATGTTTAAACATAATATGATTGGTTTTTTTTTAATGTTTAAAAATAACATTCTTACTTCAACCACCTCCAGTTCTTGGTATAAATTCTTTAAGAAAATTTAACTTTTCTACGTCATAACCAACATGATTATCTATGGTATCTAAATCTATTTCTTTTTATATATTTTAGAAGGTTAAATATTCATGATCAGTACCTTTATTCAAATAGATGATACACGTTCCATTTAAGAACAGGTCATAATATTATATCATTGAGGTCATATAAAACACGTTTCTTGTAATTTTAATGTTCTCAAAATTAGAGGGATGACGACAAGGCTTGTGGTGTAGAAAATTAAATTTACCATAAATTATTTTTAAGGTTATCATTTTGTTCTAAAATATAAATATTTGAAAAGCATAATTTCCAAGGAAAGTAATCACAAAGAACACTTGAGGTTCAGTGTATTTTGGATATTTTGTCAAAATATTGATTTTGTATATGTATTCTTTGTCTATTGTTTTAGGAAAAACAGTTACGATCCAAAATGTTCTGTTTATAACACAAATTAACAGTGTTACTATTGAATCCCTTGACCCGACAAGTTCTGGATCGGGGTGATTTGAAAGTTATTGACAACTGTTATGCCCGCGTCACACTGTCCCGATTTTTACGCCGATAGCAACACGATTATGGAAATTTTCAAAATCGGGACTCATCGTATCCAGATCGGGCTATTCGTAGTGCCATCTTTAATTATCGTAGAACCATCGGCCACTTTCTCTAGCCTTCGGGGACAACTTCGGGAAGGGTTTTTAAATTTTTTAACATGTTAAAAAATCCCCGAAGGTGCGTCCGATGTTGAGGGTTCGTATTGAGTTCGTATCACCATCCTCACCATCTTAATGTCACCGGGAATACATCTTTGAACATCGTATTGCATTCGTGTTTCCATCGTTTCCATCGGGCAGTTTTGACATTACGATGTCTACACGAATGAATCACGAAGCTACCCGAAGGTCTTACGATGGCAACACGACTTCGTGAAAACCTCGTGATCCCGTCGTGTTGCCATCGAATAAAAGTACGAAGGCGACTAGATGGAACTACGACGGCAATAAATCCAGCTAAGTGTAAGTTAATTTTCGTGCTAAAATACTTTTAAAGTGCCATGCGCGATATGCACTGGTCAGTCTAATACGACAGTTAAGAAAGACGTTCACAAAACATTGAGCTCATACCATATGATTCTATGAGAACAAGAAAGGCGACAGCGTTGTTTCTATTAATTCAAATGGAACAAGAAGAGCAGCTATTACAGACTCAGGATTTACTTTTACAAATTAAATATTATTTTTTGTCAATTTTTCATATCAAGTAACATAATGACAATCATAAACGCGCCTCGTACACCAACACTGCAGGTACACGTACAAAATGTATATAGGGAAACCAACTTTATCTTCATTATTCTGATTTTTTATGTATCGTTTGAGTTGTTGTCACACGTATGTTTACTCCATAACCATTTTGTTTCTATATGTCATATTTTTTCCGCATTTGTTGCTTTCCCCACACTCTTCCTTTTATCTATATTATTATGATATTCTCCTGGAAAGAGCTCTTTTTGAATAAAAGGGATCAACGAACCTATTACCTTACCTTTAAGATAGATCATTAAACATGGGCATAATTGTTGGTGATTATTCAGACTAGTGCACACATTTTACAGTTCAAACAAGGCAATGCCGAGCGTGGCATCCCCTCGTATGTAACATATTGGGGACAAATATGGACACTATATTTGAATATGACACATGCAGAAAATGGTAAATTGAATATGCATATTTGATACATAAACTATTTTTTTAGAAATCAACCAAAACATTCAGTAACTGGAAATACCTTTAATATTGTCTTTATAACCAGCAGGTAAAAAAATGAGCAACTAATTTCCTGTGTATTATACTACTTAAATGAGAGAAAAAAACAAGTCCATCTGCATGACCTTGACCTTTGGCCTTGAACGTAAAAAATGTCAGATCATTACAAGGAGGAACAATATACCAAATGTGGTTAAAATCTTTTGAAGCATATTGGTTTTAGAGTGTCCACAAGGGCCGTGATATTGCCTTGTATTACAACTGCCACTGTGACCTTGACCTTTGAACTTTAAAGTCAATAGCGCTTAAGATATTCTAAACGAGTAACACCATACCAAGTTTTGAGCATTTTGGTTCTAGAGTGTCCATAACAATTTTTTCTACACGCAACTTACATGTAGTAGGCGAGGGGATATTATCCGATAATGAACTAAGTTTTATAAGAATTAGACAAAAAGATCGATTTCCCGCATCGTTAGCTGTACACAACGTCTTTTAGACATCGTATGATCATCGCACCATCATCGTAATCCATCGTGTAGCCTTCGTAATTCATTGTGTAGCCTTCGTGATCCATCGTGTATGCTTCGGCTGAGATATGAAGCTTAAATACCCGTCTTCGGTTAACCTTCGTAATTCCATCTTTTGCTGTCGTATATAATTTCGGCACCATCGTATAGACTTCGTTATTCATCGTACTTGCTTCGGTCACTTTTTTGGTATTTTAACGAGATCGGGACCAACTTCGTACGAACTTACAATTTTCGCATTCGGGTGTCCATCGTATATAAAAATCGGGACAGTGTGACGCGGGCATTATGAAGTATTGAAAAAGTTGACCAAATGGAAATGCAATTATCCAATGCATAATTTATGGATAATCAGATAACTACGTTATTCATAAATTAATGTGCGTTTTATTAAGACGTTACATCACAAAGGTTTCTATGTAAAATTTTATGTATTCTGGCTAGCTTTAGATTAAAATGATTATGATACTTTTATGGTCACTTTAAAATTTTAGTTTATCCTCTTCGTTTTATGATATTTGAACATCGATTTACCACTGTGATCTTATTTAGTGAAACTGATACAAAGTATTTTTACTTAATATAAAGTAACCTTCTTGCACTATTTTAAAGCGTTCTGTTACAATGAAGTGAATCTATACTGGATACTATTTCAACTGCTACCTTTTAACTCTAGGTCGATGTGTTAGTTGAACAAGGCAAATACATGGGTTATATCAGGCAGAAATGATTTATTTGTTCACTTTATAAAATTAAGTGTTTTTTTTTAATTATTTACCGTAAAATTCAGTGCAGTCCAATTATATATAAATTTATACATCTGAATTGAAGCATATATATCATTTATTATATAATTGTTCATTCGAACTAGTGGGAAAACTTTAGTCAGTGCTGTATATACCTATGATTTTAATGAACAATCTGATTCACATGATCTAACTATGAAATTATAAATATAGAATTATATCAACTCCAATATTTTCAATTCGGATGCAGAATTCGTAGTTCTGTATTTAAAACTTCGGAATGGTGTTTGAAATATAACAGCAGTTGCTGTACTTTTTGTATTCCTTTTTCAATGTATAACATTGATTGTAACATAAAAGTTCTAAGGCTCGTTGTTTATTTATTTATTTGCAACTCTATAACTCAGTCCGCATCCTTCATTTCAATGATACAATATGAAAACGTTTTATATTTCTGAATATAATTTACTTGTACCATATTAAACCCTAACGGCAAATCTTTTTGTCTTTCAATATATACGAATCTGTAATTATTTTTTAACCTTTGAATTTGCAATTCACTATCCGTGTCACGGTTAAAGGAGGGGAAATACCAAAGGGACCTTCAAACTCATATATTTTGAAAATATATACAGACAACGCCATGCATGATAGACAAAACGACCAATAGACAAGCAATTGTTTACTAAACACAACATAGAAAACTAAAGAAGGAGCAACACGAACTTAACAAAAACTTGGATCGAATGTGCTCCTCAGTACGTCAAATTCGGAAAAAGGCTATGGGTTTGTAGACACGACATCAGGAACATATCGTTACGGTTCGGGTCTGTAGACCTCAAACTGTTATAAGTCACAATCAATATTTTTAGGACAACCTTGGTATTAGGTTAAAAGTTAAAAAAAATACTGCTTTTCAACCATTGGTAGCATGGCTTGGAAAGGCACTGGTTTCATAAAAACACTTACAAAAAATACCGGAGTCTAAATCAACTCTTTATTAATTGAATATACAGCCATAAGAAATATTTCATACAAATATTATAATCCCCAGTGCATAAAACTGTACAGAGACCCCCTTGGAACGTCAAGCGTCAATCATAGTATTTGGTATTTCAGTTGTAAATTCCGTAGTAAAATAATCTAGGTCACAGGCCAGCCTATCTTTTCTATGGGGAAATCTACTCAGAATAATCTGGTGGCGATGTTGGAACAGTTGCTGGTGGTATATGCTTTGGTATAATTTACAGGATAAAAATACTATGGTCCCTTGTATCGTGTTGCAACCTTAAAACAATAGCCCTCGAAAGATGCCGTTTTTATACATAGCGCCCACAACCCACATCCCCATGGTATCAAAGGGCAATTCAACGGTACTTCATTGGTTGATTGCCCACAGGGTAATAGGTTGTGTGTCATCTTATTTTCCCAAGGCAAGGACATGCGCACACAAGGTAAATAAATGGCGGCCTCTAGTAAACTTAGGAGAAGTATAGAAAATAATAGGAAAAGGGGACGATAGAAGCTTTGAATTAACAAATGATATGCCCAGTTACAATATATAACCCTTATATAAATATACGATAAAGGTGAGAAAGCGTGACAATAATAACCCGGGGAGAAATAAAGCTGGGAACTAGTCGGGACCCACTTTAGACAAACAATGAGACGAACGCTATATCTTATCATTCCAAATAAATATAACAATGAATACAAACAATTAAAAACCAATTGTTCTCTGAAGGTCTTTCCACCAAAAACTATTTATTTTGATATGAAAGTAGTAAAATTCGGTTTAAAATGTAATTGTCAGCGTCAAATGATAGCTTATTGAACGCTGATTCCAAAAATATATGTTTCTATGATATATTTTTTAAATAAGGGAGATAATTTGTTACTTCCGGTTTGAAAAAATGTTTCTTCTGGTATTATTTGAAAGTTTACTTGACACTGATTCCAAAAATATCTCTTTTTATATACTTTTATATTAAAAAAGTACAACAAATAGCTACTTCCGGTTTACACAAGGCCACTTCCGGTTGGCTCTTCCAAGGTTAAATTGCTTGAAACTTAATGCAAAAATTCTCATTGCTTTATCATGTATACATATGAGGAAAAAGCAAAAGTTAAAATCTATAACGTCAATTTAACCAAGGACCTCAAATCAAAAGACCCTTTGTGTTAATTATATTTGGTTCGTGAGTTATATCTTCATATGCATATTTTTTAATAAAAGAGGGGAGAAAACCCTTATTTGAAGTAAGCGTACCCTTTAAACCAATATGTATGTGTTACGACATGTTGCAACTAACAATTAAGTAAAAATATGTTGTCGATTTCTTATATGGCGTTTGAAAAGAGGTAAAATAAGCCAAAATCAAAATTTAGAAATGACCTTGACCTTTGACCTTGACCCTATTTTCTTTTTTTGGACCAAGGACCTCAAATCAAAAGAACCTAGGTCTCTATCACTTACCAATTACACTTACATTTTACTTATTTTAAATACGGAAGGGGAAATAACTCTCATATGGAGTTTCCGGACCGCTTCGGTCAAAATTATTTTTACGATCCTGAGGATATATATCGAGCATATTGGTGAAATACTTTTGTCGTAATCTTTAACGGCTGCGAAGGAGATTTGTACACAAGAAAAACAGTGTTTTGTAAGATAACTCTTACAATAAAAAATGTTCGGCTTAACAGGGTCAGTTTCAAAATCGTAATAACTGTTCGATATCATACGCAAAAAATCAAAGCGACAATTTGCTAAACAAAAATAAACCGTCAGAAAAAGAAAAAAAAATAATAATCAGAAGAAGAAAAACAATAGGTTTTTCCACAGAAAAGTGGAAAGAACTCATAATAATATAATTTGGACGTGATACCTGAAATATAATAGTGTTCGTACATACAATTTCAGTCACAAGCAGTGCAGTCTGGATAATAAGAAAAGAATAATTATGGCATAAATATACTTATTATCAATAGCCCTTACCCCTGTTTTGTAACATTACCCCTACCCACGTGAAGAGTTCTCCTCGAACTAAAAATAATAAGGATATGCTACAAACAAAATCCTACCTATTCTAATTTATACTTATTCCTCGGTGGTGTTGGAAGTCTATATGTCCCTCAGTTCTAGCACCGTGCCTTCCGGTAGGTAACATCTTTCTTCCTTAATTATACGGATGGTACCAGTTGGCATTGGCTTTCTCTAGTACCGAGAGGCACGGGTTCTCCTACAGAGATGTATCTGTTCCTGTAGATTTTTAGCAAGGGGTGTTTGAGGTATGAAGATGGTGCCCAGCAAAAAACAGTCATGGATCCAGAAATAAATCATTATAGTTTTTTCGTTAAGGTCAAACTCAATTTCTTTTAATTTATTCCATTTATTGGTTGGTCGGGTGCAATCAATTTCTGCTGGTTCTATTGTTTGGTCTTAATTTATGGTAAGGTTAGAGGTGCTTCAGGAGTTGATTATAACGATAACTGTGATGGTAATGGTGAGGGTACTGGTGATGGGAATGGTTATGGTACTGACGGTGGTTTTAGTGATGGTAATGGTATCGGTGATGGTGTTGGTAACGGGATTGGCATTCTCTTGGACAAATCAATAGGTTCGTCATTTGTTGACACTGCATATACTAATGTAATGGTCTTTGTCAAATCAAGGGATGTTTCTGTAGGTGTTAGAGGTTCTGGTGCTGCTGGATGGTTGGTATGTGTGCAGTCTGATGGTATTGGAGTTTCTGGTTGCGAAATAAATGGCTTGTCTGATGGGGAATACGTCATTGGGTCTTTCAATTGTTCTGATGAAACGGGTTCTAAATACTTGCTAAAGAGCATGTCAGATGGTATTAAAAGTGATGGAGACAGTATAGGTGTGGTCATGTCATTCCTCAAACTCTTCCTTGGTGAAGGTGTCCTTGGCTCATTAAGGTGTTCAGCAAAATCTGTAATCAGATCATCCAGAAGTGCTGTTTTTTGTTGTATGGTAGTCTCAGACTGCCTTAGACTGGTACTTGTGGACGGATGGGTATTAACAGTTTGACTTTTGAAAGAAAAGTCCTTTTCACTCTTTCCACCGATGATCTGACACTGACTGTATGTCTAGGTGTGTACCCTGGGTAGACCTGATGAACTGTTTGCACCTGTCCTAAGTCAGGAATCTAATGTATAGTAGTTATCGTTTGTTTATGTAATTCATACGTGTTTCTCGTTTCTCGTTTTTTTATATAAATAAGACCGTTGGTTTTCCCGTTTGAATGGTTTTACACTAGTAATTTTGGGGCCCTTTATAGCTTTTTGTTCGGTGTGAGCCAAGGCTCCGTGTTGAAGGCCGTACATTGACCTATAATGGTTTACTTTTATAAATTGTTATTTGGATGGAGAGTTGTCTCATTGGCACTCACACCACATCTTCCTATATCTAGATGTTTCATGTTGTCGGAGTCGGTATTTATCATCAGAACTACAGGTCCAGGGACAGTACCGGCACTGTATGTTGGTCCCATGGTTGTGGCGTATGTGTTTATGTAACTTTGCTGTTGTAGGAAATCTTTTCCCACAGTCCTCACATTGGTGGTTCCATACTGGTCTATCCTTGGTCTATAAAATACTTTTAATTTCATTGAACTGAACTGTCTGGTAAAAACTATCCCCCTGAAATCTAACTTGTGAAGGTGAAGGCATCTCAGGTGTGGTAGCTCTTGAGCTTCCACTTAGTGGAAAAATACTCCTACTTTCAATTTCAACTTCTGACCCTTCACCCAGATTCATTTTCAGTTTTTAATTATACAATTTAAAATATTTATTAAACTTGGTATGTATACATCGAATATAAAATTTACCTGGTCATTTCATTATATCAAAAGGTTAAATTCACACAGTCTCTCACTGAGGTATGGTTTTAATTTTCGATATCCCACTGCCGAATACCAAATGTTACGGTTCAGGTCTGTAGACCTCAAACTGTTATAAGTCACAATCAATATTTCAGGATAAACTTGGTATTGGGTTAAAAGTTCTTACTACTGGTTATTGTATTCAAAATTATTGGTTTTCAATCATTGGAAGCATAGCTTGAAAAGGCACTGGTTTCATATAAAACACTTTAGAATAATAACAGATTGTAAATCATTGATATACAGCCATAAGAAATATTTCATACAAATATAATAATCCCTAGAGCATAAAACGGTACAGAGACACCCTTGGAACGTCAAGCGTCAATCATAGTATTTGGTATATTGGATGTAAATTCCGTATTAAAATAATCTAGGCCATAGGCCAGTCTATCTATATATGGGGGAACCCACTCAGAATAATCTGGTGGCGATGTTGGAACAGATGCTGGTGGTATACGCTCTGGTAAAATTTACAGGGTAAAAGTACTATAATCCCTGATATCGGGTTGCAACCTTAGAAAGAGCCCACGAAAGATGTCTTTTTTTATCTTAGCGCCCACAACCCACATCCCCATGGTATCAGTGCGCAATTCTACGGTACTTCAGGGTTATAGGTCGTGTGTCGTCTTCGTTTCCCACGGCAAGCACATGTGTACACAAGGTATATAAATGGCGGCTTCAAGTAAACGAAGGAGAAGTATAGGAAATAATATGAAAAGGGGACGATGGAGGCATTGCATTAACAAATGATATGCTTATATAAATATACGATAAAGGTGAGAAAGCGTGACAATGATAACCCGGGGAGAAATAAAGCTTGGACCCCCCTTTGTACAAACAATGAGACGAACTCTAAATCTTATCATTCCCAATAAATATAACAATAAATACATACAATAATAATATAATTTGGACACGATACCTGAAATATAACAGTGTTCGTACATACAATCTCAGTCACACAATTAATTATCCAGACTTTAACGGCCGCGACCCCGAGCAAAGTAAAACAGAGAAAGTGCAGTCTGAATCATAATAAAACAATAATCATGGCTTTACATAAATATACTTATTATCCTTAACCCTTACCCCTATTTTGTAACAATAGCCATTATCATCTGCATTCAATGACATTCAATGACGGTCAACCAACTCGTGATGGCGTCCGTAAAACTTACGAAGGGATGACTTCATCTTCATGACTTGGAACACTTGGTTTAGTTGCTCCTTGTAAGCAGCAACTCTCTACCAAGGGAATCATGATAAGCCCTGGAATATCGTATCTTGGGAGATATATATTCCGTATGCAGGAGCTGCTGAAATATTGCTACATAGAAATGTAAAGTTCACAAATTGGACGCTGAAATCATCTCTTTTTTCGTTAAGTTTTGTTTTCAACTGACCCTCATCGTCAATTTCTAGATATAAGTCAAAATATGAGGCACATTTAATTGTATCTGTTGTATCCTTTATTTCAAGTTCGATGAGATAGATTGGTTCAACATAGTTACTCAACTTTGATTTATTTTGTGAGATAATAACCTCTATATTGTAAACGTAGAATTCCGAGCGTTTATAATTTATAACTAAACACCATCTTTGTAGAAAATAACAGTCACGATTTATTCACACTACAAGTATTATACAGATGTTACATAAAATAAAAAAAAAAAACACACGGCATACACTCCGTCAGTTGAAACCATTTCAGCTATCCTCTTCATTCGTCAACACATCTCACCTCTCACGTCACTATCACACTACGTCAAAAATACGGGAAACAACGTTAACACCTTATTGCGTAATCGCGGACACGAAGAAAAAGTCACAGTCTCAACACAGCGGAAAGTAAAGTTAATGGATGCTGCTTACTTGTTTTCTTTCTTCATAAGAAGTTCCTGATGAAGTAAGCCTAACATCAATAAAGGAACAAGTCGGCAATAAGAGGGCAGAGTTTGTACCCATGAGATATGCCGATTATTTGTTGAAAAACACGTCCTCCAAACGTAAAAAGGAAAATGCACAAAAATACCGAAACGAATACCGAGGAAATTGTAAAACGGAAAATCCCTAATCAAATTGATAATTCAAAAGCTCATACACATCAAACGAATGAAAAAACAAAAAGATGCAAAAACTTTTTTCAATTTGTCGTTAAATTTGTAATGAGAATACTTGTGTAAAGTGTAGAAAAGTGAAATGTTTTAATACTATTGCAAAATTAAAGAAACTTAGATTGTATGTACTCTTTTGATTTTTTAGTATCCACGTCTGATTCACGAAACCTTTAGAAAAATCAGTTTTACCATTACGTTGAAGCCTTGCTAAGATGTTATGCATATTTTTAAAGGAACATTGGTATTCATAAAAACTAAAGCCACTAATGGAAACAGGACACCTCTGCTCTATCAAAAAAATCATGCACTATTCGTCTCGTATTCAGTTGCCTAGGAAAAAGTTTCTAATAAATAAATCGACCTCTGGAATTTAAAAATAGGTTTTAGGCCGTAAAACATGTCAAATAGACTGAGTTCGCTGTAACAAGTGAAAATTAAAATAAGTTTTGACACTATGGGTTTAAGTTGTCTTTGTTGAAAATATGAGTAATGGGACTTAGATTAAAAGATTTTAAATGTGAATGTCATGTAGTGCCATATAGGTCGATGTGTAATTTAGAGGATGTTTTGGATTTCAATGACAATAATCTATTTATTATTTGTAAATTGTTAGGTCAATGATGTCATAACCACATATTGCATTAATCATTTACTCAGATCTTTCACAGATGCAAAAATTTAGTTTCTAAGATTTAACGGCATCGGTAAATAACTTATTACAAACTGGATATCACATCTCAGTTTTCGGTGATGTTGGTTAGTGAGCCCGTAAATTAAGATGCGATCCGGCTTCACTTATCGATCCGTACATGACAATATATTGACACCAAACTACATATTATTGTTATACGCATATGGACATTCACGGCCCAACAATATGTCGATACTTAAATTTGCACAACGTCATGTTTTTCTCAGATTGAGACGTCTTATGCATACGATACAGATTTGATCCCACGGTGATTTCAACAAAATTTTGCAAAAACAATTTCTACTTAATTTATTCAAATCTGTCATTAAACATATACCAACATGTGTTAAATTAACAGATACATTGGGTAGAAAATTGGATATTTCTATCCTTTGGACAGACATTGTTTAACTTTTTTGTTCCCAAAGATAAACACACGCGAATGTTTGTAAAACCATTTATAATATCTGTGTTTCATTTAAATCATGCGCTTAATTTGTGTAACAATTCTTTGAAAATAGTTAATTTTTAAAAGAAAATTGTCGTAGTTTGATCTTGCCGATTACCGATTACGGTAGCACGTCAGTACTTCCCCTGTAACTGTATTGTATGCCATTAAGGACAAGTACACGAAAGAATCATGCAAAATTTATTTTTTTAACGCATGACCACAAGCAGATGTATCGACTAATGTAGTGCTGTAAAAGTGAGAGAGAAAAATCCCGTTTTTAAATTTCATGCGCTTTTATTGATGTACCTTAATCAGGACTGCTTAAAGCATATATTTGATTGTCATAGATAAATAAGAATCGAAACTGTTGAAGAGCTATTTAACCAAATAAGACCTTAAGAAATGGTCAAATCCATCTAAGGTCACCACTTTGCCTGAGGGAGTTGAAACCTTAGTTTCTAATAATTTCGAAATTTATTAACGGACAATTTAAAAAGGTTTGCTATAAATCATGTAAGTTCAAAACTTGTGACTATTGAACTGATGATACCATCGAGGATTCATAGTCCACCAGCAGAGATATCGACCCAGTGCTTTATAGATTAAAACAACACATTATAAATTTCAAGCGTTTAAATTGGATTTTTGTTTTACGGTTTTATTTTTTTGACAATTGTTCCCCTTTCTTCCATCTTTAAAAGTTTATTTTTAAAGCCAATAATCTTCACGGGTCACTTTAGTAAAATTACAAGACTCTGAATCTGGAAACATGGAACACGTCTACGTTTTGTTTCAAAATATTTCATTTACAGAAAATGCACGACTTTTTCTAGTTCACTGTAGGAATTTGAAGCACATGTTATATGATACAAGAAAGTTATTCTATTTAAAAAATCATTAGTTTTCCTGCAATACATTTAAGGATTTTTATTGATTCATTGACCTTCTTTTTTAATTTTTTTTTTCATAAAACTCTGATTGGTTACTAATTCAATTATTTGTATTTATTCATTTGTTTTACATTCGGGTCTACTGTGTTTTCATTTTGTTGCTTTTTTGTGAATCAAATAACATGTTTCTACTGTTTTATAGATATAACTAGGCTTTTCTTCTACAAAATTTATTAATGAATAAACTTACTCTTAAATCATTTCCATAACGAACATATTTAAACCATTAAAAATAGTCTCACCATTGAATATTATAAAACATGACAAAAGCAGTTGGAGCAGACAACTTTATATGTGAACTGTTCTAATATACCAGCAGTGGCATCGACCAAGTGGTGTAAATAGTTATCAAAGGTACCAGGATTATAATTTAATACCTTAGCTGTATTTGGCACAACTTTTTTGGAATTTTTGGTCCTTGGTGCTCTTCGACTTTGTACTTGTTTTCGTCTACATAAGACTCATCAGTGACGCTCAGATCAAAATAGTTATGAAGCCAAGCAAGTACAAAGTTGAAGAGCATTAAGGACCAAAAATTCCAAAAAAGTTGTGACAATATACAGCTAAGGTAATCTATTCCTTGGATATGAACATCCTTAGTTTTTCGAATAATGCATAGTTTTTTAAACAGGAAGTTTATAAAATGACCATATAATTGATATTCATATCAACACCGAAGTGCTGACTACTGGGCTGGTGATACCCTCGGGGACGAAACGTCCACCAGCATTGGCATCGACCCAGTATTGCTATTTTGATTTCAACATTTGCATTATAAAAATTACAAAAAGGCGAGACATATCTCTGTGATAAAAGTTTATTGTCTTAAATTATGCTGGGTTTTTTTTCTCGTGTGAATTTTTTTACACATATTGATTCAGGAGTGTTTGTAGTTTGCTATGCAATATTTTACTATTCCATTACGGAATGCAGAACGGTTACCTATAGTTGCTAACTTTCTATGTCGTTTGGTCCCTGAGGGAGATTTGTCTAATTGGCCATCATTACACATATTTTTGTTGATTACGTAACTTGTACTGTTCTAAACTTACTCGCACTTGCCTGACCAAATATGTTCCTTTATATTGTTGGTGCTTATATTTTCTTTTATTGTTTTAGTTGCACAATATATTGCTTTCCTAAGATTGCTTGTGATTCTTTACACATAATCCTTTAGCAGTCCTATATTATATTAAAGTCTGGGTAATAATTGATTGTAAACATTTATTTCAGATCATTATATGTTTTTTTTATCAAATTTACTTGTTACGAAAACATGAAAGCTTTCCTTAAGTTACATATTACACTCCACTGACCATCTAAGAAAGGTCAGCTGATTAAGGTTTATCAACATGTACATTTTAGTTTAGATTACAATACTTAAAAAAAGTAATAAAAAATGTTCATTCTAATTGATATTAACATTGGACGCTTATAGTATGTCTACTATTATTTGTGTCTACTCCCTTTTAATATTCTTTCATAAATTTCCGTAGACTTTATTTCTGCACAGATACATAATATGATATATAGAAAAAAGTGTTGTAGTTAAAATAAATTCATGATGTGATATTAAACCAAGTAAATGCATGTACCAAGTCAGGAATATGACAGTTGTTATCCATTGGTTTGATGTGTTTGATGCGACTGTAATACAAGTGAGAAGTTTAACTAGCTTTAAAACAAGGTTTAAACCCCATTTTGTTTTCTTAAAATGTCCTGTACCAAGTCAGAAAAATGGCAGTTGTTATTTTATAGTTAGTTTCTGTGTGTGTTGCATTGTCGTTTGTGTTTTGTTGCGCTTCAGTCTTTCTGTTGTTTTGTTATTTTTCTCTAATAGATGTGTTTCCCTCGGTTTTAGTTTGTAACCCGGATTTGATTTCTCTCAATCGATTTATGATTTTCGAGCAGCAGTATACTACTGTTACCTTTATTTGATCAGGTTATGAACTCTCCGTTTTGAATTTTCCTCGAAATTCAGTAGTTTTGTTATTTTTTTGTTATTTTTTGTTATAGTTTCTTGTATTGGTTTATCCCAATCGACATTTTTTAGATTTCATACTACTGAAGTACGTATAATTTTATTATAAAAAAACATGAGGTCACAAAATATTGATCGTTCCAAGTAATCTAATTACTCCAAACATTTACTGTACTCGTAACGATATTTTCTTCTTTAATAAGGTGAATCCATTCATTTAGAATAGATTATTTTAAAGTTTCTGTTAATTGTGCAATAAAATTTCAGAATTTAGATTCTGAGCAAATATGTAAAAATAACATAGTTTCTGACACAGCATGAATGTGGTTTCATTTCTTAAATAATTTTAAAATTAGATATTTACCAATTTTGGTTCAATATTCAAATTCTAAATACGTGGTTGGAATCATATCAATAACCACATTGTTTCATTTTAGTTAAAACCAAACTCAGTTTTGTTTTGAACTCTTCGCCTGAATGGGGTCCTGTTTGAAAAGTGGGCCCAAAATCATAAATTTAAAACACGAATAGATTGCACACATTACATAACAAAAATGATTTTTAGTTTAGTTTTAGTTTAGTTTATACAAAAAATAGGACAAACATTGAAATCCAAGCACAAAATGAAAAAAAATCAATATCATATTGGATTGACCATATCAAACATTATTTTTTTTTATGAAATCGAACAATTTTTTATTTTGGACCCCTATATGGACCTTGTTAAAAACTGTGACGAAAATGAAAAATCTGAAAACACGCTTATATTTATAATGTCAAAGAACCAATACCATTATTCAAATCAATCATATTTTTTTATTCTCTGGACATTAATGTTTACCAGCTAAGCCCCGAACCACAAATCTAAATACACGCTTAAATAAATAAAATTGCGGTCGTATAGAAGACAAAGATGACAATATAAAGTAAAACGGTGCCGGGTCCCCTTCAAGACGTTATTGGTTTTGATTTCAATACATTAGAAACAACCTGTGAAAACCAGATGCTCCGTAGGGTGCAGCTTTATACGACCACAGAGGTTGAACCCTGAACAGTTAGGGCAAGTATGGACACAACATTCAAACTTGATACAGCTCTGAATTTGGATTGTGATTAAATAGTTGACACAGCATAGGTTTCTGACAAGGAATGAATGTGGTCTAATGAACTTAAATTTTTTTTTTACCTATTATGGTCCAATATACTAAATCTGAATACATGGTCATGGATTGATTCAGCATATCAAAGAATCCCAATAATTCAATTTCTGATGAAATCAAACAAAGTTTTATTTTGGACCCTTTTGACCTCAATGTGGACGAATTTGATAACAGGGCACATGATTAGATTTAGCATACCAAAGAACCCCATACATTCATTTTTTGTTGAAATCAAAGTTAAATTTTGGACCCTAATTTGTGCCAACTTTAAAACTGGGCCCATAATCAAAAATCTAAATACATGTTGGATTTATGAGTTTGAACAGAGGTATACTACTGTTGCCTCTATTTATTAGAGTCAGTATATCAATGAACCCCAATAATTCAATTTTGTAAAAATCATACTAAGTTTTATTTTGAACCCTTTAGACCAAAATGTAAACCAATTTGAAAACGGGATCCAAAATTAAAAATCTAAATACACGGTTAGATTCGGCATATCAAAGAACCTCAATAATTCCAAATATGTTTAAACAGTTTTTTGATGAAATCAAACAAATTATAGTACTGGACCCTTTGAACCTCATGTGGACCAAATTAAAAACGGGGCCAAATTTCAAAAACTTAATACACGGTTAAAGTCAGCATATTTTAGAACCACTAGAATTCAAGAATAAAACCTCATTGAAATTGGTCAAGAAATAAGCAATTTAAACAAAGTATTAAAAAAGTAATGCCACTGATTGGCCCCTCATTCCTAAACAGTTTGGGCCATAACCCCCAAAATCAATCCCAACCTTCCTTTTTTGAAATGAAAACTTGTGGTACAATTTCAAAAAGCTCCATACACTTACACAAAAAAATTATTGTCTCGAAACTAGAAAAATACATATTTTGACCCCTTTTGGGCCCCTTGTTCCTAAACTATTGGGAACCAACACCCAAAATTAATCCCAACCTTCCTCTAGTGGTTATAAACCTGATTATATATTTTATTGATTTCTGTTCACTTATGCTAAAGTTATTATCCAGAAACCATCCGTCTTCGGAGGACGCTGACGACGATGAAGACGACGTGATTCCAATATACGACAGAAAAAAACTAAGGATTTTCTTATCCCAGGCAAAGATTAACTTAGCCGTATTTGGCACAACTTTTTGGAATTTTGGATCCTCAATGCTCATCAACTTTGTATTTGTTTGGCTTTATAAATTCGTTTACAGTTATTTGACTATGGGTTTTACCGTTTACCTTCACCTATTGTTCAACCAGATTGAAACATTGACAATATAATTGGGACATTTAAATTGACCAGTTGGTTTTGTTAGATTTTAAACTACCTTGATGCTACCTGTAGAATAGTATTCACTAAACTAAAACTTTCAGCATGCGTTTTTCCTGATGTTTTTCTTGACATAGGAATATTCTATCAAAAAGATAAAAGGTTAGAAGTAGTTTTTGTTTTATTGTTTTTAATCCCCAGTATTGATAATATTTCTAAAATTTACCAAAAATTCATAATCAGTAAACTATGTTATTAACTGCATTTAAAATATGTATGAAAATTAAAACTGTTTTAAATAATAAATGATTCTTTAATTTTTTAACCCTCATACATAGTATTGTCCGGTGGTCAATGATACAAGAAAGAGCTATCTAGGTGTTTTCAGTTTCAATTTTTAGATGGATTATATGTTGTGTATTTTTTTATGTCCCTTCAAGGTTTTCATTTTGGATTATGATATCTGAAATATTTGAAATCTATTGGAATCAATGTGCATAACATATTGGATTAATTTTATTTGAATTCACTTCTCAGATGCCTTTTTATAGTAATTTTGCTTCATAAAATGTGACTTTGTTTTTTCCAAGAATGGATTGTCATGAAAGTATCAAAAAGGAATTAATTCATTCAAAATGTGTTGTGTGAATTTAACATGATGATGTACATGTAAAATTCATAATTATATTATATTACAGAGTATACCTTGCAGTGTTTTTCTTTGAAATCTATTATATTAAAGAGGACTTTTGTGCAAAAAATACTGGGTTCACTTAAGGAAATTCAATTTGCATGATATGGATTAAGTTATTTAAAAGGTTATAAAAAATCAAAACTTGAATGCAAGAAGGAGAAATAATTTCAACATGTTTCTGTGGCATTAAATGGAATTTTGAAAAAAATCATTATAAATTTTGTGATATATTATCAGAGTGATTCACCTGTTTAAATGGGATATATATCATGGAAATAAGACAAAATGTTAATTCATATATTATAGTGAATATAGTCTAATGTTGTGATAAAGTGAAAAGAAAAAGTAAAATATTCCTAAAATATTCCCAATGTTGGATAACGTGAATGTGAAATTTGAAATATTCATTAAAAAGTTATAGATTTAATATTGTTTAATTGAAACATATACTTTGGTAAATGAAATAAAAACTCTATACTGTGGATATAGTAAAATTAAGTGATATAGTAAAAACATATGAATAAACTTAAATTCTAAATATTTGTAAAGTGAGGATAATCATATTTAAAAATATGATGATGAAAATGATGAAATATTGCAAAATTCTGTACCTGTTTGGAAAATTAACAGAAAATGGATATAGAGAGAAAATCTTTTTATAAAGTGAAAAGCATGAACAAGTATTTGAAAACTTTCATGAAATTAGGATATTATTATAAATTATTTCAGATAAAACAAAATGGAATACTGGATGAGATGTAGAATATCAATGTCAATACTAGAGTAAATAAAATATTCATTCAAATATGATTTTGATATTTCAATATGAATATGCATAAACAATTTGTACAAAAAACACGTCAATAAGTGTAAAAACAAATGTTTAAATGAAGGAGTGCACACAGGTGTTTATTAATCCTGAAAATAAGTCAAGTAGTTCAGATTTCCAAAAATGCAAATACAAATTATTGAGTTATTCCCATTGGAAAAAGCCAAAGAGATATTAAAAAGTTTTTTTCCATCTATATACAAGAAATCCCAGCACTGATAGTATTTGGATATGAAAACATTATGAGGTGAATGTAGTGAATAATATGACATGCAATTAAATTCCCTGCAAAAAAAACATATAGTCTTGATCTTGCTTGCTTACTCCTAAAATGTTAAATGATAGGAAAATAAAAATCTCTTTTTCCTTCTAAATGTTGTGTTTTGTGGCATTTGTATGACCAATTATTTCAGGGGAAAATTCTATTTCCGTAACAAAAAAACTAACAGCAATGTTTATTTCTTTACCTGTTTTAGGATTCTCTAATAAAAACATGAGAACAGGATTCTTTTTATTAAATTGACAGGTTTTAGTAAATATAAAAAGATGAAATAAGTTTGTGTCTAGTTATCATATATAACTGGTCATATTCTAGCATTATTCATAACATATAAACTAATTTAGACTGAATTCATATTATGTTATTCAAAAAAGATAAAAATTGAAGTCGTGATGCCATATTCATAAGTTTTGAAAAACCTATCTCAGTTATATTACTACAGTAACATTTAAACAGGGGAAGTGATAGGACAGCATCCAGGTAGACTCTAAATTAAAATATGTAGTGATCAAAAATATTTTCTTCCCTTTCAATTTGTTTTTAAAAAATACTAGGTTAAGAAAAACTTCAGGAAAAAAGCATGCTGAAAGTTTTGGTTAGGTGAATAAAAATCTTTACAGGTAGCATCAAGGTAGATTTAAATCTAAGAAAACCAACTGGTCGATTTACAGCGGATTCCATTGAGTGTGTAGCCATGGGTAATATATTTGGTTAGCTTGCTTGTTAGCTGAACCGTGAAGTCATTATTAGGTCAGGTATACAACCCTTCTCGAAGTAGCATAGTCCAATAGACAGATAGGTTGGTTTTCTGTCGGACTAGTCTATTCTTAAAGTAGGGTAGTTTACCTAACCTAACAATGACTTCACGTTTCAGCTAACAAGCAAGCTACCCAAAAATATTACATTTGGCTACATACTCATTGGAATCCGCTGTAAATGTACCTATTGTATTGTCAATGTTTCAATCTGGTTGAACAATAGGTACATGTAAACGGTAAAACCCATAGTCAACTCACTGTAGTAAAATGTGATCGAATTACTGTCGATAAAAAATGTCTTTACTACACATATATTCTTTCGTTTTATAATTATCGAAAAAGCTGATGTAGGATAAAAGTAATAACTACCTGCAAGCAAACAAATACATTATTGATAAAAGAAATTTCAGTCCCGATGTAATGAGTTTTCTATTTTTGATAAAATGAAGACTTTAAATGAAAAGGTAAACTAACAAAAATTCCGAACTCCAAGAAGATTCAAAACGGAAAATCCCTTAATAAATTGCAAAATCAAAAGCTCAATCACATCCAAAGAATTTTCCTGACTTTGTACATTCATTTGCTTATGTAGAAAATAGTGGGTTAAACCTGGTTTTACAGCTAAATCTCTCGCTTGTATGGCAGTCGCATCAATTTAAAAAAAAATACTTTAATTTGGTATATATTAATGTTTAATAACTAAGTTAATGAATATTAAAAGAAAAAATATAAAACAACCAAAATGTACTCTGTTCACAAATATCCTTATCTAGAGTAAAAAATTATGGCTTATTGATTGAAAATAAACTTTTTAAGAAAAGCAAGGGATACAAAAATTCTTTTTCTTATCAATGTACCAATTTATAGAAAATAATAAATATTTTTCATGATTTCTCTCTTAACGATTTAAAAAACTTTCTAGCATACATTTTTTGTCTTTTAGACACTATATCAATTACTGTAGCCACATATTTAACGGTTTGCAGACCAATTTCCATTGAAGTGTTATAATTATCAGCTACAGGTACAGGTTTCTTAAGGAAAAAAATCAGAAACAGGACATGAAAGAATAGTAAATTATATTAGCATGATAACCAATGAAAATTAATTAATGTGGTTATCATACTTTTAAAACGTGAAATTACGTGTTGGAAACCACAGAAGAAAAACATTGTAACTGCAAATAAGGGTGCCGTTATTTCACAACAGATATATATATATATATATATATATAGAAATTATTGTAAAGCGTAAATGTCTTTCATGTTAGTATAAAGAATATTTTCTCATAACATTGTTAAAGACATTTTTTAATTCACACTAGGAAACTGTGAATTGATACAAAAAACTCCAATGATTAGTGGTCCGGGAATATCAAATTTGTATTTAGGATTTTGGGATACTTTTAACGTGATGTTTATACCACACGACCGGCAATCAAGTAACTGGATACACAACATAAAAAGAATAGTTTAAATTTTTTAATCTAATTAGATTTTGAAACTTTTTTTTTCATTAAATGATCCATTGTGTCTGACAGCATAATATTCAAGGAGCACTAGCTGTCTTATTCATGCTAGTCTGATTTTACTCAAATTCTCATATTTGATTTATAACAATGTAAAACATTTATCCAAATTATAAAAAAGTATAAAATAAATAATTTATTGGGCATGGGCTCGATAATATGTAGCTTCGTTTAGTGTGTAATTTAATCTAGACGCCATCTTATTAACTATCGAGTTGACCTCCAAACACAACTGATAGTCATATAAGCGATTTAAACATAAATATATATGTTCCAGACCATATGAGTATTTGGACCGTACGCGTACGGTCCGGACCGTATACGTATACTCGTACGGTCCGACCATACGCGTACGGTCGGACCGTATGAGTATACGCGTACGGTCCAGCTGATCATACGTTTTGGGATCATATGGGTTAAATTTAAACAAACATTTATCAAAATCTTTATTTTTAGTTATACAGATTGTTATATGGCCGATGATAAAGTGAATAAGCGAACAATTGAAATTAAATATTTGCTTAATTGTATATCCGTGAATTCTATTTTGTTACTCTGGCCGAAGGTGACACTTGCTTCTAATAAGAACGTCGTATTTTTTACAATTACATGTTTTGTTAATGCATGTTCCTTTGCGTATGCATTTCTTTTGTAAAGTTCATAAATATTCTAAAACAATTGTCCTCCCACATTATGTTTACTTCCGATAACTTCAATTTCAATGAGCATACTGAGCTGCAATTAATGAATTACCGGCCTGCAAAATACAGGAGATTAACAGATTAAATAAGCGTGATCTTTTTAAATAGTAAAAATATTTAGTTTTTATGTCAAATGTTGTTGAACTTTTTATATTAATTGAAGATATAAGTCATGTTGATCTGTTATATACATTTGTATCTAATAAGCTTGACCAACTTCTTAAAGGAGCACTAGCTACGATATATATAAAAAAATAAAGTATGATTTTTTTTTTAGATCAATCATTAATCAAATTGGAATAATCAAATAATAATTTGCTTTTAGCAATCAATTTCCTTTAATTTTGTTGAAATAAGCGATTAAACATAATTTTTGACTGATTCACCAAGAGAAAACGTCATCATCATTCTAACCGGTATTCATGTGAACTTCAAGTTAACCCCTAGCTAGAGATTGACAACGCATGCATTGTACGTGTACTGGTTATTTAAAGAAAAAGAATGTCAACAATGAAAGTGAAACTACGGTAAATCATTTGATTACTAATTCGATGCCAGAAAATCATTCTTATACGGTTAAAAACAATGAGAAACATATATTTTTAATCTATAAAATAAAATCAAACAGACCTATAAAAATCCAATTGCACGTGTTGGTTTAATCTATTCATATCTTTATTTATGTTTACATCGCTTATATGGTCATCTGAGGTCAAATCGATAGTTAATTAGATGGCGTCTGGACTAAAATACACACGAAACGAACCTATATATTATCTACCCCATGCTCTGTAAACTTTTTATTTTAGACTTTTGATAGTTTGGATAAATGTTTTACCTTGTTATAAACCAAATATGAGAATTTGAGTCAAATCGGTTACAATGAATTTGACAGCTAGTGCCCCTTTAATATCAGTCAGACCGTACGCGTACGGTCCAAATACTCATACGGTCTGGAACATATATATAAAAAGATAGGGAAATCGTGCAATCGGTTTTTTCAAGTCTGTTTAATTTCATATTAAAGATATATGTTTATATTCACTGATTAGTCTTATGTATACGAAAAGCGCGTCTGGCGTATTAAATAATAATCCTGGTACCTTTGATAGTTATTTATCATCGTTGCTGCCTGTATAAGAATGATGTTTTGTATATCAAATCAGTCAATCAAATGCTTTACCTTTGTTTCACTTTCAATGTTGGTTTTCCTTTTAATAACTCAACACGCACGATTCATGCGTTACCTTTTTCTAGCTAAGGAGTTAAATTTAAGTTCGCATGCATACGGATTCATTGAGGTTGAATTGCAGTTGAAGTGAATAAGTCATCATCAATATTTCTTATATAAAAAAAGAAGATGCGGTATGATTGCCAATGAGACAACTCTCCACAAGAGACCAACATGACACAAAAATTAACAACTATAGGTCACCGTACGGCCTTCAACAAGGTGTAATGCCCATATGTCAGCTATAAAAGGCCCCGACATGACAATGTAAAAGAATTCAAACCAGAAAACTAACGGCCTATGTTTTTACAAAATTAAACCATACTGGCCGGTAAAAGCGAATAATACTTCCATGATTTCACTTTAATTACTGAATAATTACATTAGATGTATGTTTCATTACTATACGTTATTCTGATTGGCTAACGGCACATCATGTGTTATTCCTTAAGCTGTTGTATCACTCATTAAAACTTCTCATTCATGATGACACGAGGTCCCACAATAAAGTGCACAGGTAAATGAAATAAAAACTTGATAAAAGGCGTGTTTTCATGATCCTATAGGTAAAAATGTAATTATAAGTATTGAATGCTTTTTTTGTAACTTTATAGGGTTGTAAAAGCGTTGACCGTGTGCACATTTTAAGTATGAAGCGCTTCCGCGCTTCATACAAAATGTACTTCGGTCAACGCTTTTACACCCCAATAAATTTACAAAAAAGAGCATTCAATTCTTAAATGAACAGTAAAAAATATTATTTTCGATATATCGTTGCTAGTGCCTCTTTAAGTAGTTGGATTCTCGTCAAAACTATAAATGTAGGTTTTAGATGTTCCTCCGCCAAAACAGAGAATGATTATTGCAATAAATTGAAAAAAGTGGTCATCATCATCATGACCTGATTGGTTGATAGATTTTCGTTGATTACTTATTAACCCATTAGAATGGAATTTGATAGAGATTTCCATTGGTTGCCATTTCATCAAATTGAGTCCGACGGCTCATGAATATTGCCAGAATGGTCTCCATACACATCCTCTAACGCGTTAGCGCAATTTTCCAAGTGATTATGATTAGTATTGATTACCTGTTATTGCTTATAAATCCCCCCCCCCCCCCCCCCCCCCCCGGTTTACTAAACTGCTAGCTATTTACGCATTTGTGGAACAGGAGAATATTTCTGCCAGAAGACGGGATACTTTATTTTACATAAACACGATAGGATTGTTGTCGTAGAAACAAATCATTCAAAGGTACTTTTCTGACTTCATATATTATGTGTTTGAGTTTAAGGACACACCCAATTTTTTATACGGAAACTCTGAATAAAATTATGCTGTTTAATGCCGTTAGAATTTTAATTGCAAAAAAATACCATACGAATTAAGTGAGCAGAAAAAAATCATACTTGAGACGATTCCTTTCATTGAACCTGTCAAAAGTTATCAAAGGCACCGGGATTATAATTTAAATCGCAAGACGCGCGTTTCGTCTACATAAGCCTAATCAGTGACGCTCATATCAAAATAGTTATAAAGCCAAATAAGTACAAAGTTGAAGAGCATTGAGGATCCAAAATTCCAAAATAAGGTAAAAATAGTTATCAAAAGTACCAGGATTATAATTTAGTACGCCAGACGCTCGTTTCGTCTACATAAGACTCATCAGTGACGCTCATATCAAAATATTTATAAAGCCAAACAAATACAAAGTTGAAGAGCATTGAGGATAAAAAATTCCAAAAGTGGTGACAAATACGGCTAAGGTAATATATGCCTGAGATAGGAAACTCCTTAGTTTTTTTCGAAAATTTAAAAGTTTTGTAAACAGGAAATTTATAAAAATGACCACATTATTGATATTCATGTCAACACCGAAGTGTTGACTACTGGGCTGGTGATATCCTCGGGGACGAAAAGTCCACCAGCAGTGGCATCGACCTAGTGGTGTAAATAGTTATCAAATGTACCAGGATTTAAAGTTAGAACGCCTGACGCGCGTTTCGTCTACATAAGACTCATCAGTGACGCTCATATTTAAATATTTAAAAAGCCAAACAAAGACAAAGTTGAAGAGCATTGAGGATCCAAAATTCCCAAAAGTTGTGCCAAATACGGCTAAGGTAATCTATGTCTGGGATAAGAAAACCCTTAGTAGTTTTGTAGACAGGAAATTTATAAAAATGACCACATTATTGTAACGTTTTCGCTCTGTGTTGCTATAGCGTTTTCGTTACCCTGAAGTGAAACTCTGACCCACTGACAAAACTAGACAATTCGCCAGACAAACTAATACTCGGCAATAAATACTGTTTCAAATGACTGCTCCCTTGGGTTAACTCCACCCTGTAATCCAATAGGTGTATTTAAAGATGCGTTGATTCAGAAGACAGAAATAAATAATTCGTTTAAAGTTAATGATTTAATGAAGTGTTACTATGATCAGTTATATATATATGTAATTCAGACAATTTCAATATTGAAACAACCGAAAGAGGCTCGAATTTTTACATCAGATCAACACAATAAATAACACTTAAATAGTATGCAAGCTAGTGAGTACTCTGGTCAAGTTCTATATACACATGTATAATTCAAATAAACAATCTTATTAACAATTAATTATAGAAATCTCTATAATTATATAAGTTATGTCGACTTCTCAAATGTATAAGTTGCGACTCCGGGTTTTACTGTACTTTTTGTGAATATTTTGACTTCGTGATATATGTGTAAAGAATCGTTAATAATTGCAGTTTCTATACTATTGGTATATCGAGTAAATAATACAAGAATAACTTTAACTGTTACTTTCTCTGAAGAAAAACTATTTTGACGTCTTATTGAATAGCGACTTTAAGACTCGAGACTGCGTCGGCGAGTCTCTGTATAAAATATGGAATATTTTATATTTCTGACTTTTCTGTACTTTTCAGTATATAACTTTTTGTACGTCTAATGATCTCTAATCTTTAGAGTCTCTTATAATATAAAATTATAAATCTATGTTTTACATAAAGTAAAACTCTGACAAAATATTTCCTAACCTTTTAAAAGTGAAAGACTCAAATTGTAAGTTACAGTAAAAAAGGATTTATTATTAGGCTTGTGATTGTAAGCAACCTTTTGCCACGGTAGTCCGATCACGACTAACGCGCTCACTGGTAGTGCAATATATATACAACAAAAAGACTTAAAAGACTTCATATTGACGTCAAAAGCGACTCGAAAGACTCTATTTCAACGTAATATTGCCGTCCACGACAGTGCACTTTGACGGTTTACGGTAAAACGACTCAAGTAAACATGGCGGACATTACAAGGAAAAAGAGAGACTCTGAGTCTCTAGAAACTTGACCAGGTTAACTAATTCACTCAATATAATTATAAATAGAGATTAAAACAACATAATACAATCATCAACAAATATATAAAGGTAGGTCCAGGGAATTCTCGCTACATTGAAGACCCATTGGTGGTCTTCGGCTGTTGTCTGCTCTATGATCGGGTTGTTGTCGCTTTGACACATTCCCCATTTCCTTTCTCAATTTTATCAAAGGTACCAGGATTATAATTTAGTACGCCAGACGCGCGTTTCGTCTACATTTGACTCATCAGTGATGCTCATATCAAAATATTTATAAAGCCAAACAAATACAAAGTTGAAGAGTAAATTCGACCAACGTAATCTATGCCTGGGATAAGAAAATCCTTAGTTTTTCGAAAAATTTAAGTTTTGTAAACAGGATTCTTTCTATAAAAATGACCACATAATTGATTTAAATGTCAACACCGAAGTGCTGACTATTAGGCTGGTGATACCCTAGGTGACAAAAGTCAGTGTTAACAGTCAGGACTGCTCGAGACTCTCCGTAAATCTCTAATATCAATGATTATTCCTATCATTCCATCTAATTCTGTCATACATTTTTTTCTCGATTATCAATTTTTAGTAGCAATTAAAGCACAATATAACCTTTACCTTTGAAGTAAGTGATTTAGAAGGTTCAAAAATAAAGCATAATGAAACTCTTAATGTCCTTTTCTTCTTCTTCTCAAATTTATTTAATAAATCATTAAACATAAATACATTTATAATTTGAATTTTATACTTCATGAAATTGGAAATAACAATATTTTTCCATTTCTAGACGTCCCAACGTTCAATTTGTTCAGGTGAAGTGAGGAAATTACCTACTCAAACCTGTAAATGCACAAAAGTGGGATGATGTTGAATTTGATCAGATAAACTATGTGTCTTTAAAAAAATATATATATATGTCTTTTCTTACATTCACTCAGGTTTTATACGTTTTATATGGTTGCAATGACAAACTTGATGGTATAGGTATTCTATCTAGTTCTTCGTGTAGCTCGGTAAATGTGATGAATATTTTCAACTCTACTGCTCGACGTTGACGCAGTCATGGTCATCGTCATTATACATCACCTACTCTGCATGATGTCTCTATTGATGAATTGCTGCCATTTATACAAAAGCCGTTAGGTATTCATCACATTGGCACGAAACTTTATTCATTACCCCTTTCAAAACTTCACTCTCTATTGAATTTATGTTTGGAAACCACTATTACAAACCCTAATTTAAACCATTACAAACTTACAGCTATAATTTGGGATATTGCAAGTCACAGACTTTTTGAACTATTCCGCACTGGAAAAGATGATAAAGAGACAAGAATTTTTCTTAATCTTTCTTCTGCAAACAAAGGTCTCGGTGGCGTCAACTTAGGCAATATCCTTCATCATCAATTAGTTCAATCGAAAATACCTCCTTATTTCAAAGTTCAGTCTGTACCATTCATTTCTTATGTCATGGAATGGAAGTTCATCATATAAGTTCCAAAAGGAAAAAGTATTCTGGAATATTATTTCCACTAGATTAAATATTACAGTAAATGTACCTAACTAAATTAATGTTATGGAAATATACGTTGCCACTTATACCTATACCAAACCTATTGCAACTAAAATTTTAAACTTCAAACACGTTTTGCAGGATCTCAATATTGACGACTTCAGGTCTGTTCTATGTTCCTTTGGAATTTCAACCAAAGATGAAGTCGTCAATCTTTGTATTGGATACCTAAACAACACAAGTGTCCTTACAAACAACGGTATATTGCTTGGTCTTCCAAGTGCTCCACGAAACATCTTTTTAAATTATTAACATCTATTTTATCAGCAATCAAAGACGGACTTCAAAGTTATTGTGAAACTGCCTATTCTAGAGGTGGCGTGAATCAGATGTGGGAGGGATAAATCCTACTTTGTAAAGGGTCACTCTGATTCACACCAAAAATTCTCTGAAACTTACATAATCAAGATGCCTGGTTTTTTGATTGACAACATATTTGTTACTTTCGGAGAACGTGTTTTTCAACAGACTGTCGGCATTCCAATGGGAACCAAGTGTGTCCCTCTTCTTGTCGACTTGTTTCTTTATAATTATGAGGCTGACTTAATACAGGAACTTCTTAGGAAGAAAGATAAGAAGTTAGCAATATCCTTTAACTCTACTTTCCGTTATATAGATGATGTTCTTTCACTAAATAATTCAAAATTTGATGACTATGTTGAACGCATCTATCCCATGAACTAGAGATAAAGGATACAACAGATACAGTTAAGTCGGCCTCATATCTTGACTTACATCTAGAAATTGACAATGGGGGTCGGTTGAAAACTAAACTTTACAATAAAAGAGATGATTTCAGCTTTCCAATTCAAACTTTCCATTGCTAAGTAGCAACATTCCAGCAGCACCTGCATACGGGGTATATCTCCCAATTGATACGATATTCCCGTGCTTGGTTTTCCTATCATGATTTTCTTGATAGAGGGTTGCTGCTCACAAGGAAACTATCAAACCAAGAGTTCCAAATGGTACCAAATTTTACGGACGCCATCACGAGTTGGTGGTTCTCCGTTGTGGAATAATCGTTTCACAAATGATATCGGATACGTTCCTTACGTCGTAACTACAATCCCCTTCCCCTTCATGAATGTGACCTACCGAATTAGACTTTTTATCGGATTTGTTATAACATAAGCAACACGACGGTTGCCACATGTGGAGCAAGATCTGCTTACTCTTCCGGAGCACCTGAGATCACCCCTAGTTTTTGATGGGGTTCGTGTTGCTTATTCTTTAGTTTTCTATGTTGTGTCATGTGTACTATTGTATGTCTTCTTTTATTTTTTGCCAGGCGTTGTCAGTTTTTTTTTATTTCTGAGTTTGAATGTCCCTGTGGGATCTTCCGTCCTCTTTTTTTATAAGTGTTGATCACTTCTTTCAATTCATTCTTCTAAACAATTGGGAATTTGGTAAGGATGGAGTTGTATGAAAGGTCAAGAATGTATACACAAGGAAAAAATATGTTCGATTTATTTAAAATGTGATCGAATCTCGATATGTTCTAAACTTTCAAACTTCTAAAATTCTATTAAAAATAAAAAAATTAAGACAAAAGTTATTGTATTCGTCTATCTGTCAGGGCATTGATCAATACACCAGTGTTTGACTTAAACAATTGGTCAGATCGTTGAAAAGAAAATTAAACATTGGGTACTCACATGACCTCCAAAAGAAGCAAAATCAAAGGTGTGAATCTCCTGATATCAACGCATCATCAGTAAGGCGCATCAACACTGGCACAAGAATGTAAAAGGAAATAAGACCCAATCAACTATTCTCAAGGTCTATTATTCATGGTTGTGTTATTTAAGCCTTTGTTGTCTCTTTGTCATTTTGAATGAAGTTGTTGCGACTTCTCAAATATTTATATCTCTTTTCTATTGATAATCCAAACCAGATGTCTCAAAGTTAAACACAACATATAGATTTTATTTTCAAGAGCTTTAGAGTTACATCAATAGACAAAATAAAGTTAGAAGATATATTAAGGCAATAGTACAAATTACTCGGTATAAAAGAGCATGCAGCAACTATTCAAACTTTGTAAATCGTCGCCAGTGTCTGAACAGAACGTTGATAAACCGGGGGTATGTCAAAGAACGTCTCGTCCTTTTTCTAAAAGAAACTTCATTGGAAGGTATCAAGATCCTGTTGATAAATATTCCGTATCAACTTCACAAATAATACACGATGATCTTGAAGTATAGATTCTTGGTACTGACGTTGTTTATCATCTTTTAAAGAACGTGTTGTAATATTCTTTTATTTGTCTTTATGAATATTAGTTTTACAGTTTAGTCTGTTTTGGTGGTATCCATCTGTGTATTTATATATCCCGTCATTGTGTTATTGTTCTATGATTATTTGTATGCTTTGTCTATATGCCTTTTTATGCTTCTTTCTTTCACATGACGTGGCTCTATTCTTATATATCCCGTCATTGAGTTAAAGTTCTATGATAATTTTTGTATTGTTATATTTCATTTTTGCTTTGTCTATATGCCTTTTTGTTTCTTTGGTACATATGACGTGGCTATATACTAATAAATCCCGTCAATGTGTTATTGTGCCAATGTTTGTTTACATATTTGTTTGTTTTTTAAAGTGATTAAGATAATAACACAATATTGACTGATGTACCCTTAATTTTTGACATTTTTTACCTTTTATGACTGTTTGTTTTGTTTAAAGATCGTTGTCTATATAATGGAATTTTATGTGAATGTCATACAAGTGAGAGGTGAAGTTAGTTATGAAACCAGATTTAATCCACCATTCTCTACTTAAGATCATGCATGTACCAAGTCACGGATTATGACAGTTGTTGTCCATTCGTTTAAAGTGTTTGAGCTCTTGATTTTGACATTTAATTAGGGACTTTCCGTTTTGAATTTTCCTCGGTGTTCAGTTTTTTTGTACAAATCCCGATAATCTACAAAGAAAAGAACAATCAAGTCAACATACAAAATCAGTTTATGTAGGAATCACCAGAACTCCAAAAGAGCAAAACCGGTTGTGTCAAATATATAAGCATATCCTGCAATGCATGTATCAGTCTTTATAATATTACACACAACAAATAAAAAGGCCTTATAAATTAATTATAAACATTAAAATAAAGAGGCGGCAGATACTTTTAAAATATCTTTTAGTAAAAAAGTAAAATCACAAAAATACTGAACTCCTAGGAAAATTCAAAAAGAAAAGTCCTTATTATCAAATGGCAAAATCAAAAGCTCAAACACAGCAAACGAATGGATAACAACTCTCATATTCAGTTCCTGACTTGGTACAGGCATTTTCTTATGTAAAAAAATGGTGGATTAAACCTGGTAGAAGTCTACATAGTTTTGTATTCTTAACAAATTAATGTTCAATGTCGCAAATCTATTCAAACATCTTCAAGTTGTACACCTCTAAAAGATGTTTGTGATGTAGCAATTTCGAATATAGCATGAACAGTATGACACGATTCATGCAAAAAAGTAGCGATCGCAAAGAGTACTCAAATATTATACATATATACTTGGATGCAATTCCAGCATTTTTTCCACCTGGTCATGCATCTTTTTAATCTTTTTTATTCATTAGGAATTTTCGTTTACCATTTAAAACGACATATATTATCGGCACATTTAAGTTACAGTATAATCATGATAATATGCCTCCGAACAGTCGACAGTTAAGATGTATTTCATTGGACTGTTAAATATATGCATCGTTATTTGTATCCTTGTGCTACTGAAAGTACATATTGCGGGTGTATAGAAAGAAAGAAAAATGATCGACGCACACTTTAATAGGATTGCAAGTTTTTGTCATGAAATCGTAATAGATGCATTTTCATGAAGATAAATCTTGCATCATTTTTCTCACGAAAATGTCACTAGTATTATCTTTCTTATTCCCTATAGAACAAACGAAAGCTTCATTCCCTTCAATCCCCATTGTTGAATATGGTTGGTAATTAGTAATAAAGCGTTCGTTTGAGCTTATAAAAGAGGGTGAGTAGAATAATGAATGTTATATATTCATAGAGTTAAATCAATGATGTTTGAAGGCCGCACGTTGCTCTTTAACTGCTTCGACGCAATTTAAACTCTGGTGAATAGTTGTCCTATTTGCAATCATGCTATATTTCTGTTTTCATTTGAGGGAATCGAATGATCTTTTGCTACTTCGAAGACTCATCAGTGGCGTTCGAAATAAAATAACTGAAAGGCCGAAACAAATGCAAAGTAAAATAACCCAATGAAAAACTAACTCCGAGGAAAATTCAAAAAGGAAAGTCCGTAATCAAATGACAAAATCAAAAGCTCAAATACACCATACGAATTGATAACAACTGTCATACTCCTGACTTGGTATTAGCATTTTCTTATGTAAAAAATAGTGGATTTAACCTGGTTTTATAGCTAGATAAACCTTTCACTAGTATGAAAGTCGCATCAAATTCAACTATATTGACAAAGATGTGTGAATAAAACAAACAGTCATAATAGGCAAAAATGTAAACAATTGGGGTTCAGCAGTCAACATAATAGTGGAATAATCTTAATCACTATAAAAACAAACAAATATGTAACAAGCAAACACAAATGGCATGTAGACAAAGCACATTCGCAAAACAGAAAGACAAGAATACAAAAGTTTACCATAGCACAATGACGCAATGATGGGATTTATAAGTACAGAGCCACGTCGTTTGTAACAAAGAAGCACAAAAGGCATATAGACAAAGCACATTAGCCCAAATGAAAGACAAGAATAAAAAAATACCATAGCACAATAACGCGATGATGAGATGTATAAAGTAGAGACTCGCGTTTTTCATTCCATCATCACAGTCACGTCTCAGACGTGCTGGGTCAGCTCTCCTTTATCCGCTATCTACAATGAAGGTTTAATGATAGATGGATCAACGACTTACTACTTCAGATGACAGAAACAAATTCAACGCTGTACATAAGTCAGAATACGTTAGGCATTATCCGCGTAAATACCTGCGTTAGCATACACTCCATAGCCCATTATGGATACGGAAGTGTTATGCCGCCTGACGTCCGAGGGCTGTATCATTGAATAATGGACCTCCAATTAAATGTCCCACGACTTTTGTCCTGATAATGCTTCCTGTCATCGTTATAATAGCGTTTGAGACACATCGACCAGTACTCCGTCATCGTGATAAGCGGGTTGCCAAGCTGACCAATCTGGCCCTGAAATCAAGCGTTGTGAAGGCAGTCACCAAACCAAAAGATCTAACTAAAACTAAAATGGCGGCCATCCGGTTCCAACTTTCAATCGTCACGCATCAAAATATTTAAGCGCTCACTAAACGCCTTCGGGCACCGAGCAGACCGTACGAGGGCTGTTAAGCCAGTCAAGGTCGTTATACACACTTCCATCATCATTGTGTAACAAAGAAACACATAAAGGCATACAGACAAAGCATATTAGCAAAATTGCTAATGAAGCACAAGAATACAAAAATTAGCATAATCACATATTTTGTATTTCCTATTATGATTTTCCTTGCAATGTTAGACAAACCAAACAGACGTACATAAACACTTTGTAATCAATACAAACAATAAATATAGTCGTCTTAAAGTAAACAAGAAACATACCTTATCATCAGTAAACTTAATATTGGCCTTAAATGAGGTCAAAGTCACATGAACCAAGACAGACAGACATGTACTATTACAATGGCTCACATTTGGAGACTGTCGTCGCTGAGGGACAAAAATCTAAACAAGTGACTTAAAAGTAAAATAACCAAAAAAAACGAGGAATATTTTTGACCGAAATTCACTTAGCAAATGGCAAAATCAAAACCTCAAACTCAAACGAACTGCTTTTTGAATATTTTCGTATTATGATGTCACCTCACCATTACTTTCAGAAAAATAATCATAATGGAAAAAATAACTAGTTGAACACAAAAGCATGATATCTTATAATTTGGATTTTAAATGTTGTTCGAACTATTAAGAAATTCTGAATACATTAACTTCAATTAATCTGTGTTGCTGATTATTTTTTGCGATTTACGTGTTTAACCTTGCACTTTAAAAAAAAAAAAAAAAAAAAAAAAAAAACCAACAGATATCCATAACGTCAGAAACAGAAAAAAAAACCCTACATTTTTAGAAATTGGTAAGCTGATCATTTTGGCAATTGTCAATGTAAAGTTAGCTCATGTGGTCCATTAAACAACAAAGGAACTGGTAAACAGGTTCGAAATCAATGTTTCAGGAACAACAACTCCTAAATAGGTTGGCAAATATTTTTAGAATGATCCTAGAAGATAGAATGTGTTATGCTGAACATTTGTAGTCTTTCTCTAATTGCTCGTTATAAAATTCTTGCCCACAAGCCTTGTGCAAAACCAATTTTACCCCCTATCCTGCCAGTATACGATTTTTTGAAAAATGATACGCTATACATGTACTGCTATAACCCAATTTTTGATATTTTTATCTTTTAGGTCTGTTTGTATTGCTCACACATTGTCGTCAATATAATAAAATTATTTTTTGCATCTCTTATACAAGTGAGAGGTTTAGATAGCTGTTAAACAAGATTTAATCAACCATATTTCAAATGGGTATATGCATGAACCAAATCAGGAATAGGACAAATGTTATCCATTCGTTTGATGTGTTTGGGCTTTTGATTTTGCCAATTGTTGGGTAGTTTCTGTTTGGGATTAAAAAAAATGAAGTTCGGTATTTTTGTTATTTTAATTTTAATCAAAACACAGAAAAAATAAATGCCATGTAGGCCTCTAATTTTATAACTGTAACCATGGGTTTAACCTATTGACCTTAAATTCAGAGGCCTTGTCTCAATATTATTCTGATATCTACAGTTTGTATGATTTATAATAAAATCTAACACGAGTACCTCAAGTAAGTACCAAGAAATAGCAAATTGCATCATATGTGTTATAGATTCAGCATATTTGACCTTTCATTCAGAAAGAGGAAGCAACAAAAAAGGATAGACTGAAGACAAAGCAACAACTAAGTAATTCTCAAATCATTTTCAGAGAACACGAAAATCATACTACATGTAACTGAAAAATAATGTAATAATTTTTCCACACAACAAATATAGTTGACCTATTGCTTATAGTTTAAAAAAAAACAGACCAAAACACAAAAACTTAACACTGCATGAGCAATGAACCCTGAAAATGAAGTCAAGGTCAAATAAAACATGTGCAACTGACATATGGATCATAAAATATAACAATACACCAAATATAGTTGACCTACTGCATATAGTATTAGAAAAAAAGAACAAAACTCAAAAACTTAACTCGGACCACTGAACCATGAAAATGAGATCAAGGTCAGATGACACATGCAAGCTAGACATGTACACCTTACAATCATTCCATACACCAAATATAGTAGACCTATTGCATACAGTATAATAAAAACAGACCAAAACACAAAAACTTAACAATAACCACTGAACCATGAATATGAGGTGAAGGCCAGATGACACCTGCCAGTTGGACATGTACACCATACAGTCCTTCTATACACCGAATACACTAGACTTATTGCTTATAGTATCCGAGATATGGACTTGACCACCAAAACTTAACCTTGTTCACTGATACATGAAATGAGGTCAAGGTCAAGTGAAAACTGTCTGACGGGTATGAGAACCTTGGAAGGTATGCACATACCAAGTATAGTTATCCTATTACTTATATTAAGAGAGAATTTAACATTACAAAAAATCTCAACTTTTTTTTCCATGTAGTCACTGAACCATGAAAATGAGGTCAAGGAACATTGACTGACGGAAACTTCCTTACTTGAGGCATCCAAGCCTTCCACTTTCTAAAATATAAAGCTTTTACGAAATTAGCTAACGCTGCCACCACTGTCAGATCACTATACCTATGTCGATCTTTCGCAGGCCAGACAAAAATCACTTTATTCCTCATTCTGACCTTATGTATACCTGAATGAATAATTTATATTTTAACCATACACTACATGTAAGCACATTATTTTGTAGTCTTAAATTGCTCTGACTTCTTCAGAGGTAATCAGTGAATAAAAAATTCAATCTCGTGGCTACAATTTGAATAAACTAGAGGCTCTAAAGAGCCTGTGTCGCTCACCTTGGTCTATGTGAATATTAAAGGAAGCAGATGGATTCATGACAAAATTGTGTTTTGGTGATGGTGATGTGTTTGTACATCTTACTTTACTGAACATTCTTGCTGCTTCAAATTTTATGAAAATTGTTAAAAATTGACTATAAAGAACAATAACTCCTAATGGGGGTCAATTGACCATTTCGGTCATGTTGACTTATTTGTAAATCTTACTTTGCTGAACATAATGGTTGTTTACAGTTTATCTCTATCAATAATAATATTCAAGATAATGACCAAAAACAGCAAAATTTCCTTAAAACTAACAATTCACGGTCGGCAACCCAACAACGGGTTGTCTGATTCATCTAAAAATTTCAGAGAGGATAAATGTTGACCTGATAAACAATTTTACCCCATTTCAGATTTGCTCTAAATGCTTTGGGTTTTGAGTTATAAGCCAAAAACTGCATTTTACCCCATGTTCTATTTTTAGCCATGGCGGCCATCTTGATTGGATGGCCGGGTCACCGGACACATTTTTCAAATTACTAACCCAAAAAATGATTGTGGCCAAGTTTGGATTAATTTGGCCAAGTAGTTTCAGAGGAGAAGATTTTTGTAAAATATTACTAAGATTTACGAAAAATGGTTAAAAAATTGACTATAAAGGGCAATAACTCCTAAAGGGGTCAACTGACCATTTCAGTCATGTTGACTTATTTGTAAATATTACTTTGCTGAACATTATTGCTGTTTACTGTTTATCTCTATCTATAATAATATTCAAGATAATAACCAAAAACAGCAAAATTTCCTTAAAATTACTAATTCAGGGGCAGCAACCCAACAACTGGTTATCCGATTCATCTGAAAATTTTAGGGCAGATAGATCTTCACCTGTTTAACAATTCTATCCCATGTCAGATTTGCTCTAAATGCTTTGGTTTTTGAGTTATAAGCCAAAAACTGCATTTTACCCCTATGTTCTATTTTTAGCCATGGTGGCCATCTTGGATGGTTGGCCGGGTCACTGGACACATTTTTTAAACTAGATACCCCAATGATGATTGTGGCAAAGTTTGGTTTAATTTGGCCCAGTAGTTTCAGAGGAGAAGATTTTTGTAAAAGTTAACGACGACGACGGACGACGACGGACGCCAAGTGATGAGAAAAGCTCATTTGGCCTTTTAGGCCAGGTGAGCGAAAAAATGAATGGTGTATCATTTATCTGCTTGACAAGAAATCTTTTACAATTTATAATCAGAAACTTGTTGCCCAAAGTTAGTCATCAATTTCCCAGTTTCTTACATGGACTGCTTCATGACTCCCATGATCCATGCAAAACAAAACGAAAACTTTCAGATGTTTGAGCAATCTACAACTATTTATACCCATTACTAAAACTACCCTTTTCTTAGTGTTTATCTAAATTTAGTCTGTTTTGTGTTTTCAACCCCAAACAATTAAATAATTATGAACTATATTAACAATAAATATAGACAACCACATTGCAACAGTATAGATTTAAGCTAATTTATTAATGTCCATTCTAAGTTATAATCAAGCTGTGAGAATTTCTGATGAATTTATTTCTTTTTACCCAAATGTTTGTATTTACATAATTTGTAAATATCTCAAAAGAGAAGTCCTACACATCAATGGATCTCATCTGTCAACAAAACACATCTGATCTTTCTGTTTTAAATTGTTTCTTATTCTTACATGAACATGTTTCACATTGCAGCCAAAGTGTTTTTTTCTTTGAATAAACCAAAATTTTATTGGCAGCATTATAAAATATTGTGAAAATATAGAGTAAAACATTAGTAAGAATTCATAATATATCATTTATATTACCCAAATAGTAGAAATTTCTTTCTAAAATAATTGTGACTATCAAACCAGGATGAAGTATTCTCAAAAGAATTTACTGCTAACTAAACATCATTATAAAACTTAACTTGAGTAAACCAAATGTACTGTCAAAAGTGGTATAGAATATAAGTTGTGATAAAGATAAGATCTATACTATTAAACGAGAAGACCTCATTTTGTGTGTCGCTTCTCTTCTTTCCACAATAAATTAATCATCATGCTTTTGTGTCCTATATGTACAGTGCATAGTCGCATTTGTCATCCATTCATATGATTATTCAGATTGAGTTATTTTGGGAGAAAAACGAGAAATAAGGCGTCCAGATATTGTTCCGTCATCGGACGAAATTTTAAGTCAGATTGGACTTCTGGTTTGCGTTTTTCTGTATACTTTGAACATACATATACTACGAATAAAGTGTATTTTCTATCTGCTATCATTTTCAGGTTTACTTTCCACGGCATTCACAGGGTTTATTAAATAGAAAGGGTCTGTATAACTTAACATGACCACCGTGGATCCATTAGTAAACTGAGAATCAATAGTGAAAGTAAAAAGCAAATACACTTTATTTATAGTAATGAATGCTCATAATATACAGATAAGCACATATTCATGTGTAATAAAATTAATAGAAAAAAGTGGGAATTTTGGAGAAAAAAAGGAGGAGCCGGTGTCATATGGTATTTTGAACCCCATGGTAAATTGACCCCGGGGTCAAAATACCGCTATGGTAAATTGACCCCCCCCCATGGTAAATTGAACCCCCCCCCCTGTATGGAAAATTGAACCCCCATGGTAAATTGAACCCCCCTGTTTTTTTCATCCTAGATGAATATTAGAACATTTTACATTATTCTAAAGCTTATCATAGATTAAAAAATCATTCATACAAGAAGGGGAGGTACATTTTCCATGCTTAATTAAAAGAAATATCTTTGCTTGGTATAAGTGCTCTGAAGTCTTTACCAACAAAATGTCATTCAAAATACTTATTGACACATTATAACTAGACCATATGTAGCTTGAATGCTTTAATTATTTGTAATTATAACTTATGTATTTATATATATATAAGGGTAGTTTTGATTTTCCGTGGTAAAAAAAGGGGAGGGGGTCAAAATACCATGGCAAAGTAAAATTTTCAAAATATCTGTTTCCAGCAAGTTAAATACATACAAACTACTTATTGGTGAATTCCAACTACATAAAAGAGTTAGAATTGCCAGATTTTTTGGAAATTAAAGGCCTAGAGTAGGGGGTTCAGTATACCGCAGGGGGGTCAAAATACCATGGCAAAGTAAAATTTTCAAAATATCTTTTCCAGCAAGTTAAATACATACAAACTACTTATTTGTGTATTCTAACTACATAAAAGAGTTCGGATTGCCTGAATTTCTGAAATTAAAGGCCTAGAGTAGGGGGTTCAATATACCGCAGGGGGGTCAAAATACCATGGCAAAGTAAAATTTTCAAAATATCTTTTCCAGCAAGTTAAATACAAACAAACTACTTATTTGCGTATTCTAACTACATAAAAGAGTTCGAATTGCCAGAATTTCTGAAATTAAAGGTCTAGAGTAAGGGGTTCAATATACCGCAGGGGGTCAAAATACCATGGCAAAGTAAAATTTTCAAAATATCTTTTCCAGCAAGTTAAATACATACAAACTACTTATTTGTGTATTCTAACTACATAAAAGAGTTCGAATTGCCAGAATTTCTGAAATTAAAGGCCTAGAGTATGGGGTTCAATAAACGCAGGGGGTCAAAATACCATGGCAAAGTAAAATTTTCAAAATATCTTTTCCAGCAAGTTAAATACAAACAAACTACTTATTTGCGTATTCTAACTACATAAAAAAGTTCTAATTGCCAGAATTTCTGAAATTAAAGGTCTAGAGTAAGGGGTTCAATATACCGCAGGGGGGTAAAAATACCATGGCAAAGTAAAATTTTCAAAATATCTTTTCCATCAAGTTTAATACATACAAACTACTTGTTGGTGTATATTAACAACATATAAGAGTTAAAATTGCCAGAATTTTTTGAATTGTCTAGAGTAAGGGGTTCAATATACCGCAGGGGGTCAAAATACCATGGCAAAGTAAAATTTTCAAAATATCTTTTCCAGCAAGTGAAATACAAACAAACTACTTATTTGCGTATTCAAACTACATAAAAGAGTTCAAATTGCCAGAATTTCTGAAATTAAAGGCCTAGAGTAGGGGGTTCAATATACCGCAGGGGGGTCAAAATACCATGGCAAAGTAAAATTTTCAAAATAACTTTTCCAGCAAGTTTAATACATACAAACTACTTATTTGTGTATTTTAACTACATAAAAAAGTTAGAAATGCCAGAACTTTTTAAATTAAAGGTCTAGAGTGAGGGGTTCAATATACCGCAGGGGGGTCAAAATACCATGGCAAAAAAGTAAAATTTTCAAAATATCTTTTACAGCAAGTTAAATACAAACAAACTACTTATTGGTGTATTCTAACTACATAAAAGAGTTCGAATTGCCAGAATTTCTGAAATTAAAGGCCTAGAGTAGGGGGTTCAATATAACGCAAGGGGGGGGGGGGGGTCAAAATACCATGGCAAAGTTAAATTTTCAAAATAACTTTTCCAGCAAGTTTAATACATACAAACTGCTTATTTGTGTATTTTAACTACATAAAAAAGTTAGAAATGCCAGAATTTCTGAAATTAAAGGTCTAGAGTAAGGGGTTCAATATACCGCAGGGGGTAAAAATACCATGGCAAAGTAAAATTTTCAAAATATCTTTTCCATCAAAGTTAATACATACAAACTACTTGTGTGTGTATATTAACTACATATAAGAGTTAAAATTGCCAGATTTTTTTTAATTGTCTATAAGTAAGGGGTTCAATATATCGCAGGGGGTAAAAAAACCATGACAAAGTAAAATTTCAAAATATCTTTTCCAGCAAGTTTAATAAATACAAACTACTTATTGGTGTATTCTAACTACATAAAAAAGTTCAAATTGCCAGAATTTCTGAAATTAAAGGCCTAGAGTAGGGGGTTCAATGTACCGCAGGGGGTCCAAATACCATGGCAAAGTAAAATTTTCAAAATAACTTTTCCAGCAAGTTTAATACATACAAAATACTTATTTGTGTATTTTAACTACATAAAAAAGTTAGAAATGCCAGAACTTTTTAAATTAAAGGTCTAGAGTGAGGGGTTCAATATACCGCAGGGGGGGGGGGGGTCAAAATACCATGGCAAAGTAAAATTTTCAAAATAACTTTTCCAGCAAGTTTAATACATACAAACTGCTTATTTGTGTATTTTAACTACATAAAAAAGTTAGAAATGCCATAACTTTTTAAATTAAAGGTCTAGAGTGAGGGGTTCAATATACCGCAGGGGGTCAAAATACCATGGCAAAGTAAAATTTTCAAAATATCTTTTCCATCAAAGTTAATACATACAAACTACTTGTGTGTGTATATTAACTACATATAAGAGTTAAAATTGCCAGATTTTTTTGAATTGTCTATTAGTAAGGGGTTCAATATATCGCAGGGGGTCAAAAAACCATGACAAAGTAAAATTTCAAGATATCTTTTCCAGCAAGTTTAATAAATACAAACTACTTATTGGTGTATTCTAACTACATAAATAAGTTCAAATTGCCAGAATTTTTTTAATTAAAGGTCTAGAGTAGCGGGTTCAATATACCGCAGGGGGGTCAAAATACCATGGCAAAGTAAAATTTTCAAAATATCATTTCCAACAAGTTTAATACATACCTCGCCATGGTATTTTGACCCCCCTGTGGTATATTGAACCCCCTACTATAGACCTTGAATTTCAAAAATTCAAGCTATTCTAACTCCTTAACATCGTAATAATACTACAATAGGTAGTTTGTATGTATTGAACATGATGGAAAAGATGTTTTGAACATTTTACTTTGCCATGGTATTTTGACCCCCCTTCCATCATGTCCATGGTATATTGAAACCCCTACTATAGACCTTAATTTTTTTTAAATTCTAGCAATTCTAACTTTTAACATTGTAATAATACTAGGATTGTGCCTGATGTTCATATGATGAAATCATAATCTTTCAGTCAGTTTAGTTGAAGTCTGGAGCTGGCATGTCAGTTAACTGCTAGTAGTCTGTTGTTATTTATGTATTATTGTCATTTTATTTATTTTCTTTGGTTACATCTTCTGACATCAGACTCGGATTTCTCTTGAACTGAAATTTAATGTGCGTATTGTTATGCGTTTACTTTACTACATTGGTTAGAGGTATAGGGGAGGGTTGAGATCTCACAAACATGTTTAACCCCGCCGCATTTTTGCGCCTGTCCCAAGTCAGGAGCCTCTGGCCTTTGTTAGTCTTGTATTATTTTAATTTTAGTTTCTTGTGTACAATTTGGAAATTAGTATGGCGTTCATTATCACTGGACTAGTATATATTTGTTTAGGAGCCAGCTGAAGGACGCCTCCGGGTGCGGGAATTTCTCGCTACATTGAAGACCTGTTGGTGACCCTCTGCTGTTGTTTTTTATTTGGGCGGGTTGTTGTCTCTTTGACACATTCCCCATTTCCATTCTCAATTTTATCCAATAAGTAGTTTGTATGTATTTAATATACTGGAAAAGATATTTTGAAAATTTTACTCAGCCATGGTATTTTGACCCCCCTGCAGTATATTGAACCCCCTACTATAGACCTTGAATTTCAAAAATTCAAGCTATTCTAACTCCTTAACATAGTTATAATACTCCAATAAGTAGTTTGTATGTATTTAATATACTGGAAAAGATATTTTGAAAATTTTACTTAGCCATGGTATTTTGACCCCCCTGCGGTATATTGAACCCCCTACTATAGACCTTGAATTTCAAAAATTCAAGCTATTCTAACTCCTTAACATAGTTACAATACACCAGTAAGTAATTTGTATGTATTTGATATACTGGAAAAGATATTTTGAAAATTTTACTTAGCCATGGTATTTTGACCCCCCTGCGGTATATTGAACCCCCTACTATAGACCTTGAATTTCAAAAATTCAAGCTATTCTAACTCCATAACATAGTTATAATACTCCAATAAATAGTTTGTATATATTTGATATACTGGAAAAGATGTTTTGAAAATTTTGCTTAGACATGGTATTTTGACCCCCCTGCGGTATATTGAAACCCCCTACTATAGACCTTGAATTTCAAAAATTCAAGCTATTCTAACTCCATAACATAGTTATAATACTCCAATAAGTAGTTTGTATGTATTTAATATACTGGAAAAGATATTTTGAAAATTTTACTTAGCCATGGTATTTTGACCCCCCTGCAGTATATTGAACCCCCTACTATAGACCTTGAATTTCAAAAATTCAAGCTATTCTAACTCCTTAACATAGTTACAATACTCCAATAAGTGGTTTGTATGTGTTAAACATGCTGGAAAAGATATTTTGAAAATTTTACTTAGCCATGGTTTTAGAACCCCCTGCGGTATATTGAACCCCCTACTATAGACCTTGAATTTCAAAAATTCAAGCTATTCCAACTCCTTAACATAGTTATAATACTCCAATAAGTAGTTTGTATGTATTTAATATACTGGAAAAGATATTTTGAAAATTTTACTTAGCCATGGTATTTTGACCCCCCTGCGGTATATTGAACCCCCTACTATAGACCTTGAATTTCAAAAATTCAAGCTATTCTAACTCCTTTACATAGTTATAATACTCCAATAAGTGGTTTGTATGTGTTAAACATGCTGGAAAAGATATTTTGAACATTTTGCTTAGCCATGGTATTTTGACCCCCCTGCGGTATATTGAACCCCCTACTATAGACCTTGAATTTCAAAAATTCAAGCTATTCTAACTCCTTTACATAGTTATAATACTCCAATAAGTGGTTTGTATGTGTTAAACATGCTGGAAAAGATATTTTGAAAATTTTACTTAGCCATGGTATTTTGACCCCCCTGCAGTATATTGAACCCCCTACTATAGACCTTGAATTTCAAAAATTCAAGCTATTCTAACTCCTAACATAGTTACAATACACCAGTAAGTAGTTTGTATGTATTTAATATACTGGAAAAGATATTTTGAAAATTTTACTTAGCCATGGTATTTTGACCCCCATACGGTATATTGAACCCCCTACTATAGACCTTGAATTTCAAAAATTCAAGCTATTTTAACTCCTTAACATAGTTACAATACACCAGAAAGTAATTTGTATGTATTTAATATACTGGAAAAGATATTTTGAAAATTTTACTTAGCCATGGTATTTGACTCCCCTGTGGTATATTGAACCCCCTAATATAGACCTTGAATTTCAAAAATTCAAGCTATTCTAAATCCTTAACATAGTTATAATACTCCAATAAGTAGTTTGTAGGTATTTAATATACTGGAAAAGATATTTTGAAAATTTTACTTAGCCATGGTATTTTGAACCCCCTGCGGTATATTGAACCCCCTACTATAGACCTTGAATTTCAAAAATTCAAGCTATTCTAACTCCTTAACATAGTTATAATACTCCAATAAGTAGTTTGTAGGTATTTAATATACTGGAAAAGATATTTTGAAAATTTTACTTAGCCATGGTATTTTGAACCCCATACGGTATATTGAACCCCCTACTATAGACCTTGAATTTCAAAAATTCAAGCTATTTTAACTCCTTAACATAGTTACAATACACCAGTAAGTAATTTGTATGTATTTAATATACTGGAAAAGATATTTTGAAAATTTTACTTAGCCATGGTATTTTGACCCCCCTGTGGTATATTGAACCCCCTAATATAGACCTTGAATTTCAAAAATTCAAGCTATTCTAAATCCTTAACATAGTTATAATACTCCAATAAGTAGTTTGTATGTATTTAATATACTGGAAAAGATATTTTGAAAATTTTACTTAGCCATGGTATTTTGACCCCCCTGCGGTATATTGAACCCCCTACTATAGACCTTGAATTTCAAAAATTCAAGCTATTCTAACTCCTTAACACAGTAACAATACACCAGTAAGTAGTTTGTATGTATTTAATATACTGGAAAAGGTATTTTGAAATTTTACTTAGCCATGGTATTTTGACCCCCCTGCGGTATATTGAACCCCCTACTATAGACCTTGAATTTCAAAAATTCAAGCTATTCCAACTCCTTAACATAGTTATAATACTCCAATAAGTGGTTTGTATGTGTTAAACATGCTGGAAGATATTTTGAAAATTTTACTTAGCCATGGTATTTTGAACCCCCTGCGGTATATTGAACCCCCTACTATAGACCTTGAATTTCAAAAATTCAAGCTATTCTAACTCCTTAACATAGTGATAATACTCCAATAAGTAGTTTGTATGTATTTAATATACTGGAAAAGATATTTTGAAAATTTTACTTAGCCATGGTATTTTGACCCCCCTGCGGTATATTGAACCCCCTTCTATAGACCTTGATTTTCAAAAATTCAAGCTATTCTAACTCCTTAACATACATTGTAGTTATAATACTCCAATAAGTAGTTTGTATGTATTTAATATACTGGAAAAGATATTTTGAAAATTTTACTTAGCCATGGTATTTTGAACCCCCTGCGGTATATTGAACCCCCTACTATAGACCTTGAATTTCAAAAATTCAAGCTATTCTAACTCCTTAACATAGTAACAATACACCAGTAAGTAGTTTGTATGTATTTAATATACTGGAAAAGATATTTTGAAAATTTTACTTAGCCATGGTATTTTGACCCCCCTGCGGTATATTGAACCCCCTACTATAGACCTTGAATTTCAAAAATTCAAGCTATTCTAACTCCTTAACATAGTTATAATACTCCAATAAGTAGTTTGTATGTATTTAATATACTGGAAAAGATATTTTGAAAATTTTATTTAGCCATGGTATTTTGAACCCCCTGCGGTATAGTGAACCCCCTACTATAGACCTTGAATTTCAAAAATTCAAGCTATTCTAACTCCTTAACATAGTTATAATACTCCAATAAGTAGTTTGTATGTATTTAATATACTGGAAAAGATATTTTGAAAATTTTACTTAGCCATGGTATTTTGACCCCCCTGCGGTATATTGAACCCCTACTATAGACCTTGAATTTCAAAAATTCAAGCTATTCCAACTCCTTAACATAGTTATAATACTCCAATAAGTAGTTTGTATGTATTTAATATACTGGAAAAGATATTTTGAAAATTTTACTTAGCCATGGTATTTTGACCCCCTGCGGTATATTGAAACCCCTACTATAGACCTTGAATTTCAAAAATTCAAGCTATTCTAACTCCTTTACATAGTTATAATACTCCAATAAGTGGTTTGTATGTGTTAAACATGCTGGAAAAGATATTTTGAACATTTTGCTTAGCCATGGTATTTTGACCCCCATGCGGTATATTGAACCCCCTACTTAAAACCACAAATTAAAAAAAATGATAGCCAATAAATTGTAAATTAGATTATCTGCAATACTATTTATCAAAAACAGGGGGGTTCAATATACCGCAGGGGGGTTCAAAATACCATATGTGAAAAATGACCCCGGGGTCATTTTACCGCATGGTATTTTGACCCCGGGTTCACTTTTTAGGGGGTTCAAAATACCATATGACACCGGGCTAGAAAACAATTATCCTGTCCCAAATACTTTTTAAAATATGAACCTAAACAAGTGAAACATTTTAAAATTCTACCAAAAAACCATATGTAGGTCACCATGACCTAGTTTTTTACTAATTTTTTGGTGCAAAAACATAAGGATTGAAGCAATTAAATTTGGTGTGTGGAAATATTTTATGATGTACATGTTACTCACAGGTTCTATCTGACCTTGAGCTCATTTTCACTATTCACTGTTCAAGGTTATCATTTTGTGTTTTCATTTGTTTTCCTTAATTTATAAGCAATAGGTCAACTGTATTTGTTGTATGGAAGGAATGTAAGGTGTATGTCTGTCTGGCAGGTATGATCTGACCTTGACCTCATTTTTATGGTTCATTGGTCAATGTTTAGTTTTCTTGGTTTTTCTAAGAAATTGTAAACAATATGTCAACTAAAATGGATGTATTGAATGATATTAAGGTGTACATGTATTTCTCATTTTGTTTATCTGACCTTGACCTTATTTTCTCAGATTGGATAAGTAAAGAAAGTGAGACATTTCAGCATAAGCATTCTTGTTTATCTGTGCATGGTAAAAAGGAAAACTAAAAGCTAACAGATAATTTTTAATTGTCATCTGTTTACAAACAACATAAATTAAAATGAAAATCACTTAATTTCTCAATCTTAACTAATGTATATAGATCATGTAAGAAGATATGGTTTGAGTATGAGTGCCAATGAGACAAACTCCATCCAAGTCTCATACCTGAATGCATAAATCATATTTTAACTATTTACTACATTTAAGCACATTATTCTTTAGTCTTAAATTGCTCTGACTTCTGACATGGGAAATCTGTGCAGAAAAAAAATTAATATTGGTGGTTAAAAATTGAATAGGGAAATGAATGGTGTATCATTATCTGCATGACAAAGAACCTTTTACAAGTTATAATCAGAAACTTATTGCCAAAAGTCAGGGTTATCAATTTTTGAGTTTTCTACATTGAATGTCTTATGCAAAACAAAACAAAAACCATCAGATGTTTGAGCAATCTAGAACTAATTATACCCATTACCAAAACTACCCTTTTCTTAATGTTTATCTAAATATTAATTTTTTTGCAACCCCAAACAATTAAATCATTATTAAATATACAAACTATTAATATAAACAACCACATTTCTAAACTTATTTATCAATGTTCATTCTAAGTTATCATCAAGCTGTGAGAATTTTTATTTATTTGTGAATTATTTCTGTTTATCCAATTTTTGTATTTACATTATTTGTAAAGATCTCAAAAGAGAAGTCTACAAATCAATGAATCTTGTCCATCAACAAAACGTATTGTGTTTTTATTCTTACCAAGTACAACTTTCATTGCAGCCAAAGTGTTTTGTTCTTTGAAAAAATGTTGTTGCCAAAGGGATAAAATATCATGGTTGACAATTTAGACTAAAAAAGTTACATGTATGAGTATTCATAAACTATCATTCATAATACTCAAATACTACAAATTCCTTTCTAAAACATTGTTTTACTAGATGATGTGACTTTCAAACAAGAATGAGACATTCAAAAAAAATATTTCAATACACAATATGTAGGTCACAATGACCTAGTTTTAGCGAAATTGTTTTGTACAAAAACATAAGGATTGCAGCAGTAAAATATCATTTGTTTCATTATTTTGAAAGATACCGACATAGGCACAATACTTTAACAAAGTCACACAAATGTGAAATACCCGTTGTGGGGATTTTTATTTTGCTGAGCTGTGAAGTGACATACATTAAAATTGACAATGGATTTCTTTGAAATGGATAAATGAAAAGCTAAATAAGTCACTAAAATAGTAGAAATTTCTCTCTGAAACATTGTATTTCTAGATGGTGTGATGATATCTGTTTCGGGAAAGAACTGTTTTTATTTTAAATTCAATTTCAAATATATATGATTGAAACATAATATCACTAAAAAAAACACAACAAAACAACAGGTAGTTAGACATTTAAGCATGGAATTAAATAGTTGGGAACTGAAATGTTGTAGTAACTATTAACATATTACTTTCACTGACAAATGATTAAAAATAACATCAGTTCACAAGTTTTGGTTTCTTACAAAGCGGCAGAACTTGAAAAACTTTTCAAAACCAGCTAAAAGTGAATCTTCTATCTACTATGGGGGGCATAACATTTTTCTCTTTTACAACAATATAAACCTGATTTTTTTAAAATGTTGTCAATACCTGCATCATATAGCAAGCACAAAACATGACACCGGTATAGTTAAGGTTGTAGATAACATATCACAGATCTGGTTGCATGCATATCATGATATCGTTCATGAGTAAAAAGCCTTCTTCACTAGGTTCTAAGAACCATCTTATAGAGGTTTATAAAAAGAACATAAAGTGATCTTGTTTTTTTAAATACATTTTTTCATAATATATGTATAAACAATTGATTCTAAGTGAGAAAAGCTCAAACCTACCAAAAGGGTCAGTTCTGATGAAAACTAAAAAATACAAAATACATATCTTTACCCCTAAACTATTTATACAATAAATAACTATTACTTACAAAATTCACTTATCATCTTCAACTTTAAAATGGTGTATATTCATGATGGTTTTTAGAGATTTAACAGTAAAATAAAATAAACAAATTTTAAATTTATATAACAAAATATTAAATATAATTGTCTTCTGCATAACTGCACATATAACTCTTGTATATAATTCTTTCTATCGCCTTTTGATTCTGTCTTTCGTATCACAGTTTATAATATCTACGACTCCCCATTGGCGTCATTGTCATCTGGTTTTTGACCAATGTCTGGGTCTGTACTATCCATGGTATGGGATGTATCTGTGGCATGCGAAACATCTGTGGCATTTGAAGCATCTGTGACATGCGATGTATCAACATGGTCTTCAGAAACAGACCTGAAAAAATCCAACATTCATTATTATCAAATTTAAAAAGAAGACAATAGGATAGGCGGATTTATAAGTAAATTTGTCTCCTAAAAGAATTTGAACTTTTCTATGGAGAGAAAATAGAAGAAGGCAGAAAGATAAATGCTACCAATATTCTGACAGGCACATGTCCTGTATTTTCAAGAGAAAGTACCATAATACCATATAAAAGTTGGTTTAACACTCATCCTTTACCATTTTTTTAAAGATAAACAGGACTATATGTGGTTGTGTTAAGGATTATATTGTGTTCCGGAAATTTACGCCAAAATAAATACGTGTATGTGCATTTAAAAACTTTTAAGTGCAAACAATGTCATATTGCATATCAATAATTAATCAACTGTTGCTTCTTGGTATTGGATAAATGGTCAGAGCCAAGTTCACAATTTCCTTTTTTTATTTTTAAATTATACTTCCAAATTAAATAAATTCTGCTTTCAAATGAAAACAATAAAGCACTGTCAGCACATTTGACAACTATGCTAATCCCTATATCTTCAACAGTACACATCATAATGCTTACATAAACTTTAATAACTCAGGTCATGATGAATTCTTCCTTAAGTGCACAGATTTTGAGTTTTTTCCAATGTTTATTCTTATTTTAATGAAAGAAAGAGTTTGAGAGTGAACAAAGGGTATATTTTTTATCTGGGAAAGGTCTTAACCAGTTTTTATATTTGCCATAGAGATCATAAAAAAACCTTTTACATGAACCATACAGAGTAAGCATATACAATTTAAATTAAAGTTCAGATTTAAATAACTACACATGTAAATATAAAAGTATTATACAAATTGTTGGAAGATTGAGTAAAATCTACAGACAAAGTTTCAGATCTGTTTTGACTAACCTAATAAGAATTTACCAAATTGTAGCTATAAAATATGCTGGATATAAAGCTACAGTCTAACATGCAAATATAAACAAAATACAGTACAAAACAAGAATGTGTCCATAGTACACAGATGCCCCACTCCCACTATCATTTTCTATGTTCAGTGGACCGTGAAATTGGGGTCAAAACTTTAATTTGGAATAAAAATTACAAAGATCATATCATAGGGAACATATTTACTAAGTTTCAAGTTGATGTAACTTTAACTTCATCAAAAACTACCTTGACCAAAAACTTTAACCTGAACTTTGCTCTATCATTTTCTATGTTCAGTGGACCATGCAATTGGGGTCAAATTTGGCATTAAAATTAGAAAGATCATATCATGGGAAACATGTGTATTAAGTTTCAAGTTGATTGGACTTCAGCTTCATCAGAAACTACCTCGACCAAAAACTTTAACCAGACGGACAAACGGAGGCACAGACGGACGGACGGATGGAAGAACGGAGGCACAGACCAGAAAACATAATGCACCTCTACTATTGTAGGTGGGGAATAAAAATAATATTTTTAATGTTATTTAATGTGTAGTTTATATGGTAATTATCAATATATTATCGGGGCCTTTTATAGCTGACTATGCGGTATGGGCTTTGCTCATTGTTGAAGGCCGTACAGTGACCTATAGTTGTTAATGTCTGTGTCATTTTGGTCTTTTGAGGATAGTTGTCTCATTGGCAATCATACCACATCTTCTTTTTTATTTTATTTTTTGTAATCAATTATGGTGGGAAGTAACTAGTCTGATTAAGCCTTACCATGCAATGGCTGTTATATTACTGCCTCTCCCTAAATTTAAAACTAGGTTCTCCATACTTTTTAAGGTTAACTGTTTGATATTGATTTATAAATGCAAGCATGACCCTCCTTACTAAGGGTGTTATTGTTTTTTGTTCATCAAATATACGGTGTAGTTTGAGTACAAATTTGAACTCTAAAAATTGAAAACTGAGCAATATTGCAATTATGAAGGGGTGAGTTTCCCTTCTTTATCTGGCCCAAGGTATGCAACTTCCAAAAACAGTGAAAACCTGCAAGAAAATGACTATAATACCTATCATGTTTGTATAAACTTAAATACACTTTTGGAAGGACTAATATAGGTTACAGATCCAAATGAAGCAAATCTAGAAAGACTGAATATTTGGTCAAATGTCCATCTTCAAACAGGGATGTTTTTAAAATGGTTAAATTTGAAGAATTCAACTTTTTCAGAAGCTTTATCTGTGCAACTGATAATAGGCTGACCTACAAATCTGTAAATATAATATTCCAGCAAAAGATGTGTACACTACATGTATCATAATGTAAATTACCCCACAAAACAGCTAATATCACTGAAAAGTATATTAAACTAACTTTAACAATATAATTATCTAAGCTTGAATATTAGTATACAATCTACATTCTTTAACTATAAAACTGTACAACTATCTACATGTTTACAGCCAAACTTTATTATCTACTCTTCATTTAGTTATAGAAATCTTTTTCTATCCAGTAATTAAGAAAATTTTGTGATATTTTTTTATATTGGGAAAAAATACTACACAGAAGAAAGATTTTATCTACTTTCAGAAAGATGCAGGTTTTCATTTTTTTCGGAACACATCGAAACTCAATATTCAACAAGATGAAGAATAGCAATTTAAAGAGAAATTCCTATTTGTTTTTTCCATGAGTGTGTAGGGATTTTGTGTCAGGAATGAATACAATGTACTTTTTTCTTTTCCCTTTAAAATTCAAAATATGGTCTGGAATTTTATACAAATTATCAAATACACAATGTATATAAGAAATAGTAACTAGAGGCTCTTAAGAGCCTGTATCGCTCACCTTGGTCTATGTGCATGTTCCAGACCATATGAGTATTTGGACCATACGCGTATGGTCATGACCATATGCATATACTCATATGGTCCAACCATACGTGTATGAGTATATACTGGATTGGTTATTAACGGGCCGGACCATATGAGTATTTGGACCATATAGGTATTTGTTCAAATATTAATAAACTTTATCTAAAAAAAACAACAATGATGTTGAATGGAAATGTATCAATTTTATAATTCAAAGGCTATATAAAAATCAAATATAGTTGGCACAGTTAGTTTCACCGCGAATTGTATTCTTAAATTTATGCTTAGGATGGCATTTACTTCCACATGGTAACATAACTTTTACTGCATTTGCACGTCTTAGTTGTGCACGATCCTTTGCAATTATACCATTTGCATTCAAGCAGAAAGCTAGCCTTCTTATCAGCTGCGTGCAGTGATACCGAGGTATCGGGAAATTCCATAACAGCATTAAGAAATTATGGAAATATCTACCTAAGTCGACATATTGCCATGCACTCGTAACAACAAGTCGATAATGGCTATATGTATAAAATGTGTTTACTATAGTGATTAGTGAGTAAAATTAAATGCACGAAACTGCTTATTTTTTTAATATAATATATTGAAATGACCTTTGATATCGTCTTTTTAATGACGTGACAACTACAAGGGTTATACCTTATGAAGAGTTAGGTGTTACCTGTAAACTTGTTAATTACCCCGACCATACGCGTACGGTCGGACCAATATGAGTATATACCCATATGTTCATGACTGTACGCATATGGTCCAAATACTCATATGGTCCAGAACATGTATGTTAAACAAAGAACACAGATGGATTAATGACAAAATTTTGTTTTGGTGATGGTGATGTGTTTGTAGATCTTACTTTACTGAACATTCTTGCTTCTTACAATTATCTCTATTTATAATGAACTTGGCCAATTAGTTACAGAGGAAAATATTTTGTTAAAATTTACAAACATTTACAAAATTTACAAAATTATTAAAAATTGACTAAAAAGGGCAATAACTCCTAAAGTGGTCTGACAACTGACCTTTTTGGTCATGTTGACTTATTTGTGGATCTTACTTTGCTGAACATTATTGCTGTTTACAGTTTATCTCTATCTATAACTAGAGGCTCTTAAGAGCCTGTGTCTATCACCTTGGTCTATGTGCATATTAAACAATGGACACAGATAAATTCATGACAAAATATTTTGTTAAAATTTACAAAAATTTACAAAATTTACAAAATTATTTAAAATTGACTAAAAAGGGCAATAACTCTTAAAGGGGTCAATTGACAATTTTGGTCATGTTGACCTATTTTTAGATCTTATTTTGCTGAACATTATTGCTGTTTACAGTTTATCTCTATCTATAATAATATTCAAGATAATAGCCAAAAAAATGGTATAATTTCCTTAAAATTGCCAATTCAGGGGCAGCAACCCAACAACCAGTTGTCTGATTCGTCTAAAAATTTCAGGGCAGATAGATCTTGACCTGATAAACAATTTAACCCTGTCAGATTTGCTTTAAATGCTTTGGTTTCAGAGTTATAAGCCAAAATCTACATTTTACCCCTATGTTCTATTTTTAGCCATGGCAGCCATCTTGGTTGGTTGTCCAGGTCACACCACACATTTTTTAAACTAGATACCCCAATGATGATTGTGGCCAAGTTTAGTTTAATTTGGCCCAGTAGTTTCAGAGGAGAAGATTTTTGTAAAAGTCAACAACGCCGGACGATGACGCCGACGCCGGACGCAAAGTGATGAGAAAAGCTCACTTTGCCTTTTAGGCCAGGTGAGCTAATAAAAATGGATAAAAGTAAGTCAGATCATAATAAAGATTTACTGTAGATCTACTCATACATGTTTCCATAAAGCACTAACATACCATTACAACTAGTATACAAAACAAAATCACAAGGTTTGATGAAAAATAAATTTCATACATGAAGGAGTACTTTACATTAAAAGCTAAAACTTTGTTTACAGTTTTTTTAGCATGAGCAAACATGTATAACCTTTGTCTTTTTTATTTAAATCTCCATAAAACTGGCAATTATTTTTATTTAAATATATATATTATATTCAGTGTTCCTCATAATATTGCTAATTCATTTGGCATTTAGTAGAATTGTTTCTTCCTCATTCAATATGCACTTTTATTATATTATTCAATGACTAAACAAGCTAAGGTTTGTCCAGCTTTCCATGAAGTATACTGTTAATCTAGGCTAGCATAAAATTGATTCCGCTTTAAATAAGAGCTGCATTTGAAATGTTCATAAATAACTTTACAACTTCAATTTTTATTTGTTATCAAAGTTTCAATATGGAACTACATGTATTTAAAGGTTTTATCAAGTAAATATGTTTTTGAAATAATTTCAAGTTTGTTAACCCTCATTTAGACCAAGATATGATATATCCAATTAATATCACACATCCAGATCACCAGTCAAATTGTTTTGTATATTTTGATTATGTTGAGTGAAGTAAGCAATATCAAATCGATCTTTTCTTTACCATTTCAAACCTTTTTTTACATTTATCAATTCAATGTCACCCATACTTTTTTTTTTTAAATCTGTCTCATATTCATACTGTTCTCACAAGTTGGTTTAAAAATATATTGTTTTATTTCTTTAACTGTTCCACTTTTGATTTCTAATAAAAATTAAGTTCATTTCGCTTCTATTTAATTGTGCAAAACTAGTTGTATCTTCAATTCCTTTCTTTGACTTTGAAATGTTTGTTACCTGACAGATAAAGGCACAACTCTATTTGTTTATCATATATCATCCAAGAAAACCACTCAGTTTTCCTCCATTAATAAACACTAAAATTTTAACTTCCATGTGATACAGGGTGGTTCTGATATCAGTACACATGCACTCAGTTTAAATGTAATGATATCTTATTAGTTCTTTCTGCTAGGTCATGCCATAAATTCGGACAAAACTTTTTCTTTAAAAAATTTCTGTGTCCATTTTCCATGCAATTCTTGTTGTGAATTTTACCCATAAAATCAAATTTCAGAATTTCTGACACCTTTTGGCATATATGTATCCAAGAAGGTCATATGTCAGTCCTAAATTTTGTCAAGGCATGATATCACAAAAATTTAAAAGTATGCTTGGACTTCCAATAGAAAATAAAAATAATTTAAAAGTGAAAAACTTGGATTCAAAAGGTATTACAAATGTTATATGTGACGACAATGATCTTTTTTCACATGCATAAATAAAACAAAATAAACTGCTTCAAAAAATCTCTATAAAAGTATTGTATGACTATTTACTTTTGATATATTTCACAGAAGGTTCAAAATAATTTTTTACAACAACAAAACATAGGGAACAAAACTTCAGTGAATAAATACTGGCTATAAACAACAAAAGCAAACATGAAAATCTAACTGCCAACTTTTATCTCAGTATGTGTTAAAATATATGTTTCTTCAAATTTATGAGAAAAAAAAAGTTTGTTGTTATTAAACAGATACCTTTATAAAAATATATAGGGGAGATCTTCTTACAATCAATTACTAATACTAAATACTGTGGATACATTATTACTTATGGAAACCTTTGTGGGTAAATTCATATGTTCAACAGAGCCAAATTTCTATAGATGTTTATACATATTTTGGCAAAACCTAAAGATCAAATATCTATAAATGTTAAAAATTTTTCCATTCAATGAAAATTTTAATCAAAGAAAATACATGAATCCACAGTATAAGAAACTTCAACAAAGAGAAAACTTTTTGTACACAAGTTTAAAAAAATTAAATAATAAATATGTTTTTTTTACCATCATTTTATTGACTTGTAATTTAAGTGCAAATATATCATTAAAACATTTCAATGCTAACCAGTAACTATCATAAAAAGAAGAAAATGTGCCAAGCAAAAGAAGTAGGTGCACAAGGCAAAAGTTGACAAATAGATTTCCATTAAGTAAATGAAGGGTATTCTAGCCAGAAAAAAAAATGTTAGTAAAAACATTGTTAGTTTCTCCGACCAGTGCTACTCACATGGATAATATAAGTAAAGAAATCTTCTGAGATTTGGCTTTTTACTATCAGCATGAGTAGTATGGTTGTGGTGGTATTGAGTATGTTTTTGAGATAGTGGATTATCTCCCCTTGGTCACTGACATGAGTTATTGTTCCTGATAGTGTGTTATCTACCCCTTGGTCTCTGACATGAGTTATTGATCCTGAGTAGGCTGCCTTTGAGTTTGTTACTGAGTAGTAGTTTTTCATGTGGGTGAGTTCATACTCCTTGGAGCAAAGCTAAATGTTGATAGACCAGTTATAACACACATGTCACAATAAACTAAGTACTAAAAATGTCTAGGTTAAAAATATTTTTTTAATTTCCCAAACATTGATATTCTTAAAATAAACCTGATTGCACTTAATAATACTTTATATCAAACAATTTTTGTATAGAAATGATGTATGCATATTTGCTTCTAACTTAATTGATGAATAATTTTCAAACAAGGGGAAAACTTCAAAACGTGTGTGTTTAGATCAAGCTCAATTTTTACAGCAAAAATGTTCATTTCAAAATCACCCTAAAACACGCATATTTTTCTATGTCTATCAAATGTTTCATATTTTTTTTCCATTTTTTTTCAAAAAATATATTTTGTCATAAAAAAGGGACACTTTTTAAATCAAAAGATCTGACAAAGGAAATACAAATTTTACATCAATAACGTGTCAGGTCATATTTCAAAATTAAAGAGAATAGGAAACTGTTTTAACATAAAGCTCTAATTATTCATAAGATTCTTGTAGGCAAGTTATAAAAGGAGTGATTTTCCCCTAAAAATATTTCAAACAGATGATACCTACCCTTGATTGTCTATACTTTCATCTGGTTTTGTATCACTGAAAATAAAAAAGTTTCATTTAATTAGGAAATCAAAATTTTGATTATATCATTTAGTGTTACATTTGTATAATTCAATATGCATATTTGACAGTTGAATGAGTTTGCTTCTAACATGTCTAATTTGCAGATAACAAATTTCAGACTTTTATCCAATTGATGCAGCATTATTGGAGTACTATTGCTCTATAACTTTAATTTTTATGATTCAAAATTTCACCATAAAAGAAACTATCCCAAGAACAGATGTCAACGTGAGCTAGATTTGTCTTGCAACAATGTTGATTGAATTTACATTGAAAGTTGTTCAAAAAGTTTAACATAAAATTAACATACCACTAATCCAAGTCAAGAGGTCAAGGCCATATGAACCCTTATAGACAGAGAGACAGACATGTTACCTTAAAATCATAGTATACACCAAATATGGTTAACCTATTGGTTATAGTTGTTGGGAAACAGACCAAGACAAGAAAACTTAACCTTAACCATATTATAATAATCTGTGAGATATGAATGAGCGCCTGTACAATAGACTTTATTAATCATACTACTACTCTATTTATAACAGTATTCAAGATAAAGGGGAAGACACCTTATTTGGTTATAACTCTTCATATAAGGGCAATAACTCCTATATAGAGTCAATTTATGTCTTTATTTTAGATCTTGTATTTGGAATCATATCTGCTGAATAAATTTCTGTCTATGACATGGGACAAATCTGAAACTAGATACCTAATAAAATGATTGACACTAAGTGGATACAGATCAGAATATCTTTATTTAAGGTTTAAAGTCATAAGATTGGTACAACAGACTACACTAGCTCACATTGGCCGATTAAGGAAAGTTACCTAAAAAACAAAAAAAGACGAGTCCTCGAAACACTACACAGAAAACCAACCATTGAGCAAGATGAATCCCACCAAAATCAGGTGTAAACTGCAGGATTCTTGCTCCATAAGCTGCTCCATAACAAATAATAATCTGTTGATGTCAAAAACTAGGATATGATGGATCCCTTATTAGTAATCAAAATTCTAATGGAATTAAATTGCTGGTTTACAAAACAAAATTACCTTGCAGCAGACTGGTCCATTTTATCAGATTTGGTAGGTGATGGTGAACGATCATTAGAAGATGTTGAGACATTGTTGTGCTCTGGTGATTTACTCTGCATTTCTGGTGATTTACTCTGTGTTTCTGGTGATTTACTCCTTCTTTCTGGTGATTTACTCCTTCTTTCTGGAGATTTACTTCCCCTATCTAAAGATTTACTTCTTCTTTCTGGAGATTTACTTTTTCTATCAGGTGATTTACTCTTTCCATCTAATGATTCATTATCTCTCTCTGGTGATTTATTTTTCTTGTCTAGTGATTTTCTCTTCTTATCTGGTGATTTGGATGCATGCTTTGATCTTGATCTGCTACGCCTGGAGGATTTCCTTTTTGGAGATTTACTTCTGGAGCGGGATTTTGATTTACGTCTGAAAAAGCAAAACAATATAATTTGAAATAGATCATGCAATGTAAAATCTTAAAAATTGTTGTTAGAAGTCTCTTTGAAGTATATACAAAATGTATAATTATTCTTTAAAATAATGAACTTTAAGACACAAAATAGTAACCAAGACATCTAACTAGATATCAAGTTTGGATAAAGTCAAAGCATAATGATTTGTTTTTTGTTAGCCATTTTGTAAATGGGAGAATTACTGACTACATTAGAGTATTTTCACTTTCAGTATTTTTCTGAATTTTGTCTCAGAACCTTAGATTTGCTGTACATAACCTTTCGATGTTAAAAAAAAACAATTACTTTTTAATTGTGACATTAAATTATCAAATTGTGATTTCAAAGTTTACATTATGTGTGATTTTACGACATGGCGGACAAATTTACATACAAGTGTAAATACATCTATTTTACACCAGGAATTAGAAATAGCGTACCAGTATTATAACCATATGACACTTTTATTGAAATCCTAACACAAAAACATGTTTGTGATTTTCAACTGTAAATTTGACTTTGGGACATTGTCATCTATCTATTTCTTGCTCCTAAACCTCCTCAATTTTATTGCATAATCTTCAAATAAAGTTTTCAATTAGTTAAAGTTATATGTTGTAGTAAACTCTTTTTTTCTTTTCATTTTTCAGGTATGAGTAAATAATATTGCCAAAGTCAGATGCATAACCGTGTCATGTAAGAATAAATTTTTCTATGATAGCCAACAATATATGATAAGAATCCTGATATCCAAAAAAATCATAAACTTTTCTTTCCTAAAGTTAACACTTTGATAAATCAAGTTACCATGACTACTTTTGTAACCTATGTAAACACTATGTTGATTTCTTCATAGATATATTCATGAATGGGATGCTAAAGTCCCCAACTGACTTCATGGTCAGGAGTAAAACAGTCTTTGCAGTATTAAACAAGTGAAATTGTGAGCTACTGTTCACTGGTGATACCCTGCATGCCCAGGAAGTTATTGTGTTTTGTTTATATTCTGTCATACAAAATTCTTTTTGTAAAGGTAATAGATTATATTGTTGCTTTGTTGACTTTTTAAAAGTGTTTGATACAGTTGATCGTCTATGTTTGTGGTACAAGATTTCTAAATTAGGAATCAGAGGCAAATTGCTTAATATTTTAAAATCAATGTATAACAATGTAAGATCTTGTATTAGATTTGATGGGTTTACTTCAAAATACTTTTCTAATAATCTTGGCTTAATGCAAGGAGAAGTTCTTTCCCCTATTTTATTTTCATTTTATGTCAATGACTTTGAGAATGAATTTATTAATAATGGTAACTGTGGACTTGAATTTCAGGACATTACACTTTTTTTTATTAATGTATGCTGATGATATGATTTTGATGTCAGAATCAATCCAAGGCTTACAAAATATGTTAAATACTGAGAAATGGGGTCTTTCAGTTAACACCAAAAAAACAAAGATAGTAGTTTTTTTGTAAAGGTGGGAAAATTAGTCTTACTGAGACATGGATTTATAATGGTAAACCATTAGATATTGTAGATCATTTTTGTTATCTCGGTGTGTTATTTCATTATAATTGTAAATTTTATATTACTCAAAACCACTGTGCTGAACAAGGCAGGAAAGCTATGTTTAGTATGAGGAAAAAGGCATTATCCTTATACCTGAACACTGTTACTTCTATAAGTTTATTTGACACTTATGTATGTAGTATTTTAATGTATGGTTGTGAAGTTTGGGGTGTTCATAAAGCACCAAATGTAGAAAAGGTTCATTTGGACTATTGTAAAACATTACTAGGTGTCAAGAGGTCCACTTCTAATGTAATGGTATATTATGAATTAGGAAGATTTCCATTGTTATATGAGCAAAATTTTAGGATGTAAAACTGGGCAACTTGTATTAAAACAATTTTATATGATCTTGGTATGAATTATTATTGGGACAACCAATGGGTACTTTGTTTTGATAGTTCATTTTTACAATTAACCAAACAACGAATATATGATCAAGCTAAACAAGAGTTGCATTTTATGCTTAAAACATCACCAAAGTGTAGATTATATAAGTATATTGTGTCAAATGTAGAATTACAATTTTATTTACAACAAGAAGCTGTCACAACGACAGCTAACCGGATTTATTAACATTTATTTGTGTCCTGGCAATATCACAAGAACCATTACTGATGAATGGTGCAAGTGAAAATCCTCAATATCAAATTTGACCTCCATTTTGTCATCAGTATCAACATATTAAAATTTGAAAAGCTTAGATTGAATGGTTCATGAGTAAATGCAACAACGTGAATGGAAACGCCATTTTACGATCTTTCCTGAATGGTAAAAGTCAAAATTGTCATTATTGAACTTGACCTCTATTTTGTCATCAGTAACAACATATAAAAATTTCAAAAAGCTTTGGTTGAATGGTTCATGAGAAAATGCACGGACACGACTGGAAACACCATTTTTCAATCTTTCAAGAACCATAACTCCTGAACGGTAAAAGTCAAAATCGTCATTATTGAACTTGACCTCTATTTTGTCATCAGTAACAACATATTAAAATTTCAAAAAGCTTTGGTAGAACAGTTCATGTGTAAATGCACGGACACGACTGGAAACTCCATTTTTCAATCTTTCAAGAACCATAACTCCTGAACGGTTAAAGTCAAAAATTGTCATTATTGATCTTGACCTCCATTTTGTCATCAGTATCAACATATTAAAATTTGGGAAGCTTTGGTAGAACAGTTCATGCGTAAATACATGGACACGACTGGAAACTCCATTTTTCAATCTTTCAAGAACCATAACTCCTGAACGGTAAAAGTCAAAATCGTCACTATTGAACTTGACCTCCATTTTGTCATCAGTAACAACATATTAAAATTTGGGAAGCTTTGGTAGAACAGTTCATGCCTAAATGCACGGACACGACTGGAAACTCCTTTTTCAATCTTTCAAGAACCATAACTCCTGAACGGTAAAAGTCAAAATTGTCATTATTGAACTTGACCTCCATTTTGTCATCAGTATCAACATATTAAAATTTGGGAAGCTTTGGTAGAACAGTTCATGCGTAAATGCATGAACACGACTGGAAACTCCATTTTTCAATCTTTCAAGAACCATAACTCCTGAACGGTAAAAGTCAAAATCGCCATTATTGAACTTGACCTTCATTTAGTTGTCAGTAACAACATATTAAAATTTTAAAAGCTTTGGTTGAACGGTTCATGAGTTAATGCATGGACAACATTTGATTATAACCAGCCCACCAGCCCGCCGTACATCCCCAAATCAATAACCGACATTTTTGTCACAAAAATACGGTTAAAAATGTATTCCTGTAATAGCTTGTAAATGGATAACGAGAATTCGCCTGTCCTCACATAATCTATGCATTGAAACTGGTCGTTTTTATGGAATAAGCAGAAATAGTAGAATGTGTATTATGTGTGATAAAAATGTAGTAGAGGATGAAATTCATTTTACTTTACAATGTACAAATTATAATGATATACGTAAAAAGTTTATCAAGAAATATTATTGGACTAAACCGTCAACTTATAAATTAGTACAATTGTTTTCTGTTGAAAACACTAAGGAACTCTGTAATTTAGGAAAGTACTTACTCTATGCATTTAAGTGCAGGAATAATATTTAAGACCTATGTTTATGATATGTAGTCTAAAACTCACAAACTGTATAATATGTAACTGATATTTCTGACGTTTGTTATTTATGTGTATGTTAACGCTATACAACTTGTAAACTGTATATTTATGCATATTATACAGATAAACTGTATTGTTTAAGGTAAATAAAGAATATAGAGTAATTCAACTGAAAATGCATCACAGAGTATAGCTGACCCTGAAACCAAATTTTACAACTTATGATGTAGATTCTGAGAAAGATGTGATGATAAATATTAATGGCACATATAGACGGATGGACAGTGGTAAAACAGTTTATCCAGATTTAGAGTAATTTCTCGCAATTTGATTGGCTGATATTGTCCTAATAAATTTCAGTACAATTTTTTATTACATCAATTGGAATTATCTCCCTTATTTATTATGTCAATTGAAATTATCTCCCTTCAACCATTGACCTAATAAAAATAATAAAATTTGAGTTGCTTTATAATACTTATATTTATGATTTTTCATAGTTTAAGATTAAATATCTAAAATACATTTGGTTGATATCGTCCTAAATATTGAATTTGAATATAATAATATGTAATATAACAAAATCAGGATAAATTCGTTACCAATGTTCAATTGTTCTAAAATAGAATTTATTGGGTCGATAAAATTCATATCAGGTTTTGCTTCACCTTACCTGATATGAATTTTGTTGACTCGAAATTTCTCCTATTAGGACAATTGCACACTCTGTACCTTATCATACCCCCTATGTTTCAAAAGCAGGGGTATAACTACAGGTACGGGTGGGTTACTTTTTCAGTATTTTCAAGCTAATTGTTAACTTACTCTGATTTACTGCTTCTTTCTTTTGATCTTTTTCTATCTCTTGACCTGGATCTGGAGGATGACCTAAAACATGTACATGTAATATCATTTCAATATATTAGTTGGTCCCTAAACCAATCAGTGTTTCAGTCTTAATGGTGTGTAAATTTTAAAGTCTCTGGTTTGACAGGTAAGGGTTTTGAACCCCTGATCTCACACACTCCAGGCTAACACACTACCACTTGACCCCTGAGGCTGTGGAATGTAACAAGACTTTGAACTTTAGTTGGAATTAGCATTAAATTTAATTTTGTCGGACTTTGGTTTAAAGCAGTTTTCACAGATATATTAGTATTCACCACTATTTTGATTGTTACTGGCTTTTTTTAGACCATTTCACTAAGTTACCTCTTTCGTTTACTTGAACTGGTACTGGATTTTGATTTTCTTCTGTCTCTTGATGCACTTCTTGACCTGTAAATAAACCATCAAATTCTTATTATAAAATTATAAAGGGTATTCTTACAATTGCTAATCATTTAAATAACAGGAAATGCACAAAATAGAATGCACAAAGTTAAAGAAAACTTTTCCATGAAATTTTGTATTTAAAAAAAACTACTCTCTGTTAAATTGCACATTACAAATACTGTGGATTCATTTATTTTCGTGGCTATCAATTTTCGTGGATTGAGGAAAACTGCATTTTCGTGGAAATTTCATTTCATGGTTTTGCCAAAGTCTTCATACCTTCTCAAAGAAGATTTATAATTCATTGTACATTAGAATTCATGGTTCCCGAAATCCACGAAAATTGGTATCCAACGAAAAATAATGAATCCACAGTAGGTCACAAGTTTTTTTCAAATTTTGTCAATCTCCTTGAGATAATTAGGAAATTACAATGATGTGAATGAAGAAGGTCTTTCATTATTCATGAACGTAGATTTCCCTGTAGAACCAATGTGAAAAAATATCAAAGCCAGCTATCTTGTCTAGGATATCATAATGATATCAGCAACCACACAACCTTACCTTTTATGTGACTTTGACCTTGATCTTCTATTTAATCTTTGTCTTGACCTTGATCTTGATCTGCTGAGTGATCTGGAATCTGGTCTGTAAATACATACATCCAAATCTATTTACTTTTTTCTTTCATGCATTTAATTAAAACTTTGCATAACAGTTATTGACATATTTCTAAAAGTGTTAAAAGGCCAGGTGAGCTACAATTTATTCTGTTGTAGGACTTTTTTAACATCAGTAATGAAGGGAGCCATAAAACATCAACTTCAACAATATTATATATGAATAACAAGTATGTGTCCCCAGTACACAGATGCCCCATCCACACTATCATTTTCTATGTTCAGTGGACAGTGAAAAAGGGGGGATCTCTAATTTGGCATTAAAATTAGAAAGATCATATCAAAGGGAACATGTGTACTATATAATTTTCAATTTAATTTGACAATAACTTCATCAAAAACTACTTCAACCAAAATCTTTAAGTTTAACCATGAGGTGGGACAGATGGATGGACGAACAAACAAATGAACGAACCAACAAACAGACGAACGAACAAATGAACGAACCAACAAACAGACTAACGAACAGACGCAGACCAGAAAATATAAGGCACATGAATGGGGTTTAAAAAAAAAAACCTTCTGAAGTAGATAGTTCAAAAGGATAAAACATCAAACCAATTCAAATTTACTTTTATTTGTGACATATGAATAAAAAAAAAAAAAAATCTGCTTTCACTTTGATAAATCACTTTAATGTTTTACCTATACACTGGTCTTTTCCCTTTGACTGATTTATCTCTCCGATGTTCGTCATACGGTACTGCATGTTCTACTCTAACTCTTCTCCCACATATAACTCTGAAACATCAATTCAAATAAATCACAATTAGAAAGTTGTATTTATTTCCACACAATGGGTTGTGATGGAACTCTAAATCTTGGGTTGGAGCAAACTTGAAGGTATGGGATGGACTTGCCTACTGAAATGCTGGGAGGCAGCATGTCAAAGAAACAATTTTATTACCTTTCTTCATCCTGAGGTTTACTGGAACATGTTTGCTTAATGACAAAGTGATGAGATCATATCTTACAGCATAAACAAGACAGAAGTATCGGGGTTTGGGTTTCTCAATAAAACAATTTCTGTCTTCTTTAGGACAAAGGTTATGATTACTTGCTTAGTGTTCTCTTATTCATATCAGATACAACATACAAAAGAGAACAGAGAACGGAAAGTTAGAATATTTCAAAGAGAAGACCTTCCCACATGATAGAGCAGAAAACAGTCAAAGGCCACCAATGGATCTTCAACACAGTGAGAACCAGAGGAGATATTCAGCTGGACCCTTAAAAATGTATACTCATTCAGTGAAATGGACGACACACTGAAATCCAAACTTACAAATGAACCAAAAATTTTAAAAAACACAAGACTAAAAGGGTAGAGATTCTAAAGTTCCTTTGTGCAGTTTCTATAAAAGTTAACTTAACAAACAACAGTAATGTATAGAGTTGTTAATGACAACAATGTTAAACCATTCACCAGAAAGGAAACAATAAAATATGCATTTTGCAACATTGAAAGTAGACATGAAAAAAAAATCATAAAATTCACTTTTTTTAACTTTTACTTGCATTTGCAGTCAAGTATATCATGAAGCTTTTCAAAAAATTATATAAGGCATAATTATACAATATTTGTTTTTCTTATCCAAAGAATGTATGTACTTGGGATGAAAGATATCTCCATGTTCATGTACATTTCTTATCAATAGTACCAGCTTTAGAATTTTAAGATAACTTTTCCAACACCTTTCAGGTGGCAACTTTCTCATGAACCATAAGACAAGTTCATAAATGAAATAAAATTTGTTTTTGTTTGGGTACTGTAAATTTAGAAATTATTCCAGGCATGTATTAAAAATGAATTGTGATTTGTGAAGAATGGACAATAATACTAGATTACTTATTGTGATTTAAGAAAAATCTTTATATATGTACTTGTATACATCAGATATCTGGATGCAACTTCTTATTTCGGTGATTCTCAATCAGTCTTATTATTCGCATTAATAAGAACTTCATAATTATTTCTGAATTTACTGCATAATATGATATAATCCCAAACAAAGTTTTTATACTTTTCAGAGACTTCATTTGTATTTGGAGATTGAAATGTTTTTCGTAGCAAATTTAATTTCTTATGAAATATAAACTTTGTCTGGATTATGCCAACTTTCATCTCTTAATTTTTCAAAATTGTCATAGTTTTTATTAATAAATATTGGTTTTCCAGAAATCTAAGAATTGGCAAAACAAATTTAGTTTCAATTTAAAATCTAGAAAAAAATATTTACAAAGTAGACTGTACCAAGGATTATTATATTAATCCTTGACTGTACTGTAATGATTTTTACTAGGTAACACTATATACATGATATATATAGATACGTCTGAGTCAGTGACAACTCTACAACAGATGTATCCATCGGATCGCCATCAATGATGGTGATACATGGCTGTGTACATAATGTATATACAACTCGTCTAAACATCAACCCAACAATGTTAGATCTGTAAATTTGCTTTCGCAAATTTTTGGTTCTTCCCTCGCCGGGATTCGAACCCATGCTACTGTGATATCGTGACACCAAATCGCCTGCACTGCAGCCGTCCCGCTAGACCACACGACCACTAAATTTACAGATCTAACATTGTTGGGTTGATGTTTAGACGAGTTGTATATACATTATGTACACAGCCATGTATCACCATCATTGATGGCGATCCGATGGATACATCTGTTGTAGAGTTGTCACTGACTCAGACGTACTTATAAATATAATTATTTTCTGTGACTGTATATTACATTAATTTGTAGGATCCTTTACTATAGATAATTTAGCTGATCTGCAACAATAACATCTTCATGCCTTATATATCATGTACTGTAGTACGCCGCTAGATTAAAACTGACGTGGAAAGGTAACACACGGCCAGCGAAAGCTCTTTTAATGAGAGCCCAGGTGGTCGTGTGGTCTAGCGGGACGGCTGCAGTGCAGGCGATTTGGTGTCACGATATCACAGTAGCATGGGTTCGAATCCCGGCGAGGGAAGAACCAAAAATTTGCGAAAGCAAATTTACAGATCTAACATTGTTGGGTTGATGTTTAAACGAGCATGATATATATAGATATATAGATTGACTAAAAATCTCAGTAAACTATATCGTTCATTAAAAAAAAATCCTATACATGATAAAATATTTAACCATTCAATGGATTATTTTTTATTGACAGAAACATGTACATGTAATAAACTAAGAAAATCAATAAAATGAACAATTTCATGAACAATACAATAGATGGGACAAGATGTTTCTGTATACTTTATTATAAGGACAATGCTGGTTAAATACAAGCTGTTACTTCAATAATCTTTTCTACTCAATACCATAAGATATACTTTTCACATCAATTATATGTCATATTTACTATTCTAAAACTCATTCTGTCAAGAGGGTGCTGGAAAAGGGGGACTTGATATGATGGGTTATGGTTTTTTGCATTTTCTAGAAGTGTGTAAATAGATATAGGAAGATGTGGTATGAGTGCCAATGAGACAACTTTCATCTAAGTAACAATTTATAAAAGTGAAATTTAAAGAATGAAAGAAAATCTATACCCCCTTTTTCCTTGGCTAATAATTTATCAAGAAAACTAACTAATATGGCCTTTTTCTTTTCTTTTAAAATTGGTGAAAAGTTTGACCAAAACTGGTGGAAGATATACTTGTATGTGCAACAATCTTTACTTTAACATCGGCTTCACATGGAAATGGTACATCTCGTAAAAGCAGTACTAGTCAGCCAATAGAAACTTGTTAAAATATCATAAATATGGAAGTAACCTTAACTGGATAGCTTAAAGAAAAACCAGGTCACTGAAAGTAAATAATTAATCACAATAAATTCATGAACATACCCTGAAGAAATCTTTTCTTTATATTTCAATCAATTTTACCAGACTAGTATAAAGGTTATCAATTCTATAAATCATATATCTTTAGAACTTTTATGTTTACCTGTTTACTTTCTATTACTGAAATGAACAAAGCAGACAGTAAATACTAATATTTTGAAATAAACATTAAAATGAAATGTATTTTTGTATTCATAACATAATCTACAATCTACATACCCATTTACTTATACATTTGTACACTACATACTAAAATAATATTTACCATATGAAAGACAGAATTCTGTGCTTATTGTATGGCCTTTCTATTTTATATTTACCTTCCATGGAGTCTTTGTACACATTTTTCTGCATCATCTGAATATTTGTATACCATAAAAGCAAATCCAGGAGGATTTCTGAAAGAAAGAAAAATCATAAATACCATAATTCTGCTTATTCTAATGCATTTTAATTCATATTATAACAGTTCTGAAAATCGCTTTTGTGTACATCTACATGGTACAACTCATCACAATATAGTCCATACTATATACAAATTCGAAAGCTTAAAAATATATGATACTAAAATATCATGCTCAGTAAGAATCATAAAAATTCAAAGTATTATTAAACAGGAAGTAACTGCCCAGCTAATCTGAAAATAGCTTACACGGTGCAGCTCATCATACTATAATTCCAGACTAAATGGCAAATCATTCCCTTATACAGAAGTTTTAAGAAACTGTGAGGAAAAAATCAATGGTTCCTGAGTTTTATAAGGATTAAAATTATTCTCAAACTGAGAAAGTGAATTCCAGGCAGATATCAAAATTGGTTTTTATTATACATATATATATCGTTACAAATTCCCTGACCAGGTTTTGAACAGAAGAGTAGATGAAAAGACAAACAGATGAAAGGACAAAGTGGATACAGTATACTACAAGGGGGGAGGGGGGGTATTAAAAATATTGCCATCTTCAATATCTCAAATGTTTTTTTTCCAGAATCTCTTTGTTCTAAACATCCATGAAATATTTGCAACTGGAAATCCAGCAAATAACATTGAAACATATTGATTTCCAATAAAACAATTTTATTCTCAGCAAATGTACTATATGCAGATCATGATCTACTCAAATTTCTTCTATATATTTAACAGAACAATTAATTTATAGACAAAAAAGACAAACACTTATATCTGTTTTGAGTGTATTGATTTTAACTTTGATGCTCAAAGAATGGGTCAAGTTAAACAGTCAGAAAGAATACTTGTACATATAGTGTACAAGTATAATTTACATACTGCTATGCAGTGGCGGATCCAGAGGGGGGGTTCCGGGGGTTGGAACCTTATTATCTTAGAACAGTAGTGGTATTTGTAAAGTTTTTTTAAAATAAAAGATAAAAGTTACAATTCTTAATAAGAACACAGTATTTAGTTTTTGAAATAGAAGATATAAAAGTTACAACTCTTAATAAGAACATAAAAACCAAGAAAACACTTCTGATGTATGTTTGAGTGGGACAAGACAATAGACAATTAATTCCTGGAAACATATCGGAATCATTAATTCTCTAAAACATATAAGCATTCTTTTTTTTTCATCCTGTTTCCCAAACAATCATCTTTTTTCAGATTTACTTTGTTAGATTTGAAAAATGTCTAATTTAGTACACTTTTAGAGAAGCATATGGACAGTTAGTCAGACTGTTCAAACATTAAAGAATATAATTATTATGACAATTTGATTTTTAATGTGAATTATTACAAATTCATACTTAAAAAAACCAAACTTTTATCTTGGAGTATATACAAAATAATTGTATTGATCAGTGGAACCCCATGCTGACTATGCGAAGAAGTTAGCCTATGCCAGGATTTATTGACTGCAAATAAAATTGAGAAAGGAAATGGGGAATGTGTCAAAGCGACAACAACCCGACCATAGAGCAGACAACAGTCAAAGACCACCAATGGGTCTTCAATGTAGCGAGCATTCCCACACCTGTAGGTGTCCTTCAGCTGGCCCCTAAAAATATGTATACTAGTACTGTGATAATGGACGTCATACTAAACTCTGAATTATAAATACATTTTTACAAATCTTTTATAAATACATTTTTACAAATCTTTTATAAATACTTTTTTTTCCCTTGTTTTTTTTAATTATTCATAACTTTTAGTTTCTCATCTTGAAGAAACTGACTTCTGCTTTAAAATGCAAATAAATTTGTATTGAAGATAACTATCATAGAAAAAGAGACTTGTGGGTTCATTTCTATAAATCTGAGTGGTGCTAGTTTTGCAAAAATTAGCCAATGAAAAACAAACATGTAGTTCCAATACTTTTCCTAAAGCAGGAAGAAAAAAAGTATATTTTAAAATTATTCATCTGAAACTGTTTTATCTAGATTTTCTTGACTTCAATATTTGAAAATTGTCTTATCACCAGACAAACTAAAATGTGGAATTTATCGATACACTCATTTTTGTTATGCATAGGCTTACCTTGCAACCCAAACATCCAAAATTGGTCCAAACTTTTCTAGCTCTCGCTCAAGTTCGTACTTCCCTACACGACTCCCAAGATCCCCAACAAATACCCTGTACCCTCCTCGGCTTGAATCAAAAATTGCCATTTTGTTGCTTTATCCGTTTGTAGATCTGACTATAATCTAATAGCTTGTAAACCTGTGGGCCGGTGGGTTTGTTCATTGATAACAGACTGGTACTTGCATTAAACTGTCACATCATGAGGATAATAAGGAGATCACGGTTTGAACAGGGAACCCCATTATTATTGGGCATGCCTATATCAGTCTTCCGGGTGG